>JAXCLR010000001.1:63837837-63895024 GCA_035584095.1 Annona squamosa
ACAATTAAGTTGAGGTAGTACAATCTATATGGAATATGTGAGAAAATGTAGAATTATATGTAAATGGTGTATATGATTATTTTTCTGTAAAGACAATTGTTATGACTTTGATAATATAAAGACAATAGTTGAGACTATGATATGGAAAATGCTTTCCAAATTGGATAAATGAAAACGTTATCTGTATTAATGTTATATATTTATATAAAAAAAATTTGACGTGTGATCAGGGCAACAATCCTAAGTCACATTTACCAACCCTTTTCGACCCCGGAGTAAGGAATATGTGGAGCCTCGGATCGGGGGCGCCACATAGCCCAAGACCCTCTTTCATCCATGAATGCAAAGTTTATGGTTGCCAGGTTACTGCTCATCCTTATCTAGCTATTGCATTTATTTTGTCTCATTTCTAGGGAACTAATTTCAGGATTAGGCACAGAACGAAAGATTTTTTTTAGAAGCTATATTCCTCAAGGGGTAGTTTAGGATGCAGTCATAAGGATCTTTATGACACAATCAATAATTCAGTCATTTTTAGGGGTCTCACCTCAACGCGTTAATTTCAAACTATTTTAATAGTTGTTTATGCACATAAAAAAGATGTTAAATTTATCAGACTAGATAAAATGGCAATAGATTTTGAATATTTCTGCTTTTGACTGCCTTCCGCATTTAGTTACTCATTGATCTTTTTTCCCCATACCTTAAAACAAAAAACGTCCATGAAAACTCTGAAGTTTTCCAAGGAGTCCTCGATGCGTTGCGTCGGGGATTGATTTCAAGTCACGCAGCATGCATAGGGTGTTGATGTGATATAATGAAGGTAATAATTCCCGGTAAAAAGAATAAAATTTTAAAAAATATGTGATAGTTTCAAGAAAAGATGTAAAAAATTAATTTTGAAGTACGTTAGTTATATAAGAAAGTGAGGGGAAAATTTTTTCCTTTCTCTCCCGCTAAACACGGCCTAAGTTTTATATCCTGCTGCTAGGTGAGCATCCATTACGTCACCAAGCAGAAGGAATGTAACCCGAACCAGACCTGATTTAGAACGACAGGTCAACAAGCCGGACAACGCACCTCCACTAGCCCTCTTACATGATATAAATAATCAACGTTGTGCTTCGTTACAGGGAAAAACCGAGTACTTCAACGCGAATCCCTCATCAGCTCGAGTCACTGTATCACCATGAAATGATCGAAAAGGGGCAACTCTAATTGCTTGGAACGAAATTGAATGCAAGGAAACAATTAATATAAAATAAACAAGTAAAAATAATAAAGAAAAAAATGAAGTAAATAAAGTTTAAACAACTAAGAAAAATGATTTTAAAAGTAAATAAATATGAAAAAAATTAGGAAATGATAGAAACCACACACCAAATCAACTCTTCGAAAATGGATTTCCTATTCCATGAAATTCAAATCCATTCTACCCATCAGAAGCTAACTCCATTGCGCTGGCAGGCTTGAGCATGACCGAATCCAGCGTCAGTGCGTGTCACCCTCGACGAACAGCGGAGGTGCTCTACTTGTCAGGAAAGCTACCATATGGACAGCCAAAACAACATGCAATGCCAATCGCCATGCGACTGAGAAGCTCTGCTGTTTACTTTCAATCTAACTAGATTTGCATAATTAGGCAGATTAGAAGCCTAAAGTCCAAATGACCATCAAATAAGAGATGCAAAGCCCCCACGCTATTCCCTGGCGTTAGTTTGATAGATGAATACATTGAACTGGGGTTTCATAAAAGGCAGAGATCTACAAAGAAAACATCAACCCCACCCCCTCCTCCCCCCACCCAAAATAAATAAATAAAATTAAAAAATAAAAAATTCATGAAAACAAGGACCGACTGCTGAATGTATGCTACAGACACAGGCATCAATAACATTAATGACAACGCAGAAACCACAAACAACAAAGCAGACGGATGAAACAGAGAAAGAAAAGTAGCACATCCAGCATTTCAACGAATATGATACGGACTGGACAACAAACTTGCGTTTGCTGATGAAAAATTTTTCCCACAGAATCAAATGGAAGGAGAAAAAATACACCAGAACTAGAACCAATACAAGCAGAATATTATCTACACAAGTTCTAACTGCTTTTGACATCCTTGACTTCACAGCGTTGAAAAATGGAGAGAACAAATCTAGGTTGATGTAGCCTGAATTTTGTACTGCTGTGCCCAGTTACCATGTGGTATGAGACAGGCAGCCAATTCATCCTTACTTATATCCCCAACTAATAACACGTCTTGGACGGAGTGATGGAGAAATAATGATCAAAAAAATCTATAAGGTTCCACAAATATACAGAAGAATTGCTTGGTAGGTAACGCTATGATTGCCGACTTCCAATGTCTTTGCAATCTTATCGGCAGTATAAGATGTGCTTGTCCCCTTTACAACCAGCAAGTAATGACTTCAAGACTCCCAATTACCGTCAAGTCCTATTATGATTAACTTGTATTAAGAAGCTCAGGTATCAAATTGATTCCATGATTTGTTTTTGCAATTAAACGCAGCTCAGAAAGTGCACAAAATAGGACAATAACTATCCATAGGCCATTGCTAGTCTTGCTATCATCAACATACTATATATGTCAACAAATCAAAAAGATGTTTCACTCTTAGATATCTCAAGAGCGCAAGTACTCATGGCACCCTCGAGCAGTCCCAATAGGGAGATCCACAACCCCAATTCAAACCAGCCTAAACAGCCACCACTAGAGCCATTCAATCGACAGTCGTGTCTTGGTGTTGTTATTAGGCAACACTTGCACCCCAGCACCACATGATCTCAAGAAAGGATATCACAAGTACTCACCTTCGTATGTCTCAGAAATCCGTGTAGATATGAACTTGAGATGATTGAAACATAAGCACTCTTACTCCCAAAGAAACGACACAGTAAAAAAAGCAGACAAGCTGAAGGAAGAATAAGCAGACTCACACTTGGGCCAGAATTGCCTCACATTCTCAATTTCAAAAAAGATGTCACAGCAGATTTTACCATGCAGTTTGAGGCATGTTATATTCCCATGTCAACATTTATGCTTAGAAGAAACACCAAATTGTATGTCGCCGGTAAGAGTAGCCCAAAAGGTCTATCTGTGAAAATCCATGGATCAGCTCAACTCATTGCACAACCATAAAAATCCATCAAACTTAGTTCATAGAGATCTCTGTGTTGGGTATTTTAACAATCATGGGATGATCTCTCTCTTTTCAGATGCCATAAAACAATCAAATGGCATATGAACCAAATGCGCAAGTCATATTGCTGCTCCTAAAAAGTTGGCCCCTTCATCTCATTGCATCCTTGCAGTTATATATAGAAATTCCAGAAGCACTGAATTTCAATAATACAGAAGATGAACTGCTTGAGCAAGAATCTTTGGAAAAAATCTCCAAGTTATACACACTTCCATCCATTCAAAGAAAATTTGGTCATCAATAAGTGCATGCACCTCATCCGAGCAATTGCCCAACCATCTCCAGAGAAGTTCAAAATCACAAACTCATTCAAGTGTCGGACAGGCATCTTTTATCCAACACACGTGCTGAAGACCATGGCTTTGAAGATCCCAAAAGCAAAGTCATCCACCTTAATAGTAAGAGCCTGAGCCCCTTCTATTTAAATAGCCATCTCTTAAGCCACGATTAGAGTAGAGAGATGCATAAGACCCACCACCCAACTGAAAAAGTTGAAAACATAGGTAATTGCCACTGAAGATGAAATCAATAAACAATAGCCCATGAAAAGAAAAGGAACAGAATAAAATGGAGAGAGAAGAACATTTAAAAAGATCTCACATCATCCCCACTGCGCATGTAATCCCTTCCATAACTGGAGTACATCCCCCCATTATCGCCCCTGCTCACTGCACCTGCAAGAATGGTATGCACTGAGTACAAACATGATCCAGCGTATTGCATCCACTTAACCGAAATGCTGCAATTTGATACCTCGGCTGTAACCCATGCTCGATGAGCTCATCTCATACATTCCATGAGAACGTCCAGCAGAATTTCGACTGCCCCCATCATATCCTAGATGAGAAGTCCGACCAAGCCTTAAAAAGCCACAAGAAGTCAGTCCATGAAGATGTATTAAGAGAAATTGCAAGAAGTCAGTCCAAGAAGATGTATTAAGAGAAATTGTGAATCAAATGATACGATTAAGACTTTAGCGTCTTACAAACCTTGTTGGCTCACTTCCATAATAATCACTTTCTTCATAGTGTAAGGCACCTCGACTCCCACCACTATACTCATAGCGAGCCCTCGACTGTCTACTAGAAGGCACAACATACTGAGGATGGAGATCATCCTGAGAATTCACACAAAAACAGGGAAATAAGAGGATTCTACAACTATAAAGGGAAAAAAACGTACACAACAATAACACATGAAGTCAGTCAAGAAAAGCACAGAATTTGATCACTGACCACTGCAGAATGAGGGCGCTTTGTGCCAGAAAAGGCACCATAATCACGGGTGTGGCTATCACGATAAGCTTCAGATCTCTCCATGCGCCTGCTATAGCTTTCTTCCTCAGGTGGAAATCTATTAGCAGAACCACGGGCACTACTCCTTGGTGGACTTACCAGGTATTCCGATCCACGAGTAGGATAAGCATCTCGATAAGATGACCGCCTTCCAGTGACAGCTCTAGCAGCAAGATCAGATGACCTAGGGAATAGTTCTTCTTGATGAGCATAGTCCCTTCTCGAGCTTACTTTTCCATATACTGGAACAGTTACAGATAAAGCCATAAAAAAATAAGCACTTTGGAGATCTATGCTTTGTAGGCCACAAAAACGCTTAACAAACAATGAAACATGGTAGATACCAGGAGACCTCCGATCCAAGGATCTCTCTGCTGAGGTCAACCGCCATCTACTCCCAAGCCTATCAGAAGCTTCGTCCTCGATTGTGTGTCTGTCCCTAGGACCCAGAGGCCGTTTCAAGCTGCCAGCATATGACCTGCGACCTGGAATGTCCCTTCCACTTCTTCCTGTGACTCTCCAAGGATCCATACGAGGGGCACCGAGGCTCCTAGAAGACCTGCCACCACGGCTGCCACCATGCCCTACTGAATAACCTCCTCGAGCATGCTTTCCCAACCGTCCCCTCTGGCGTGGCCTAGACAATCTTGCCCTTACCTTTACCTATATCAAACTCATGCATATAAAAAAGTTAATCACAACTGCCGAATATTATATAAAAGGCAGAAAAAACTAATAGATGTTGGCAACCAACCTTCTTCTCACCGTCGCCCAGTTCAGAGTTGTTAATTCCTTCAACACAAGAGACTGCATCATCATGATTATCAAAGGTTATAAAACCAAAATCCGTCCTCTTAGCTGCTGGCATATTGCGTGCAAGTTCAACCTTTTCAATTTTACCAAACCTTCTAAGAGCATCTTTCACATGGTCCTCATCCCAAGATGCAGGCAAACCATCGATAAACACTGTCTTGACCTGGGAGTGTTAAATTCAGATACACCACAATGCTCTTGAAAATATTCAGAGTAAGCAATAATCACAATTATGATGAATATCATAAGAAACAGGACTGACAGAATTGCAAAGAAAAAGATGCATAAAAGTATATTATTCCAGTTCTTGCTAGCACTGGTAGAACAACATAAACGTACACCCTCATGGACACATGAGAGAAATAGCTCACAGTACATAGGAACCAACTTGACAAAAGTAGGCAATAGCATGCTCAGGCCTCCTACACACTTGCCATGTGATTGGGCCTGAGCAATTGACATGAACGAGAACTTAAGCTATCTTTCGTGTCAGCCGCCCCGATGAGTGCAAGCAAACTTATCCAATGAAAAGTATATTCGTACATAGCATGTTAAACTTATTTTGATATAATAAACAATTGTCCTTTCCATATTTCAAAGTGCCATTCAACAATCAACAATCAGTGGCAATCCAACAGAGAAGTACCCTATCTCCACTTCAAAGTTTTTGAAAGTCTTGCTATGAATGTATGGAAACTGAGCCTCTTTTTTTTTTTTTTTTTTTTTTTTTTTGGGTCAATTGGTTCATCTTTTCATGACATGTAAAGAACTTCCATCAAATGCTGGGAGGAATATCACGGCTCTTCAGTCCCAAGACAAAAGAGTGATACCAGACAGAGTGCCAGCATCACCTTATTTTCCAGTCCATCGACAATTTGACATCTTAAGTTACATGAAACATCCACTATGATCATTCCCAATTAGTTGAGAATTTTTGGACAGATCAAGAGCAATCCTTTCACCATACTGCCCACATGACACTATATTTTCTTAACTTATGGTGTCTTCACATTGAAAATCAAAATGCCCAAAATCATAATATAGTCCTGAGTTTTAAAAAATTGGCACAGTGAACAAAGACGATCAGCACATTCAAAGTTCATGAGATATAGATGGGACTATTATGTACGCACCTGAGCCATAATTTCATCATCTGGTTCAATAAAAGTGTCCGCAAAAGCAACCTTTGCAGACCGATCAGTTCCAAAAATAACATCCCTCCTTTGCAACCTTTTGCATGCATCCAATGCATCTGATCTGGAAGCAAAATCTATAAAAGCAAATCCACGGTTCATTCCCTCGTTTTTTGTATCCTCAACTAAAGTCAATTCTTCATACTTATCAACTCCATACTTCACAAGCTTTTCCTTGAACTATACAGGAAATAAGCAACCTCCATTAGGACGGAAGAAAAATATGCACAAGAGCGTTATTTCAAATAAAAAAATTGCATGCGCTCACAGTCTCTTTCGTCCATGTCTTGCATATGTTGCCAACAAAAAGTGTGTCACTGTCTTGGCTCGGAGCCACTCCACATTGCTTCCCATTAACCTGGTGAAGAGGAATTCAAGGGAAAAAAACAAAGACAGAAACAGACGAGGGCGATGTCAAACACCTGAATGAAATAAACCAACGCATTTTGGACCAGTATTTGCTCATATCTAGAACAATGCACGAGGGCCCACCATCTACAATCAAGACTCCACCAAGATACAATCAAACGAAAAAGGAAAAACTTGCCAAACACCTAAAACAACTTGATGAAAGACGGAAACCATAAAAAGAAGAAAGGACTAGTACCGTTGGATGCTTAAGCTCGCTGAGAGCACGCTTGGCCTGGTCGACCGTCGCAAACCGCAGGAAAGCAAACCCCCTATTCTTGTGTGTGGCAGGATTCCTCATCAACCTTACTTCCGTAACCTCTCCCACAGCACCAAATACTTCCCGGAGGTCCTCCTCGGTTGCGTCCCGGTCCAACCCCCCGACGAAAATCTCAAACTCCTTGCGCTTCCGCCTCTCCTTCACAACTTCATGGTGCTCCTCCTCTTCCTCATAGTGTCCATGCCCGTCGCCATCAACTTCCTCCTCTTCCTCCACCTCCTCCTCCACTTCCACTTCCACTTCCTCCATCAACTCAGCGTCAGCATTATGGTCGTCACCTTCCTCGTCTTCCATCTCTTCGTCGCGCAACACCCGATCACTGCGCTCCACAGCGACATCCTCCTCTGGCTCGGACTGCGGATCATGGTCGTCAAGATCCAACCTTTCCATTTCGTGGTTCCCGTAATCATCGTCCGCTGGTGATTTTGCAGGAAATGCAATTCAGAAGAATATCGAAATTCAGAAATTTCAGCTAGACAAGAACGGGAGAATGAGAAAGACAACCTCTCGGAGAGGGTGATGAATCTTCCGGCAGCTCGTTAAGGGAAGGAAGAAGGGTGTGTTTCCTGTGTTCCGTGGTCTCAACGTGCTTCGATTCTTCCCTTGTTTCTCTGGTTTTAGCAGGGGATTTTTTCTTCAGCGTCGGCGCTGTGGAAGCTCTCCTCACGGCTCGAGGCGGCATCTTTGATTTCCTCCGAGAGGGAAGGAGAGAGAAGAGGTGCTAAAACCCCAATTTTGGCAACTGAACAAAAAAGAGCAGAGTAGCAAGTAAGCAACCCTAGCGACAATGGCCAGTCGGGGGCGAAAAGCCGAAATAGGTGCTTCCGCTGCGAGCTGCGAACTGCGAACATGTGCCACACGCACACATTCATAAGCCGCTGGTGCTGCTGCAACCTAGAAAATACGGTCACCGTAGATTCTACTGCCATCGCACCCAAGGGGCGGTGACGTGTGACTTCATATTTCAAAATTTTTCGGGCACGTTTGGAAAACAAAAAATTTTTATAAGGAAATTTTCAAGGTGTGACCGGGGAATAGGAAAAAATATATCGAAACTCTTTCTCTTTGTAATTAACTTATTTTTTAATTATTTTTCATATTTTTATATAATTATTCTACTTTCTAATTATTTTTATATACCTACTTGTGCAACTAACATATTTATTTTAATTTTATTTTTTACTCATGATTATTACTTTTTCCATTTCGCATTATTTTTTTTAAGGGGCTGTTTGGGAACCTGCAAAAAAACGGGTGACGGGTTTTTGCGTTGTAAAAATTGTCGCATCAGTCTGTCATCGTTTTCTAATGCGCCCGGTCGACGCTGCAGTACACGTTTATTAATGCGTCTTCGAATATTCGGTCATGTCGGTGGATGCAGTTACCATTTACTTAACGGTCTGTTCGTATACAGTCACCATTTGTTACTCTGGTAAAACGGGTGAAACGACGGAAAGCTGCTCTGGTAAAACGGGTGAAACGACAGGTTTTTTTAGCGCGATACCTACGTATGAAAAGTTTTACAGGATTAGACGTGTTTTTGGTATTACCAAACAGACCCTAATTCAAGAACTTTTATACCAAAAACTTTTTCTCTAGAAGTTCTATAACTTTCCAAATAACCTTTTATCTAGAACTTTTCACTCTATGTGATTATCTTTTTTTAATTATTTATTCATATTTTTTATACAATTATATTACTTTTCAATTATTTTTATAAAACTACTCGTACAACTAACATATCTATTTTAACTTTATTCTCTTTACTCTTCATCACTACTTCTTTAACATCACATTATTTTCTCTATTTGTAATAACTTTTATATTAAAATTTTTTCATCAAAAAGTTTTATTACCTTCCAAACACACTCTTAATTTATAGCATAATATTTTATTTTTAAAAGAATAAATATTAATTTTTAGATTTTCAATTCTATTTATTCATTTCTTATGAAACTCCGATCTTAAACATGTGCATGAAACATTAGGATTGTAAATCCTAAGTAATATATTAATAAAATATATATTCATGAGTATAGAAATATGTGATATTAGAGGTTCAAATAATTATTTATGAAATGAATTTCAGATGAATAGTAAACGTGAATAATAATCATGTGGTTAAAGTGAAGCGATGAGTTAATTATTTTGGATTAACTTAATCATAAAAGACGAAAAAAAAGCTTTCCACTAAAAGACAAAAGAGGAATAGTGATGTTTTTTGAAAATTTTAATGATTTTCATATTTAAAGGTGATTTTGAAGAAAAATTCATAATTTGCAATCCGAACATCGGATTGAGGTGAAATTTTATATGAATGGCCAAAATTTTATGATGAACATGATGTGTGGTCCAAGATCTATTAAAAATCATGGATTAGGGATTAAGATTTAACGTCATTTGAGGATCAAAAAGCAAATTTACTTTTTCATTAGATTAAGTTTGACTTTTAGTTAAATTTAATCAATTAAATGATAAGAAATTAAATGCACAAATGCCAAGGAGGGCAGGGGCACATAAGGGGTGGAAAATGGAGCCAAAAATCAATGGCTCGTATTTAATCTCATCAAGAATCAACGATTGAGATTTAATTAGTTTAAAAATATGATTTTTAATAAATCAAAAAAATTATTAATTAAATAGGATAGATAGGGTGGTGTAAACAATAGCTAGGGGGCTACACATTGCTCGAGACAAATCATGAAAATTGGAAAAAAAATTTAGAATGAAGTACCTCAAGCAAGGGGGTAAATTATAATTTTATGAAAAATGCAAAACTATAAACAAGGGATGCAAAACTACCTCAGCCTCCCAGCTTGAAAAATTTAAGCGTTCCCACCCCAAATTCGTTCCAAGACTTGAGAGAGAGAATAAGAGAAGGAAAGAGATAGAAATAGCCAAGTAGAAAGAGAATTCTCCACTTGAGGGAAGGGAATTCTACCCAATTTTTTTTTGAGTATTAAGTGGGGTAAAACCATGCTTAAATAATGCCCAACCATGAGAAAATAAGTATAGTTATAATGCCCAAATAAAATTATGCATAAACATCGAAAATTTATAGTGAATACAGTATATTCAAGAAAATCATGTATAAAATGTACAAATAATGTTCTAATATTGCTAAATGATGATTTGGGATGAATGTTTGTGATAGTTATGATATTGGAATGATGATATATGGATTTCATGATTTTTGGATTTAAGGATTATGCTTAAGTGAAATTATGTTGATTTTTAGTATATGAAGAAAATGATTTAATTAGCCAAGTTAATGATGATAAATTCAAAATTCATGAATTTTTCTATGATATACTAACTGAGAGCTATGTCACGGTATTTTTTGTTTTTAGAAAAAATGTCAATTTTTTAAACCCATGAATAGTAACCAGCACTTTGTGAACGATAACCTGCTATAGTAAATATGAACAGTAATCATGAACAGTGAATAACGTGATTTTAGAAAAAATTAAGATTTATTTTTATAAGGATTTATGGATTTAATTTTTAAAGATTTATGGATAAAAATTCATATAAGGAAGTAATGACCAAGTATTTATAAAGGGATAATCTCTATAAAAATAAGGTAATATGTGATCATAAAGCATGTATGGAAAGCAATATAAGACATGGAATATATTGATAAAATATCCAATTTTCTTGTATAGGAAGAGGAAAAGAGAAAGTTGAGGACACGCACTAAGAAGGTAAGCAAGCAAACCCTTTTGAAAATATGTTTTATTCTCAAGTATTTATGAAATGTATTTAAGAATTGTCGTTCCTACAATGTTCTGAAATGATAAACGTTTATAAGTTTTTATCATGCCGGCATATTGATATCATGTAATGTTCATGGATACGTGCACATATATGATGCATAATGAAGAGACTTTGGTGGAAGAAGTGGGATCAGTGATCCCTCTTCACCATTACCAAGTCACAAAGGTTGTGTGCCGATGGTGTCCTCCTGAGAGCTGGAGGCAATGAAATGTTATGTGTGAATAAATGCATTGCATTTTCATATATGGATTGAAAAGTAAAGCATGAGTTTGAAATAATGTTTTAAAGGAATTGTACAAATAATTTTCTATATGAGAATGACAAGTTACCTGGTGTAAGAGGTATATAATGTCGAGAGAATCAAAAGTCATGCATGTAGGAGACCAGGTAGGCTAATCAAGGTAAAGGATGCAAGGTCCCCTTAGCGAGGCCAAGTTGAAGAAGCCGACGTTACGGACCATGCTATGTGAGATGTTTCCCGGGTTAATGTACCCACACACAAAGGTTTATGTCAGATATGGAAAGGAAGTATTTGCACATTCGATATTTATGAAATGATTTTTATGAAAATATTTCTATTATATTGGTAGTTGATTACTTGCTAAGTGTCTTATATCGAATGAAGAGAAATGCATTTACGAATGGTTTACATGAATGATTTTCATGAATGGTTTATAAAAGGTTTCCATGAATGGTTTATGAAAATGTTTCTATTCCATTGGTACTTGATCACTTGCTAAGTATCTCCTATCGAATGAGGAGAAATGCATTTACGAATGGTTTACATGGATGATTTTCATGAATGGTTTATGAAAGGTTTCCATAAATGGTTTATGAAAGGTTTTTATGAATGGTTTATGAAAATGTTTCTATTCAATTGGTAGTTGATCATTCACTAAGTGTCTCTTATCGAATGGAGAGAAATGCATTTAAAAGAAAATGAAAGATACTTGTTTATTGAGTTTCGACTCATATTTTGTTTTTTCCCCTTAAACAGATACTGGAAAAATTCAAGTGATAAAGAACATGTGCTCGCTAAAAAAGAAAAAGAAAAATCTACAAAGGTTAATAGATTTTTGTATGAATAAATGGCCTAATTGGATATGGCGAAAAAGACATAGGTTATATGAAATTATGAATAATATGAGAAGTTGATGATTTATGATAATATAGATAGGTCCATTATGAATGATGAACGATGTTGAATGCAAAGACATGAAATGATGATGGATAAAAAAAAGAAAAACAAAATTGGACGAGATCTAATTAAGAACCTGCGGCGTGATCAGGGCAACAATCCTGATTCACATTTACCAATTGATAAGATCTTGGAGTAAAATTATGACGCTCAGTTCGGAGCGCCACATTTCTAATCTACTTTACCTATCTTTTATCTAGTGTTATTGTGCATAGCTCAATAGCTATCTCCGTTTATAAGCATGTAAAATTAATATGAAAAAATAAAATTATACAAAAATATTCGTTACAAAGTTGTAGTTTCAATATTTAACCATTTAAAATATCATTAATATATAAATAAATTATTATTACATTTTAAGACATTTGTGAGTATAGTTAAAGATTTTCATAATTTACACGTGACTATGTGTATACATTTAAATGAACATGAGCATGCATATGTTTAATTTATATTAGTATTTTAACTAAGCATATAATATTAAATATAGCAAATTAAGTAAATTTAACATTAGCTTAAAAGATAAAAAATTGAGGGAATCATGTGACATGTCTTCTTGAAGCAGGACTTATAATATCAAAGTCACATTCTAAGGTTTGATCCTGCAGGTAGCATGCACAAGTTCGCACTTGAGTTTAACTATTGACTTCTTTTTTTTTATTTGCTTTGTTGGTGAAGGTTTCGTTTAGTGTGCATTTGAAAAGCAATAAAACTTTTTTTTTATAACAAGTTTTTTTTTGTATAAAATATCAAAAAAATGTTGGCGTAACAATTTTTAAATTAAAACAAGATGATGTGATATGATATGAGCAATGATAATGAATGAATAAAATAAAATTAAAGTATATAAGTTAGATATATGGATAATTGTGCGAAAATAAACGAAAGTTAAGCTAATCCCATAGGATGATGTGCAAAAAAATTTAAAAAAATTAAAAAATAAGGTATCCGCAAAGAGTGAAAAGTTTTAAATTAAAATAGGTTATTAATTAACAAGCATACTCTTATAATAATACCATTTATATTTATAATTTACATAGACCTTAGTATTTATTTAATTAAACAAACGATACTAAACACATTAAATGGAGTAAATTTAACATTTATGAAAGAGTTGAAGAAAATAGATGGTACCATATGACCCCTCTCCTGGAAGCAGGACACCTTGGCATGAGCGTCGCATTCTACGAACTCGATTTTGTTGCTGGCACACGCAGGTTTGTACGTGGATTCATTGGTTTATTTCATTGACTAAGGTGTCATTTACAGTGCTCCAATTCTGGTTGCCTTCACGTGCAAGTCTCAAACGGTTTCGTATTGATCAATATATCACGTTAAGAACGAGAAAACAACATTGATAAATACAAATGTAATATTTTTTTTAATGAGACATAAAAATTATACTTAGAAGAGGAAACGTAATTTAGAAAAGTAACTTAATTCTTGGACTCTTACATCTAACACAATGCTCTGAGATATTTTGTTGTGGTTTGCTACGAATGAGGATTGAAAAGGCACGTTAGGCTTTGTTTACTGACAAATTTAGGTCGAAAAGTAATTTTTCACCCATCTTTTTTACATATTTTTCAAAAAAATAATTTGATATATTAACTAATTATTTTATTTTTTTCTATTTCACAATATATTTTAATAATTTTCACACGACTATCTTAGTTACTTATATTTTACCCTTATATATTACATAACTTTTATAACATTCAAAATTATTATTTTTCTCAATTCTTGTCTCACTCACATTAACAAATACACGCACTTTTAAAAATAAGTTCTTAGCATGAGAAGGATGTTGCTAGTCTAGTTTAGCTCGAAATAGCTTCACATTGGCTATTGAAATAGGACTTTTTTGCAAAGCTGTATAAATTGATATTTTAAACTTTTAATAGAATTAGGAATGTAACTTGTATTTACTAATCTTATTTATAAAATATTCATTCTACCTTTAACTGTAACTCTATTTTTGAAAATTAGATTTGGGTCAAATTTAGGTTGCCGAATTTATACTTTATTTGAAAGTGGTAAGTTTAAAATTTCATATGAATATATAATAATAACAAATCATGTAAACAAATATATAGCAGAACCATAGATTCTAAAAAATATAGTAATATAAAGAATATTTTTAGAAAAATTTAACATTAAGAACAAGATAAATGATGAAAATTAACGAACGTAAAAGTAAATGATAGGAATAAAAAATAAACGAAAATAAAAAATAACATATTTTATTTATAATATAATTATAATATGTTAAACATGTATTCAAGTATAAATATAAATAACATAAAATGCAAAGAAAGATTATTTAAATATTATGTATATAATATATTTATAATAAATATAAAATGAAAAATCAAACATAGGTTCTTCATGTTTTTGTTCATTTGAATCCTAACCCTATTATATTTATAAATTGAGTTTATCGGGGTTTTGTTTATTCAAGTTTAGGTTATAAAAAACAAGTTCTAATGTTGTCAAAATTCAAATTCGTGTACAACTTGGCCCAAGTTACACCCAAAGCACCATGCTTCAAACAAGCAATTATCCACTTTGCTAGGTTTTTTGACATGGTTTGCGCAAAAATGAAATTGGGTTAAAAAGTTTTGCTAAAGGTAATTGTAAAGCACACAAACCTTGTCACGCATGAGTCAATAGGCATTATGTTTGATTCCATATACCCCTGTGCATTAAGCTTCAATCACTCGAGTGCAAAAACTTGATTTTTCAATTTTTCATACAACTATTAATTTAAGTGTATTTAACATGTATATAAATTTTTACCATTTTTAGATATTTATATATATTTTTATTGAATTTTAAAAAAGCAATGGCATTTTCGTAATTCGATATTATGAAAATTCCATTGATTTTAAAAAATCTAAAAAAAATCTACAAATCTCCAATGTAAAATACACTTAGCTTAATAATTATATTAAAAAATTAAAAATAAATATTTACACTCAGTGCACCAAAGCTTAACGAGGTGCACCAAATAATGTCCCTGTAAACATGATCTCGTAAGAGTTGAGGAAGGTCAAAGAAAGATTTTTACATTCCTACCATGACATATATTAAAATTAAAAAATACATCTATGTATCTTAGACAAAGGTAAAACCTAGGTATGGATTCTATAAAGTTAGAACAATAGTTTTATCGTAAATTCCATATACATCTAAAAATTTTACTATAATCTTACTTACATTCATGAATTTTCAAAAATTTCATATATACTCATGTATTTTGTCTAAGAGTTCATTATTATTCACGCTATTAGAAATCCATTACCGTGGTTATCAGCCCCTAAGAAATGACAAATATATTCAAACTCTAATCATTATTTTATAATTAAAATTCATATTCTAACGAATTTTTAGTACTTTTATATCCATAAAATTATATACTATGTATCATCACACAAGGGAGCCGATGGTTTATTTAACGTATTCCTAACTATAAGAATATAACTTGAATTTTATGCAAAGATATGTGAATATATTTGAAAATTTTAAAAAATTGCAGGTATAAATGGAACTAAAGATAAAACTTATAAACATATGCAGAAACTTTCTCATAATTAAATTAAAACAACAAAATAATAAAAAGCATGTAAATGGGCCAATTGCATAATTACTCCCACACGACCGGAATTATATAATAATTTTGAGATGAGATATTTTAAAATTGGGATTTTTCCATACATGCCTACAACTTTTCACTGGTATTACATTTATGTCTATAAGTTTTTCAAAATTGCAGATATGCCTACCTAGTTTTTCATTTTTTTAAGCACAACCCTTTTTGATAGAACTCGAAAACGGCGTGACATGGGCGGCTTGGGATTTGTTTATTATTCCTGGACTGCCCAAGCGAAAGACGATAAAAGTATTGAGACTCTGGAGGCGTTATGCTAAAAGCCAAAGATTGGTGGAGACTTCAACGGCGTTGAGTTGTGCTAACTGCTAACTGAAGAAATTGGTTAGTAAATCTGTAATAAGCTTTTTGTGTTGCCTCCAAGCATCTTTGTTTTCATCTATTAATATTATTTTTCAGAATTTCCAAGTGATTTTGCTAAGTTTGCTTAACTCCGTATCTAAATTTTTTCTAAGAAACGTGATTGATGACTGAATGCAGCTTACATCACTCGTTATTCTTTAGTATGAATTTTACAATGCATGCGGTGGAGTAAGTATTTTCCGTTAAAAATTTGTATGATGGTTAGTATTCTCTGTTAAAAATTCGTATGATCGTTTCTGCTGTTGCTATAATTTTGAGATTGGATGTTAGAATGCATGCGGTGGAGTAAGTAGTCCCTGTTAAAAATTTCATGACTGTTTTTCCGCTGTTGCTAAAATTTGAGAATGTGTTTGTGCTGGAGCTATAGTAAGAGTTCATCTGTAATTTATATTTTGATTAAAAAATATAAGAATAGGTATGTGATGGAGCAAATATTTTCGTTAAGAATATTGTAAGGGATTTCCAAGCTGTCGTAATTTCCTATATTGTTTTAAAAAAGTCGGGCATTATATCAGCTTTATTAATTTTTTCATAACTTTTTTAACTTCAAAAACACTAGAGCTATCGTTTCCATGATGTTGTTAGAGAAGAGAAAATATGAATTCGAGTAAACTGTGGGGATTTGACTGGGCTAATAGTTTGAGAAAGAGTGATCCTGTTAGCCCGGGCGAAGTAAATGTCCCACTTAGTCTATCTTAAAAAATTTATTTACAACAACTTTTTCACTTTTTTCTTTGTTGGATTGCTTATCTAAGTTATTTAATATATAGACTAAGTTTTACCATTTTTAAATATGTTTATCTATTTTTCAAAGATTTTTAAACATCTATGTGTATACATGTATTTAAAATATCCTTATTTTTAAAAATCTAAACAAAAATATACATATATAAAAATAGTAAAACTTGATTTATATATTAAATACACTTAGATAAATAAGTATACGAAAAAAAAAATAAATTATTTTAAATAAAATTTTTGAGGTGAGCTAAGTTGGACATTTACTTAGCCCGGGCTAATAGTATCGTTCATCTAATTTGAGACTATTTTTGACATTTCACCATTATCCCAAACTGCCCATCTCACAGTCTTTCTGAGTTCCGTCAAAAAGTGAAAAACTATAGAGGCCTCTCTGTAAGTTTGAAAAACTTATGGACATGGATATAACATCAGTAAGAAGTTGTAGGCATTTTTGCAAAACCCCTTTAGAATTCAACAATAGCCCCTTACGCCCCACAAAAATTTCTCCACAACAGGCTGCTCCCGTCGGCACCGGCCTCTCAGCCTCCACTTCAATCAGCAACTAATCATCAGGAAAAGAGAGAGAGAGAGTGAAGAAGGGATTACAAAATAAGAATTGTTACCTGTCGGAAAAAGACCCGGAGTTGTATCTGTGTGCTCTGAATCCGAGGTGGTGCTCGGACGTAATTTGTGGTAGGGGTTGTTTTCCTTTCCGACGCTAGAGAAGATCTGATGTAATTTCTGGTCGACGTTATTTCCAAACCGAGATGACTTCTATGAAAGGCTATGGAGTATCATGATCACTTAAAAGGTCATGCCGACCGAATAAGAATGGTAGCTCATTTGTAAGATACACATTTGAGGGTGTCCGACAACAATGAAAATTTTTCACTTAAAACTTTTTAGGGTTTGTTTGGTATGACATAAAAATATTAATCAAAACTTTTTAATCGAAAATTTTTCACTTTTCATGACTATTTTATTTTTAATTATTATTTTTTTCACATTTTACTATATAAACAATCTTATTTTTATCATTTTCATACAACTAACTTTACAACTAATATATCTATTTTAACTTTATTCTTTTTACATCTTATTATTACTTCTGTCATATTATATTATTTTCTATTAACTTGACAACTTCCACTATTAAAAGTTTTCATGAACAAGTTTTATTTTCAACCAAACACACTTTTAATAAAAAAAATTTTCATTATCAATAATTATTCTATTTTTTAATTATTTTTACGCATTTTTCTATATAAACTACCATATTTTTTAATCATTTTTACGTAATTACTTATACAAGTAACTTATCTTTTTTAATTTTATTTACTTTGATTTTCATTATTATTCTTATTATATCGTATCATTTTCAATTAATTTAACAGCTTTTATACCGAAATTTTTTATCTAAATATTTTATCACTTTCCAGACACACTCCAAGAAAAAAAAGAACTAGATATGCATAACGAATTGATACATCATCACCAGTTCTTGTTGTGAAGGATTTAAATAGTTTAAAGAAGATGAGAATATAATAATATATATTAAGAATGATGAAAATTATACTAAATGAAAAAAACCGTGGTACAAATTGAAAAGGCTATCCTTAGAAAAGGGTACACATTCAAATATAAGTATCTTACATTTTTGGGAACACTCCTAATGCAACCCAAAAATAACATGTGAATAATAACAATAGTACTAATCCGGATGCAAGATGAGCGACATCTTAAAAAAAATACAGTCACATGAGGCATTAACATTCATGCAAACCAAAAACTAATTTATTTTTATTAATGTCAATAATTTTAAAAATTTGTCATGCATGTAAATAAATTTCTAAATCAATTTTATACATGCAAATAACTCTAAAAATTCGTTTTATGTAGGGTTGTTTGGAAAGTACTAAAATTTTTTATAAAAAGTTCTTTGTGCAAAATTTTTTAAATTTAAGAAAATGATATAATATGATAAAGGTAATGACGCAAAATGAATTGAATAAAGTTAAAATAGATAAGTCAATTGTATGAATAATTGCGTAAAAATTTGATAAATATAAAAGTTATATAGGAAGATATGAAAAATAATTAAAAAATATAGTAAAAAAGTTTTGGTTTGAAAAGTTTTAATGGTAGACAAAGGTCTTGAAATAAAAATTTTTGATATGAAAGAAAATGACGTGACGTGACAAAGAATAGTAAATAATAAAGATAATAAAAGTGTGTTTAGGAAGCGATACAATTTTTAATGTAAAAGTTGTTGAAATAGTATAAAATAATGCAATATGAAAAGGATAATAATGAAAATTAAAAAGAATAAAGTTAAATATATAAATTGATTGTATAAATAATTGTGTAAAAATAATTGAAAAATAAACTAATTATATAGGAAGATATGAAGAAATGATTAAAAAAATAAAATAATCATAGAAAGTAAAAAGTTTTAGATTAAAAGTTTTAATTTGAGAAGTTTTATGGTTATCCAAATGTAGTATAAAGTTAAAATAGATAAGTTGATTATATAAATAATCATTTAAAAATGAATGAAAAGTATAAAAGTTCTATAAGAATATACAAAGAAAAAAAAATAGTAGGGTTGTGGAAAGTAAAAAAAATTTAGAGTAAATTTTTTTTTTTACCAAAATTTATGTAATGTGACAACTGATATTATAATTGAATATATTTATAATTCTCATAACATAGAGAGAATTTTTCTACACATTCCTTACACTAGGAAAAATTTATATGAAATCCCCAAATCACAAGAATTGTTCGTAATTGGAGGAGATTGATGTAAAATTACTGTCCCAAAGGAGGGCTTTCGAACTCGCGACGTTTCCTTGCACTACGGCAAAGCAGAAAGCGAAAACTTTTGGTTTAAAATGTAAGGTAGTTGTCCGGAAAAATATTAAAAAATAATTAAAAAATATAATAATTATAATAAATAAAAAATTTTAGATTAAAAAATTTTAAGTTGACAATTTTTTTCTTTCTGCTAAACATATTCATAGTCTTTTTGCATTTTCTTTCTTTTCTTTTTGCCCGGGCAATTCACAATTTCCCATTTTTTTTTTCCCCTAATTACAAAAGGGATCTTTCCTCTGCTGTCTGCCCACGCGGTGCTACTACGCGTCGAAGTAACGCTCGGCCCGCGTTTCAGTCGCATTTTCGTCCCAATCAGATCCTGCTTGCCAAGCTACCATTTCTTTCAAATCTCTCTCGCCCGCTCGACGTCGCACCTGCTGCTGTCTTCTACGCTCGCTTGTTGGACATTGACCGCCATGGAAATTCTCCATTTTCAAGGGAAAGATCGCAGGCACGACGCTCTGGGAGGCCTGCGGGTCCTTCCCGATGAAATCCTCTGCGTTATCCCGGAATACCTCACTCCTCGCGACATAGCTCGTCTTTCTTGCGTCAGCAGGTCTAATCTCTTCCAGTTGCACCCTATACATGCTAGAATTCTATCCTTTCGTCCATCCGAGTTAGTGGATTTTCGTATACGTTAATATAGCGGGAGTATTTGAATTGCACTCCACTGATAAATCCTGATTTGGTATCCAAAGAAGACCTAAATCTTTGATTTTGGATAGTCTTCTTATTGTACGAGTTCAAAGAATTTTCGTGCTCGCTTTTGGAGCTGATGACCACAAAATTGGAAATTATCATTTTCTTACGCGCTTTCTCCAATTGAAAAGAAGTAGGAAGTCAGTAAAATAGTATATATAATCGTATGGGATATAAATTTGCACAATTTCCTCGTCTCAGCTTTCTGGGATTGAATTTTTACACATCATTATGTGCAGTGTAATGTATATTTTTTGCAATGAAGAACCACTCTGGATGCATCTATGTCTCAGAAATGGGGGTGGTTTGCTTGAATACGAAGGGTCCTGGAAGGACACGGTCCTCTGCCAGTTAGTATAAATGTTACTTATTCCTAAATTGTGTTTATATGAGAGATTAAGAATGGGATGCCTCCACTTTCTTTATTGATTGCCTTGATTTGGTAAACTACTGTTTTGCTGCTGTTGTCAGCCTAAATATATCTGATGAGTTGTTGAAGCGCTCCAGAAAACCTCGTCATTTTGATGGTAATCAATTAGTCATGTTATTTCTGTGGTCTACCTACAGAATGACTCTGAGTCTTGATTATAGTCTTCTGATGACACTGTCCCTTGATTTTATGCAGATTTTAACTCCCTATTCCTATACAGAAGGTGGTATAGGTGTTTTACTTGTCTTTCCTCATTTGATTTTGACAAGGGGGTTTTGGAACGCAAGAGGAACCTTTCTATTGATGAGTTTGTAAGGGAGTATGATGCAAAAAAACCGGTAATGCTTTCTTCATTTTGCTCACTTATTTGGAACACACAACAAATGGGTTTATGTTGCCAGCTTGTTTTAAAATCCTTTTTAATCACATTGGATGTTGGAGTCATTGAATAGAGGTTCCTTTTCCAAGGATGACATCTTGGAAAGCTATTCTTTAAATGATATTGATTTCTGTTGTTTATTGCAATCACATTGCTGAGTTTTTGTCACCGTGAAGTGCTGCACAATTTACTGTAGGTTTTCCTGCCTTTTGTTGTGCAGAATCAATGTTTTGTTTACTTGAATATCTATTTCTGTAGAGTGCTTATTTCTGCATCTATCCTGCTTCTTGTTTGAATAATTCAGTCTCTTGTTCAAAATCCAGGTTTTGCTGACTGACTTGGCAGACACTTGGCCAGCAAGAAATACTTGGACAACTGACCAGCTAATACAGAAATATGGGGAAACTCCATTCAAGATCTCTCAGAGGAGTTCCAAGAAAATAACTATGAAGTTGAAGGATTATGTTGCTTATATGAAGCTTCAACATGATGAGGATCCTCTTTACATTTTCGATGACAAGGTGCATCTGCTGCTCAAAGTTTTCCTCAAGCCACTCTATCTTGCAACTATTTACAAATCAGTAATTCTTATTTCTTGCAGTTTGGGGAAGTTGCACCAGGTTTGTTGAAAGATTATAGTGTGCCTTATCTTTTCCAAGAAGACTTTTTTGATGTACTAGATGTAGATCAGCGACCTGCTTTTAGATGGCTAATAATTGGACCAGAAAGGTCTGGTGCATCCTGGCATGTGGATCCAGCCCTAACAAGTGCCTGGAATACTCTTCTAGCTGGACGGAAAAGGCAAGTCTAGTTTTGTATGAATCTTGCGTAGCTCAATTTTACTGTTTCATATGTTATGAAGAATTAAGCAGGACAGTCGAGTAAGATGAGATAGACGCCTACTTTTTCTTTGTTAGCTGTGGGTATGTTAGATAATTCTGTTCTGTTTTTGGAATTTAAATATGCAAATCAACTTTACTGTCTACCTTATTATACTACTTCTTGACTGTGGATTGCTCCTATGGCTGTGACATGGATGAAAATCGGAAATTATACTCCCAGTATCTTTCATCCTGTTGGTTGAATTCTTTCTTCATGAGGTTATTATGTAGGACAATTTAGTGATAAAAAAGTTGCTTCCTATTTGGATATCCTTATACCAGATGGGAACATAAATTTTATCTTTTTGTATGTCTACTATTTCAGGCTTTACTCTTTGGATATATTCATTTGAAAGCAATTGTTCTTGTTACTTCAAGAGTTCTAGCATCTCATTACATGCCATTGTTAAATCATTGAAATTTTGTAATATCATACTCGTGATTGTTAGTTTTCATCTCAGTGGTCATATTATAACTTGTTGTTTAATGGAAAAACTATTGCATAAATTTGTCTGAAAACATTTAGGGCTACTTCTCAATTTCCTTGATCTTAAATGGAACTGTGTCGTAAATTTGGCTGAAAGAAATTAAGAGCAGTTGATCTATTTGTTCGTTCTTTAATGGAATTGTGTAAGGACAGCTAATCGAACTTATTCTTTCTTTATAGGGCAGTTAATCTATTTTTTTGTTTCTTTAATGGAATTGTGTGAGGACAGTTAATCCAACTTATTCTTTCTTTATATATCATTTTCCAATTTATCTTTCCTTTGTGTAGCATCTTCTAATTATCTTTCTTTTACATTTCATCTTCCAACTTTGTGACTTGACTAAAATTAAATTTCCTTATCCTATAATCATTCATAATGAGACCATACCATCTTTTGCTTACCAATTGTGTGAGATGGACGAGTATGTGTTCAACTCTCTTTTATGGGTCTGTACCCATTTACCTGCCCGAAAATCAGATTATGTACGGATGACCAAAATTTTTTTATTTGTTTTTTATGAATGCGTGGGCACCACCTTGATCTTGTCTTCTGTGAAACTTTGGAATTTTTTGGAATTAGTTCTGTATTTTTATTGCGAAAATCAATAAAAAGTGGATGTATCTATACTTTTTTAATATTGATTTTCAAAAATAAAACAACAAATTCAAAAAATTTTGAGCTGGCTGTAAATTGCCTGCTTTATACACAGCTGTACAGAACACTGCGTATCTTTTATTTCTAAATCTTTTCTTATGTATCTCATTGATGTTTAATTTTTATTTTTACTTCTGTGTGGCATAGTGATGACATTTTTGTCAGTGCTAAGGTAACCTGTGTTCTCGATTACTGTGGTTGCAATGTATGCAAAAGTTGATTCTTTTTGTTATTCTTTTAGATGGGCATTGTACCCTCCAGGAAGAGTACCTTTAGGTGTCACGGTGAATGTGAATGAAGAAGATGGTGATGTCAATATTGATGCTCCGTCATCATTACAGGTATAGAATCAGTAATGCATGTTTTGCCCAACCAGAGTTAGCATTTTGAATGCTTCACTTGAACAAACATAGTCACATATTATAATTACTTGTCTATTCCATCTTTGCAGTGGTGGCTGGACTTTTACCCACTCCTTGCAGATGAGGACAAGCCAATTGAGTGTACCCAACTGCCAGGGGAGACAATATTTGTCCCAAGTGGGTGGTGGCACTGTGTCCTGAATCTGGAGACTACCATTGCTGTAACTCAAAATTTTGTAAATAAATCAAACTTTGAATTTGTTTGCCTGGATTTTGCTCCTGGGTATCGTCATAAAGGTGTCTGTCGTGCTGGATTGCTTGCTCTTGATGATAACTCTTTGATCACTGGTGAAGCAGATTTTTCTTGTGATGTTGATGAAGTCAGTTTGCCTGACAAAACTAGGAAGGAGAAGAGACGTCGAATTTCCAAAAATAGAAAAGAGCTATGTGAAGATGATGATGGGAATGCTACTAATGGGTTCTTAAAGAGTTCCAACGTTCCTAACAGTCAAGAATTTGCTTATGATATAAATTACTTATCAAGCTTTTTAGATGAAGATAGAGATCATTACAACTTGGTGTGGAGTGAGAGCAATTGTATTGGACAAAGAGAAATGAGGCAGTGGTTACACAAGCTTTGGGTTGCAAAACCTGAGATGAGAGAGTTATTATGGAAGGTATTTTTGGGTACATTTTCTTTGGTTTTTCTTTTATCCTTCTGTCAATGGTTGGTGAGAATCGTATTTAAGAAAATTTTGAATTTCTTTTGCATGAAGGATTATTTGGTTGATACCTTGTGTAGTTTTTTTTTGCTTCCGCTCAATTTTGATTACTGCCATTTGTCTTTCCACTGAAGTGTCTTCTCTTTGCTTAGGGAGCTTCTTTGGCGATAAATGTCAACAAGTGGTCAGCATGTTTGGCAGTAATTTGTGGATATTGTAATTTGTCTTCTCCAACAGATGATGAGAAGCTTCCTCTTGGTACAGGTAGCAATCCTGTAAGTAGTGTCTTTCTCCCCCTCCTTTTTTGATAAAGCAAGTAACTTCTTTCTGTTGGCAGAAAGAAAGGATATTTTCTTTATCTTGTTTTCTGTATAAGAGATCTGAAAGAATTAAAAATTTATCTCAACAGGTTTACTTAGTAGATGATAAAGTAATCAAGATATATGTTGAAGGGGGATTAAAATCTTCCATGCACAGTTTGTGCACTGAGGTATCACTTCTTTTGAATGCATTTTTTTCTTCGCTTCTACAGGTCGACTTTTATTGCTTCCCTTTATGAATTTCATTTCATCTGAATGCAGCTTGAGTTCTATGCACTCCTTGGAAAAGTAAGATCTCCTCTAAGGAAATGCATACCTGAAGTTTTCACAAGTGGTATTCTCCTCCATGAAAATGGTTCATATAGAACTGTACCATGGAATGGCAAGGGTATCCCAGATTCGATTGCTAAATATGATCTATTAGCCAAAAACTTTATGGAGAATGGTTTCCTTTTTGGTGTATGGAACAAACAACAATTGGAGCTTGAAAGAGGTGAAAAGTTACCTTCAGTTTTAGATGCTTCTTCACAACCCCAAATCTGGCCATTTTTAGTAACTAAAAGATGCAAAGGGAATATATTTGCTGATATGTAAGTTTTTCTAATGTCAATAGCTCTAATTTAAACATCTTTCATTCTATATGTTTATTTTTGTGGGTTTACAAATCAATATGCAAGGTAGTATTCTGTTTGATGGGGTTATTAATGTTGATATTCTGTCCACAGAAGGGATGACTTAACATGGGATGATTTTCTCAATCTAGCTTCGTTTTTGGGAAGTCAGTTGTATAACCTTCACATCTTGCCATTACCACCCGTGTGTGATAGCATGTACGCTGAGGCGAAAAATGAGATGACTTTGGTGAGAACAGGTCTTGGCAACTCTGAAGAAGGTTCTTCTGGACCCGTTGTGAGTGCTTCTACTGAAGCTACTATTGAAGTTTCTAGCATTCCAGGAGAATGGAATCTTTTCTTTAACACTCTGGCCAGAAGGAGAAAAGATGTCTCAAGTCGTTTGGCTAAATGGTATGTGTTTTTCCCGATGTTAGCGACTGCAATTTAAGTGCTTTATTTTTTCCTGTGTAATTGTTAACTCAAATTTTTATAGAATTGTTAATTTTAGCTATTGCTTCCTGCAATTGGTTATCTTTGAGTATGTGCTTCATTGCTTCTATGAAAAGCTAGTAGAAATAGAAATATCCCCAAGTAGTCCATATTCCTTAATCTGGTATAGAGACTGGAAGGCATATCTTTGTAAAAGAGTGGTTTTAATATATCTACCTTTATTTCTGCCCAGTTCCTCATTCAATGTCCCTTACTCAGGATTTTAGAACCATTTATATTTTGGGTATGTTGGCAAATTAATAAGAGTTTGTTCCTGGGTGGGCCTAGTCCAAATTTGAGATATTTTAATGTTAATATTTTTAAGAAAATAAAAACTTAAATTTGGCCACATGACCAATCTTAGGTGGGCCCACCTGTTTAGAAAAAAATCAAAAAAATAGTAAACCTTTAGACATTGGCTAACTTGCGTCTAGAAGCGTAGAATCACATCCTTGTATATATGGTATTAGGCTCCACACTGTTAGGCCTTTCATCTGGTGGGCATTTCTCCTCATCATCCCTACAGTGTTTGTCCATGGTTAGATTTGTCTCACTTTTTTGTGTTCTTAACTAACTTTTTGGTGTGCATGATGAATGTATTTAATAGACATTCCATGAGGCGCTTAAAAAAGCTATTATTGCAGCTTCTGATCAATAACCGGCATAAGATTTTGCTCCTATTTCTGTTAATATTCTGTGGTATTGTTGAATTTGACATTTTGACCAATTTCTGTAATATTCCATACTTGAGTATTTGACTAAGAGGATCAATATTAAATGATATAATACTCCTGTTTGCTAGGGGCTCTCCAATTCCAAGCGGCTTGATAGAGAAAGTTGAAGAATACCTTCCACATGATATTATGGCATTGTTCAGTGTATTTAAGGTTCTTTCCAAGTGCTAGTTTCATTTTCTTTATGATGCTACTACCATTATGATCCATGAGTTCTAAAATTTTGGTGGTGTGTGTTCAGGATAAACATGATCAGCACAAGGTTTCTAAGATTCCTACCTGGATCCACTCGGATATTATGGATGATAATGTACATATGGAGTACAGTGTTCCATGTTGCTTGGATGCCAATGGGTTGGATGCTAGCTTGACCAATAATGGTACAATGAATGGCTATAATGGCAGTACAAAACAAAGGAAATGGAATCCAAGCTATATCCTTGATTTTAGTGATCTATCAATAGGTGAATCTTCTTCACTCATTCAGCTCTATTTTGTGCTCGACTCTGCTGTTGCATGTTCATTTCCATTTTCTGTTTATCTTAAGCTTTTCCCATGATGTTGTTTCCTCTTTACTTCTGGTTTTTTAATCTTATAACGGCATGCACCCATTATCATCATCTTGTCCTCCACCCATGTGTTAATGTAATATTGAAGTTTTCAAATGTATTTCAAATCCATGGTTTAATTTTTGTTTAGATATTAACATCATTTGACTCTTGGCATCTCGTATACCTAATTTCAGACAAGACTTTCTTAAATATATTCACTGCGTTTAACCATATCTCAAATATACTTACTACGTTTCAGAAACCTTAGGCATACCCGTTACATTTGCATTTAATATCAAAAATGCCAATTTCGTTAAAGAGCATTAACTTAATGTAATCCATTTAAATGCTGGTTATAATTTTTTAAATGCTTGAAATACCCCTTATGTAAAATAATAAAGATGAAATGAAATGAGAATGAAATTAGGATTCTCTAGATTCAGAACTCTTGTGGAATTAGAGCAACAGTGAGTTATGACGTTCAACTTTTTGAATCCGATCCTAGGGTGTGTTTGGCAATAACAAAAAAAATATCAAGCTAAAACTTTTCAATATAAAATTTTTCACTCTTTATAACTACTTTATTTTTTAAATCATTTTTCACATTTTCCTATATAACTATCCATATAATTATCCTATTTTCTAATTATTTTTACACAATTATTTATACAACTAATCTATCTATTTTAACTTTATTCTCTTTACTCATTATTACCCTACCATATCACATTATTTTTTTCAAACTCAAAGAACTTTTATATAAAAAACTTTTCGTCTAAAAGTTTTATCACTTCTCTAACACATCCCTAAATTCGATGAGCATATTAGTAATTTTACGAATGAGCTAACAACGTTTATTAATATCTTTGACAGAATGGGCATTTTTAATATTAGATAAAAATGTAGTGGGTGGATTTGAGATTTTTAAAACATAGGGGAAATATTTGGAATAGGGGTCCAACATAGCAAGTATATTTAGGAAAAGCTCTTCATATAGCATGTTCATTTGCAAATGATTTAGCATATTTTATTGTTTCTATAGAACTTTTGTGCATCACCACTATTTATTGGCTATATCTCATCAAATGGATCCTACCAAATCTTGTGTGTTCCTCAAGTTTCCTTCCTTTAACAAGTGACTCCTAGCAGGTTTCTGTTTTGACTTTACCTCCATCTAACCAACCCCATATTATTTGCATATGTCTTGGCAAGCAAATGAACTAATGCAGTTTGATTGCTGGAGCAAAATGCTCCATTTTCCATGAGTCTACTGTAGTATTCATTTTGTCCATAACATGTGAGTTGATTTTATTCTTTTCCAGGGGATCCTTTGCTTGACTTGATTCCAATTCATGTGGATGTCTTCAGAGGAGATTCACGCCTACTCAGGAAGTTATTGGAAAACTATCAACTTCCTTTTGCAAGAAGACCATCAGGAGATGCTATGTATGGTGTTGAGTGCAAGTATCAGCGACTCTCATATCATGCCATGTATGTCAATGCATATTTTTTTTTCCTGTGAAATCTACCTTAGAATTGTTCTGAAAATGTTGCTTTAACGGCTCTTTTGCCAATTTGGAAGGCAGGGCCCTTTTATAGTGACATTGTTTGTGATTTATGATTTTGACATTTGAGAAGCTTCAGATCTGAATCCAGCTTATTTTGACCTTTTTTCTCCCTATGCCTTTTAGCTGCTAGATATTCCTTTAGTGATTGTTAATTTCATTTAACTTTTTGTGCGTGGGTCTCCCCTTGTCTTTTCCCAGGTGCTATTGTATCTTGCATGATGAGAATGTCCTGGGAGCCATTTTCAGTTTACAGAAGGACTTGAGGTCGGCAAAGTCATGGGAAGAAGTTGAAGATGTTGTCTGGGGAGAGCTGAACAACTACCAAAGCTTCTATTGATTCCTCATTGAACCGTTTTGCTTGGAGCCCTAATTTTCATTTTTCTGGATTTTTGATGTTTCAGTAGGTCCAAAGAAAGTTTTTTTCTCTGGATCTGTTTTTGCCGCTAGAGGGGAGGGGGGAGGGGTGTTTCAAAAAATGGGTTTGATGTGATATAATAGGGGTGGTGATTAAAAGTAAAATAGATAACTGTATGAAAGGATATAAAAAATTGGAATTTAGAAGTAATAATAGAAAAAGTAGAATAATTAAAATGTTAAACTAGATTAGGTGTGTGGAACAGGAATGAGAAAAATTTCCCCACCTTTTTACAATGCCAGTTCCCAAGGAAATGTTGAACTGTCCATCAACCATGTATAGCTACTGAGTGAATGGTCGTGCGTGTTGTAATATATTTAAACAAGTCACCATGTAATTTCCATGCTTATTCTGTAAATACATTACAACATTCTTTATTGAATATGAGAATATTCCTGATTTTATTTGTTTATAATTTTCGGAATTGGACAGAATGTACCTGACCTCTGTTTTGGATGATTCGTTTCATGCCGCTATCGGCAAAACGAATCTGATTTTTCATGATTCAAAATGCTCTTGAAATGATTGATTTGTATTGCATATGGTGTTCCCAAAAAGTCTGTTGATTTTTTCTGGCACCGTTTGAATAGAGGTAGAAGCAAGTGTGAAAAAGATGGCAATTGTGCATTATGATGTCATCTATAGTAACCATTAAAGATATGAAAGAAGAGACTGGGAAGGATGTGGGATTGTAAATAAATAACGATGAGAAAATTTTAAGGGCGCCGATGCAGTGGAATCCAGTTATTAGTGCAACTGGTTGAATTTTCCATTTAAAATATATTTTTAACATCTAAATAGTTTATATAATTCATTAATGTATTTTTCTATGATGATTTTTTATTGGAAGCTTTTATGTGCTATATAATCATTTCTTAATTTTTGTAGTTATGCATTTTCTTTTAAATGACGTTAATGTTTTTTAATCATTTAAGTTTTGATTAATGCGATTTTAGTATCATCAGCAAATACATAAGATGCGGTGTTCACTTGGTTCTGATTCGATGTTGGTTCCAAATGAGCTCCGTTTGCATTATTTTGGGGGAAAACATTTCGTATTTAAAATATTTTATTTAATTGCGTCTGGTAATCATGAAAAGTTGTCAATGTAAGACTTTTAACACTACAGTTGTTCTATTTTTATTTTTATTTTTACATTTTCTAATACAATTATTCTACTTTTCAATTAGTTTTTTACAATTATCATGCAATTATCTTATTTATTTTAACCTTATTTTCGTTACTTATTATTATTATTTTTATGATAGGATTAATTTCAAATATACCCATTACATTTGCCCTTAATCACAAATATACCTACTAAGTTTCAAAACTTCGATATATACACACTAAGTATCGGTGAAATTCATTCATACCCAATCTTTTAGGCATAATTAAAAATCACTGGTATCCATCATGTAAAATGTTCAAAATACCTTTTATTATTTAATAATAATAATCATTTAATGATGATAGAAGTTGGATAATATAATAGAAACATATATAATGTGAGAGAAAAACTAGAATAATGAGTTTTAATGATTTGGATATTACACAAATTATAATAAATCATAATAACTGTTAGATTAATCAGAGGTATTTCGGGATTTAAAATTATTAAACATGTATAATTGTTATAATGGATATATTTGAAATTTTATTCATACTTAGTAGGTATATGTTAAAGTTTTCAAAGTTAATAGGTATATTTGTAATTAAATGTAAATATAGTGGGTATATTTAAGATTAACCCTTTATTATATCATATCATTTCTCTCTCTTAAAAAAAATTTTATACTAATTTTTTTTTCAAAAGTTTTATTAAATGCTAAACACATCAAATATGTATTTAAAAGTATATATAGGTGGGCCACAAAATAAGTACAGCTTTAGAGTTAATATAAATCTGCTAAAGTCCTTATCTTATGTGTAATCCACACAATTTTTTTTATCATGTGGCCTATACAATATTTTGATTAAAATGATTTAAAGTGATATTATTAAATAAATAATAACAAAGAAAATGGATGAAATGGGTCCCTAAAACGGTGCAAATGTTTGGGTCTGCTCAACCGGTTCAACATTTGTGTGATGTTGACTTGGCTTTAAATAAATGCTGCGCGGGCGCACACATATAAATGGATAACACAAGTTGTTTGGACTTTAGTGCCAGAGGTAAAGCTGCTGAAGGTAATTGATATAGTTTAGTTGAATATTACTTCATATAAAGTAAAGCCCAAGAAAAAAGGGGTTTGTAAAAGGTGGAGAATTTCCTCTTCGTACTAGTGGTCCGTCCGATTGGGTCGGAATATGTATAGAGGCATTAAGTTATGCTGCTGTTGTCTTTCATATAATTATAAAATTATAATCTACTATATTTATTATATTTAGAATTATATATTCTATTATTATACTAATTTTTATCCTAATTAGATATATGCATAAACCCATCTACAAATGGTACAAATTCAACAAAATAAAATAATTTTATGTAAGTAATAACTTTAAAGTTTTTTTCCGACATATAAACTATTTTTATATAATTAATATATGGATAAATAATTATATAAAGTATCCATACATTTAAGAACGGGTATGTAGTTAAACGTATTGATACCTTATATAATCATCTATCTATATATAAATTATATAGAAAGTAGTTTATATGTTGAAAAAAATAACTTTGAAGTTGTTATTCACAGCAAATTATCTTATTATGTTGAATTTGTACCATTTTCAGATGGAGTTCATACATATATATAAATAGGATAAAAATTGGTATGATAATAGCATAGATAATTCTAAATGCAATGAATGAAGTAGATAATAATTTTATGATTATGTGAGGTCCATTTTGAGACAACTTTACCATGACTTATGGTGCAGGTGCCTATACCTAAATATATCTCTATATATATTCGGTTTGTTTTATGAATCAAGTTGGAAAATCAATTTCAAATGTAGAGGCATGTTAATTATTTTTAAATGGTAGAATTTGATTTATAAATTAACTATGCTCAGAATAAGAGTTTTATAAAAAAAATTTAAAAAATGTTTTCCCAGCCTTTCTTAGATGTATCCACAGAATTGTTAGAAAGATTATACAGGATGTAACTCCCCATCCATTTGAATCAGGGGCGTAACGGAGTCTAGGTCAACTAAGATGACTACTGTGGATTTTGGTTGTGAAAATCGGATCGACCGCAACTCGTTTAGGTAAATTGATAAGGATAATTGATTTTAGATAATGGTTTGCCAAACCGCCAACCTGCTCTATAATATAAGTCATGTAATTTACCAATCAGTTCAACCCATTTAACCTATATCATGAATAACAAAATATATTGTAATTTTACAAGTCTTCCAGCACAATATATGTAATGTATATTTAGGACCACAATTTAATGCACCCGGGTGCATTAACCCATTTATTATTATTTTTTTTTGAAATTTTTTTTATACAAGTGTTAATTAAATATATTTAATATGTGTATCAATTTTTACCATTTTTAGAGTATTTTATATATTTATTTTTTATTTTTGAAAATTAGCAGTATTTTAGTAAAATACACTTAGATTAATACTTGTATAAAAAAGTTTTAAAAAATAAAAAAATGGTTAAAATGAATTTAATGCACCCAGGTGCACTAAAGCTCAGTGCACCCTGGTGCATTAAATCGCAATCTATATATTTATTCTTACAAAGCTACTAGTGTGAATTTATTTGCATGCCAAGCACAAAGATAGACTAATAATTAATAATAATATTTGTTTTGATTCTTGTATATACGTAGTTACGTATAAGTCATTTTATATTATAAATCGGTACATGCATAATTCCCTCAACAAAAAGGAAAATAAAGAATACTCTTATAATATTTAACTTCATATAAAAGGTTAATTGCAATTCTTATAATATATTGTAATTTTACAAGTCTTCCAGCACAATATATATCATGCACATTTAGGACCACAATTCAGTGCACCTGGGTGCATTAACCCATTTTTTTTGAAATGTTTTTTTATAGTGTATTTAATATGTGTATCAATTTTTACCATTTTGGGAGTATTTTAGATATTTATTTTTTATTTTTGAAAATTAGTGGCATTTTAGTAAAATACACTTAGATTAACATTTGTATAAAAAATTTCAAAAAAAAAAAAGAGTTAAAATGAGTTTAATGCACCTGGGTGCACTGAAGCTAAGTGCACTCGGGTGCATTAAATCACAATCTGTATATTTATTCCTACAAAGCTACTAGTGTGAATTTATTCGCATGCCAATTGCCAAGCACAAAGATAGACTAATAATTAATAATAATATTTGTTTTGATTCTCGTATATACGTACAAGTCATTTTATATTATAAACCAGTATAGGCATAATTCCCTCAGCAAAACGGAAAATAAAGAATACTCTTGTAATATTTAATTTCATATAAAAGGTTAATTGCAATTCTTATTTTTATTGTTTTATCTTTCTTCTTGTTCTAAACCCGTTAGTATATATCCGGTTTCTAGCTGGAGTTTATAAATGGATTAGAATTAGGTTTAACCTATAACCTGAGTAATCCCAAATGGAACACTCATAATCTCAACAAGCTTTGTGTATGCGCAGAAGCAAAAATGACATAGATGGTATAGGATCGACTGCTTGGCTTGGGTTCCTGGCATCATTTACAAGTTCGAGCTATAAATAGTACAGCTCGGAACAAGACTAAGGGGATTATGAGAAATCTGATCACTAGTGTCTCGGTACAAACACTTTTCTTTTATTATACATATACCTGTGTTTGGAACCTCGTCGATGAATAGTTGCGTCCACCACCTCCCCATGGGTCGATTGTGCAAGCTTCTCAAACGTGATATGTCATTTGCATTTGCCACAGTTCATGGACTCATGGGAATTCTAGCATGCTGTACATGGATCAGTATACATGTTCGTCGACAGAGAGTTGAGGGCCAAGATACGGTGCGTTGATGACAGCCAGGTCGTCCGGCAGTTGTTTCTCCTCAAGAATTGCATAACCTAGAAAGAGCATTGGAAGTCAAAAACCCATCATAAATCAGAAATGACTTGGTTTATCACAAGTGATCACACCAAGAACACATCCCTGATAAAGTGACCGCTGCTGATTTTTGTGAAAGCGTATGTAGGACATGGATGGTAGAAGCTGATTGAACACTAGTCCCATTGACAACTGGGGAATGATATGCTACTGAGACCGGTAATTAAAGAGAAGTAATGAGTGGAAGGATAATACACGCATACCGGGAAAGGAAGGAAGGGGGATGTCCCGGTAGTAAGTGGATGGCCTCCCAAGCTCGTCCGAATAGGGTGGGGACAGCACATCCAAAATGGCACAGGGAGTCAATGCTAGAAATGAATGTATATTGCCACCGCATGCAGGGAACAGCACTGAAGCCGCGCATGGGGCTTGGCGGACTCCGTTCAACGCCGTCCTACCCAACCCGCCTGCGTCCACCCCAAAATTCTACTCATGTTAAAAAATCAGGCGTGCAGGAGAAGACGATCTAATTGGAGTAAATGCATTAGATGTGAAGATGATAAATCCAAAAAGAGAAAAATGTTTACCGATTTTGCCACCGGAATGCCACCGTTTCTCCCAGTCGTAGGCCTTCACCTGGACGGAACCGTATAATACTTTGCTTAAGACGGTCATTTTTGGGTGGTCATGCAGCGGCAGTTCCCCTCCAGCAGGAAAGCAGAAAACACCTATCTGTTTGATAAACAGATTTTTTTTTTTTAATTTTTAATTTTAAAAAAGACATAAACCTCACAATACGATTCTCTGTGACATGAACTCTAGATATAAAAATTAAAGAGAAAAAGAAATCCAGCGCCTCGAAATTTAAGCATCTCTAGATACAAAATAGAAGTGTGTGAATACAGACGCTAAGACATCAAGAGATGTTCAATGCCCTGTACTCCTTTGACTATTTAAATGTTAGGCTTTATTAGGGAAATGAAGAAAAAGTGAAAAATTATTTCACCCCTTTCCAGTTATTTTTTGTGATTTATTATATTAACTCTCTAATATTAATTCTCTTTCTCCCATATGTTTATTATATTAACCTTATTAATTATTTAATAAGGTTATTTTATCCATTTTAAAATATTTGTATGTTTAAAAATCTTGAAAAATATATATGCATATTCAAAAATAATAAAACTTGATTTATATGTTAAATATATCTATATTAATAAGTCTATGAGAAAAAAAGTAAAAAATATATTTTAAATAAATTTTCTGAAATGGGTCATTTCTCTTATTAATATTAATTTTATTTCTCTCATCATTATCTATATTTTAATCACGCTTTATTTTTCATGCAAAAGTTTTTTACATTTTATTGTTATCTCCTTATTATTATCTTCTATCCTATTATATGTTTATCACTTTTGCATATAATTTTTTCCAGCTTTTTTCCCCTTATTCCTAGATCATTGGCATGGAGTCTTGAACCCCCCGCCCCCCCCTCTTGATATAAAATCTAAAAGAAAATTTGTAAATGATATATTTTTTCAAATTAATACAGATCAGAATCCAAATCAAGATGCTTAATTCATTTTGGGTTCAGTACTTAACCCACATAACCAATACGAAATTAATTACATACATACATATAATCACTTACAGAGAAGAAGTCGCATTCGTAAATGTGCACGTAAGTGATCTGAGAAATTCCATTTGCACAGATCATTTCCCGGGGGCTCTCGACCGAACCCGAGGCTGATGATCTCCCACATGAAAAAGGAGACGTTGATTCACTGAACTCATCGATCCCAACATCTGCAGCCTGCATGTTATCTGAAACCCATCCACCATATACCATATCTAAATAATTTTTAACACAATGCATGATTTTTTTTTCGGTTACATTACAATCGATTGTGTATGAGTAGTTCTCATATAATAGTAAATGGAAGCAAACGAAAGGACTGCTGGTAAATTACCTAAGAGATTTCCTAGCCATTGAATCCCTTGTATTCTGGGGACTTTTCCTTTTGAGAAGGTGGCCTGGCAAGCATCGTAAAGACGTTGGACTTTGCTTCTTGCCATGGCGTACGTACGTCTTGGCTTTGAGCAATAAGGTTTTTATGATCTTGGTGAAAACCACATATCAATCATTGGAATCATGTAGAGCATTGTATATATTTGCAGATATGTGCAGTGCTGCCTAAATCCTAATGCAGTGGGAAGTGTACACAGGTATTTCGCGATACCGGGGCCACAACTGCTAGCTAGCTGCAGGCGATGTGAGTCACCGCCAGGAAACCTGGGGCTGGGAAAAGCTTCCATTTCGGTTCCGTGGGCTGTCATCTTTCTCTTAGGGTCAGCGTGCCACATATGCATTAAGCGTATCCGAGAAGTAATAAAATTTTTAATAAAAATTTCTAAAATTTTAAAAAACAATATAATATGATAAATATAATACTAAAGAGTAAAAAAAAAGTTAGAATAGATATATTAAATATACAAGTAGTTGTATATCTATATATATAATTGAAAAATAGAGCAGTTATATAGAAAGAAATAAAAAAATAAATAAAATATATGATAGTTTTAATAAGTGAAAAAATTTTAATTCGAAAATTTTTTTGGCGTTTTTCTTCTCTCCTGTTTTGGCTTGCGCCATGCTTTTCCTAAAATAAACGACCATTTGCATCCGACACAGACAACCATCCATCTTGTAATAACTAATAAGCCAATGGAAAGGGAGTGTGTTTAATAAATTTCTCATGCTGTCCCAGTTATTCCAAGAATGCATACCACGCTGCCACCAAAGGGTTGTGCCGATGGTAACATCTGCTGACTTGGATCCCACGCACCGGTATTCGACTTTTGTCTCATTGGTTCGAAGTAGTTTTTACAATTTTCTTCTTTGATGTGGGATATTTTACGTATTCCCCCCTTATTTGGGGTATTTATATATTCTTCTTTCGCGTGAAGTGCTTGCAAAAAAAATCACTTCGTAATGTGGGGATTATAACTATACTTAATTATAATATCGATTATAATGATGTGTAAATAGTAATAATAAAAAAGGATGTATGCCACGCCTGGTCAAAACCATTTGCACAAATCAATGGGGTTGCCGTTGAAGACCCGGAAATTTAAAAGAAATAAATATTGCCCAACGAAAACGGCATTACTGAAATAATTACTTGATGGTTGTCACGGCCAACGCATAATGATGGACTTGGGTGTACTCGATTATCATACCCTCCCTCCTACGTTTTACTTTTATTCGTATATACGGAAATCAGAATTAATGTATGCCTCCGGTAGTATGCACTCAAGGATTTTTTTAGCACGCAACTGTTAATTTAAGTTTATTTAATATTAGTATCATTTTTTATTATTTTTAAATATTTTTTCGGATTTTTCAAAATTTCAAAAAATATTTAAAAGTCTTCGAAAATGATAAAAATTGATGCCCATGTTAAATGCACCTGGGTGCATATGACGGGTGTCATTCCATGTAACCTATACATGGTTAGATTATATTTTTTGATTTTTCTTTGTAATTATGTTTTCTAAGTGTATCCAATGTATATATCAAATTTTGCTAGTTTACAATATTTTTATATTTGTTTTTAATTTTTAAAATCAAGTTTTTAAGCAGTAAAAATAACATAAATACCCCTAAGGTTGATTATCCTTTAAAATAAAAATAAAATATAAAAATATTATGAAATATCAATGCTTGGTATATAAATTAAATACAATTAAGAAACATGTTTATGAAAAAAATAAATAAAAATAAAAATAAAATAAAGTAAATAAATATTGTATTTTAGCTTAAAATACATCATAGTATATATAATTATGCTCCTTGATCATTTGATGTGAAATATACTTTTCTATGGTATTTAATATTATCTATTTAGTTAGAAGACTAACTTTAATATGTGAATGAGTCACATTTGTTGAAACAATATATATATATATTTATGTGTAATTTATGAAAAATATTTATATCTATTTTTATATGTCAAAATATAATATACTTTATAGAATTATTTATCTACACAATAATAATATATTAGTTTGTTTGAATGTTGAAGATATAATTTTAAAAATTGATATTTAATATTAAATTATTTATTAAAATAATTTTATAAATTTGTAGATGAGGTCGTGCAGAGTAATACTAGACAAATAATGCTAAATATAATATATGAAATTTATTTTCATTAAAAATCAAAATATTAAAAATGGAAAGGTTAACTAGAAGATAATTTTCCTAGAAGCAAAGTCATTCGTTCTGATGCTGGAAGGAAAGTTCGAGAAAGATGACAGTTGAAGAGGAAAGATGGATGAAAGTAAAAGACATTACAGTCGCATTGACGAGAGAACAGGTAGATGACTGGATATGCTAGTAGAGGGATCAAAGACAAGAGTTCACAGTCAAATCAGCATATAAATTAGCTAGAAAAATAAGAAGCGCAAAAGAAGGGGAAGAGGAACAATATAATTATGACGGCAGATTTACGAAGACATTAAAGACAATGTGGAAGATGAAGAATCCAAAAAGATCTAAATCTTTGGATGGCGCCTTTTAACTGATTCTATGCCAACTAAGGTGAATCTAAAGAAAAGGAAAATTCCAGTAAGTCCTACCTTATGGTGTGCAAATGTGAAGATTCAAGGGAAGATAATTTTCACCTGTTTTGGAATTGCGGAAAGCTAGATATTAGAAACTGGGGAATCAGCTAGCGCCCATAAGGAGATATGAGCTCAGAGATATAAAAGAAATGCTTTACTATTTGATAGCGACAAAAAATAAAAACTTATTCAGTGGATTCATCACCTTCTGCTAGAGGTTGTGGTTCGAAAGGAATAGGGGCTTGGCCGAAGGCAACATGGGAAGTTTTAGAGGGTATAATAAGATGGTGCTATCTTTATATCCATTATACTTGCTCTAATTTAATCAGAAATGGATCGGAAGGCTAAACTTGGAGGAGAGCCCTGTCAGATGCGAAAAAACAGCGATGGGTCTTTTTAAACTCAGTTTTGATGTTGGGAGATAAGAGGGAAGATAATCAACAGGGTTCGGCACAGCGATAAGAAACTGAAATGCAGATTTTGTGGGAGCAAAATGCTGGACAGTGAGAGGAGTTTTTGATCCGCTGTAGGGAGAAGCTATTCTTCATGGACTGAACTGGCTTTGAAAAATGGGAACTGACCGAGTGCATTCGGCTTCAGTGTTGCATTGACTTTTTTTTTTTTTTTTAAAATTCTTTAGAAATTTTTTAATATAATGGTTAAGCTAAATATACTTAATATGTGTATTGATTTTTATCATTTTGGATAGTTTTAGATATTTATTTTTGATTTTTTAAAACATAAGCCTGATTTTAAAAAATCAAAAACAAATATCTAAAAATCTTAAAAAAGAGTAAAAATTGATAAATATATTAAATACATATAAATTAACAGTTTTTTTTTTTTTTTTAAAATGAGTTTTTGCACAGGTGCACTGCATTATGATCCGCAAAAAATAGGCCTGTAGTGTGTCATAATTGACAATGATTCCATGGTTTTAACAAATAGTCTTCAGCACGATAGCAAAATGGACGAGTATATAGTGTTTGGTATTGTGACAGCGGAATGCAAACAACGTGAATGAAAGAAATCCACCCATCAGTTATCCAAATGCCCTTTTCTATTTTTGCTTCACTTTTTCGATCATTTTCTACCCTATGTATTTCCACGTTATTTTCAGTTTACCTGATCATATCCACTTCATTTCCACCATTTACATCTTAAGAAACAGTGAATACTTGAAATCTCTTCAGATTAAAATGGATTGCCCTCAAATATTCAACCTAACTCAGCTTAAATTATAAAAGCGAATAGCATTTTCGCTTTTGCTGTAAATTCCCAAATTGATTAGGCTCCAAGTCAGCCGCAAAAAAATTATTATTTATATCTATATATACGAAGGGTTTGTCCGCTTCCTGAATTTGAATTCAGGGAAGCCTCTCCCTTCGTAGCCCTCTTTTAGTGAAAATTAAAATCCATTTGGTCATATTATGCACTATTTTCTTTTATCCTGCTGCCGAAAATTATTTCAATTTGATTCTTGAGTGAGTTGTGTTTGCTTAAAACATGCATATTTATGGTAAATTAAGAAAATATTTAAATTGCATTATTAATTAGCTTTGAAATTAACTATAAGAAATAGCTTTGAAATTGATATACAAATTAATATTAGAAAATGATAGGAATAAATAAATAAAACAAACCAAGTTTGTGTTTTGGAAGTGATGAAATCTTTGAATGAAAAATCTTTTATATAAAAATTTTTGAAATATAAGAAAATAATATGATATGATAGAAATAATAATGAAGATTAAAAAATGATAAAGTTGAAATAAATAAATTAGTTGCTTGATTAGTTGTGTAGAAATAATTAAAAACTAGTATAGTTATTTGTGGAATCCTACATCGGTTCGGACGAAGGAAGGAGCCTGAGCTATAAGTGGAGGCCGCCAGGTACCTGAGCGAGGCACCTTTTGGGGAAGGATAGGAACGTGAACCCAGATGGGCAAAACTGTGCGGGTCGAGGCCCAAAGCGGACAATACCTTACTGTTAAGTCTGGGGCGTTTTATAATGGTATCGGAGCCAACTCCCGGCATCCGTTGAGTGTGTTCAGCAAGGGTGTTGGAGCCCCAAGGGGGGGTGGATGTAGAATCCCACATCGGTTTGGACGATGGAGGGAGCCTAGGCTATAAGTGGAGGCCGCCAGGTACCCGAGTGAGGCGCCTTTTAAGTAAGGACGGGAATATGAACTCAAAGGGGCAAAACCGTGCGGGCCGAGGCCCAAAGCGGACAATACCTTACTGTTAGGTATGGGGCGTTACATAATGGTATCAGAACCGACTCCCAACATTCGTCGGGTGTGTCCAGCGAGGGTGCTGGAGCCCGAATGGGGGATGAATGTGGAATCCCACATCGGTTCAGACGATGGAGGGAACTTGGGCTATAAGTGGAGGCCGCCAAATACCTGAGTGAGGCGCCTTTTACGTAAGGACGGGAACGTGAACCCAGAGGGGCAAAACTGTGTGAGCCAAGGCCCAAAGCGGACAATATCTTACTATTAAGCCTGGGGCGTTACATTATATAAAATATGTAAAGAAATAATTAAAAATAAAATAATTATGAAAAGTAAAAAGTTTTAGAATGAAATTTTTTTGTATAGCTAAACATGCCTTAATAAAATTTTCTCTTATACGTTGTCCTAACTATTGTCCAAAGATATGGCTATGTAAAGTTTTAAAAAAATTTCTTTTTATACCTACAATATTTTTCCTTAATTTCTAATATACCTATAATATTTCAAAAATTTCTTTTATAGACAACAAATATAAATATATAAATTTTAAGAAAAATTTCTTTTTATAACTACAACATTTGTCCTTAATTTCTAATATACCTTTAAAAATTCTTTTTACGTTTATAACATTTTACTCTAAATTTTTATTATATAAATGCAATCAAAATAATTGTTACCTACACTATCGAAAAAGACAATTTACCTCTCCATAATTTTTGAATTGAAATAATTCAAGCTTAGTATGATCCAATTAATATTAGTAAATCATTAATTTATGACATCAAATGATTCAAATATTATTTAGGGCTAAATCTTTTCAATTAGAAAATTTTTAAAGGGGTAAAATCATTTTTTAATAAAATAGTTGATAGTTGTTTTAACCTTATAAGTATAACAGAAATTTAAGGAGAAATGTTATAAGTATAAGAGAAAATTTTAAAACAATGTGAGTGTACTAAAAATTAAGAGCAACTCTTGTCAAGGGATTTTTCCAAAGTTTAACAATATTTCTCAAAATAAATATAACATATACTCCCATGAAAGAAAATTTGTGCCTAAAAGAGAATAACTATGGATAACCAAGTGACGAACATACATGTTTATAGGATGTTAGGTTAAGAAAATTTAAAATTTAAAAATTTATTAGAAGCAGTAGTCTTATTAAGATTACTCATCCTGAGTTAGATGCTTCTTAGTCATCAACGCTGGTGGTCTGATAAAAAATTGCCATTAAAAGAAAGGATGCTGTGTTGACTTAATTAAAATTAGAGAGAAAGACTTGAGTTCTTGCATTTTTCTTGTATTTTAAAGTTCCTAAAACGACGATCAAAATTTCATTTATTTTTATCATATTCCTAGTTGAGATCCATTTGCTAACTTTTTCGCTCTTTCCTATTTTCATATTTTTCGACATAACTACTATGTATGTATTAATTTTATTGTCGTTATTATTAACTATTACCATTCTTTCACTTTTTAAAAAGTTACTGATTAATTAACACTTTCTAACTTTTACATCTTCGGGAATGACCCTTGTGATACAAGGTGCATGAAAAATTGAAAATTGAAATGGTTTGTGAACGATAGGTATTGAGCTGCTAGATTTGTATTTCCCACTTATCCCTTTCACAAAATCCCACTGCAGCACTCAAGTTTTAATTCATGCCTGCATTGATCTCAACAAAAGTCGTATCCGACAACATAAATTATCATTCCGTCAAGCAGACAAATAAGGGCAAATCACAGCCATCTTTCTTCACATGGCACAGGCGCCAAGTGGGCCGAGAACAGTTCATGTATAAAAAATTTTTTAATTTAGACAATTGAAATTATCTAAATTAATTACTTAAACAAACATTACTGTTAATATACGATATTATTATCTGTTTCGTTTATCTTATGCACCTCTAATGAAATCCTAGAATCGAATTTTTTTTTTAAAGAATAGATGTTTCTAATTGTCCAGTAAATTAGTTACGAAATATCACCAAATTCGTTATAATGGAAAGTAGATAATTGATAAATTTCAGGGTTGGGATTGCACCAATCATCAGTGCTTTGATGTGGAAAACTTATTAGACCGGATTCTCACATAAAAGTGTGTGTATGTATATTTTTAAAAAAAGAAACTATGTCCAAAGAAGAGATCTCATCCACCGGCCTCCATAAAACATATCTGAAGGCTAAAATACAATATTTTGTTTATTTTATTTTATTTTTAATTTTATCTTTTTTTTCTTTATAATTATGTTTTTCTAATTATTTTTAATATATATATATATATCGAGTTTTGTCATTTTACAATACTTTTAGGTATTTATTTTTTATTTTTTAAAAAATATCAATTTCATGGGCATTTAAGACATTTTCTACTCCTTTACAAACTCGATTTTTAAAAAATAAAAAAATTAAAATACATCATAATGTATATATAATCATACTCCCAAAATTTTACATTAAAGTCAGGTGGGCCTACCACCAGCTGGCACCATTTACGCCTCCACTGCTAGCATATGCGTGGGCCACTTCATTATCAGTCCTCAATGCATGGATAAAGGATAAAGAATCCAAAAAAGTACAAAAATTCTATTTATCTTCTCAATCAGAAAAAAAAAAAAAAACTTATTTTCCATGCACGTGCACCTTTTTATTTGTTATCGTAAGTTATTATAGATTTATAGTACCCATCAATTTTGGAAAAAAAAAAACTGAAATATTCAAATATAACATCTATATTATTGGATTTGTGAATGGTGACGGATCTTTCCAATGGGAATAACTTTCCAGCACTGGAGGATGTTTATAAATGGGAAAATAACTCGTCACTGGCTTTGGTGTATCTCCAACAGCATTGGTTTGACTTCACCATGCCAGAGCATTTATAGTTTTCAAATTTCTGATATTGATGATTACTAATTCCTTCTTGGCTCGTTTTCTAATATAATTATAGATTTCACGATCTAATTTTTATTCACTTGGTTTTTTTATTTGAAACTATTTTTTTCATATCCAAACTGTCTATATTATTCATAAATTTACACGTATTTATGTATGATGTAAAAATTCATTTTAATTGGAAACACTTATATTGTAGAAATTTAACATCATTTACATATGCATATAAGACTACTAAATTTAGGAAAGTAAATAGAAAATTTTCCAATAAAATTTAATTTTTGGCCTTATAGATAAAGACGCAGGCTCCCATGAGGCCGGCCGTTGTCCGAGGCAACTTCGGCCGGTCCACATGGGCCCTCTTTTTATTTATTTTTTGTTTTCCGTAAAATTGTTAAATTATATGTATTTAACTTATACATTAATTTTTATCATTTTTGAAAATATGCAGATATAATTTTATTTTTAAATAATGAGCAGTTTAGTCATTTTTAAGGGTTAAAATGAATAAAATATTCGTGTGTTTAAAATCAAAAAATATATTTACACATTTCTAAAAATGAGAAAACCTAATTTATAAGTTAAATAAATTTTATAATTTTATAAAAAATAGAAAGATGGCTGCACGTGGATGGGCAAAAGTTTCCTTAACAATCGCTAGTCACATGAGAGCTAAGTATGTTAACGGATCGTGTTGAACGGGTTAGAGCCTAATCCTAATCCTAACTCATTTAATATATCTCAACCTTAATCCTTTTGTTAACCCATTTAAAAATTTTCAACCCTAACTTATTTACAACCTATTTAATAAATGGGTTAATGAGTTGTAGTTATTACTGCTTTTAATACTAAAAACTTTCAATAAAGTTTGTAAAATTAAATAAATGAAATAATTTAAAGTTAACATACCTTAATTTAATCTATTTTGGCTTGAAAACATGAGCTCCAATTTTAAGTCATCTCTTCAATACCAGTTCCTGTTTCAAAATATAAAATACTTTATTTCTATCAAACAATTCAATCAACATTATAAATATGGAACTCATAAACATATATTTGAGAAATACCAAGACTTCTACTAAGAAAGTAAAGCTTTCATTATAATAAACTCAAACAATCACACTTCAAAAGTTCAAATAGCACATATTGTTACACATTATTGTCTAAGATATATAACAACGAGTAGAGTTCAAAGTTCAAACAACTTCAATCTAAAAATAAAAAACAAGCAATGATTGTCTTATGCTCTTCGAACTTGATAGTTTTTCATCCATTTTCTCCCTTTTATGCAATATCATTTTAGTCCTGAAAATATATAGTAAAATGAAATAGATATTAGAAAACAGTTAACCATATAAAACTAATTTATAAAAGATTAAAGAACTATATAAGCTGTTTAAATTTTTATTATTACCTTAATTAAGATCCAACTCTTTGAAAAAATCAATACACACCTTAAGATCAACAAAAGCTGTTATAGCTACAAAATTATTGAAAAATGTTAATGAATATGTGAACAGAAATAAAATAGTATAGTATAAAGTATAAAAATCAATTAAAAAAGATAAAAAGTAATTACTTGATTCAGTTGCTTCAATTTTTGTTAAGTTCTCCTCAACTCCTAGAGGTTATGGTGATGCTTTGATCCAGTTTTATGTACATTCCAAAATTTCTACAAGGCTTGGTGTTAAAGAGCTTCTGAATTGATTAAGTACACGTCCGCCTATGCTAAAAGTTGATCCCAAAGCAACTGTAGACACTGGAATTGCCAAAATATCTCAAGCCAGATGAGGTAATATTTTAAAGTCCTTATTTTTAGACTACCATGCCAAAATATCAAACTCTGGTGCCTTGCCCACCCTAGCTTCTTCTAGCTATTGATCTACTTCTATTTTTGAGTGTTCACACTTTGATAATCAATCACATTGATACCATGTATCATCTTCACAAACATCTTCTAAGTTTATATTAACCTCAGCTACCCCATCACTATTGCTATCTTTAGATACAGTTTCACAAAACTCAACTTCATAAATGTTATATAACTTATACAAAATTTTCTTCACTTTCTCAGCAATTTCTAATGTTTTCTCTCATCCATGACTCATTTCATAACACCATTCAATATATCCTAGTTTGTATCGTGGATCTAATACCATAACAATGATTAATAAAATGTTTATCTTCTCAAAAGTTCCCAAATACTTATCAAATTTGTTTTTCATTTTTACAGACATTTGCTTAAGGTTCACATCAAGTGACTTTTGAAGATAGAGCAAAAGCCTTTCAATCCTACAAACTTCCACAAAATAAATATTTGAAGTTCAATACAAAGAACTAGATACACAAGTAGTGATGTAATAAAAATTTTCTAAAAATTTGCAAATTACTTTAGCATTCTCCCAATCTTCATTAATTAGAGGATTGTCTGATCTAAAAACCCTATCTTTATCAGCAAGGCAATCAAATGCTCTTTGATATTTTAAAGTAAATTCTAATATTAAAAATGTAGAATTCCAATGAGTTGGTACATCAAAGCATAGAAAATGTTGACATGTAATTCCTTCCTCCTTAATACACATTTTAAATTTTTGGAGCCTACTTGGAGAACTTTTCACATATTTAACAACAAATCGGATTCAAAATATTGAATTTTTGATTTCATCTATACCATCTTTTATAATTAAATTTATAATATGTGCAACACATCTAACATGCAAATATTACTCACAACATAGCAAAGCATTCTTTTTTAACATTCTTTTCCCAAAATTCTTTATAGCAACATCATTGAAAGAAACATTATCTACAGCGATAGTGCAAATTTTTTTAATGCTCAAAATTTTAAAACCCAACTCAAGAAATTGTGCAATAATATCCCTGGTGTGTAGTGATGGGAGAATACAAAAGTAAATAATTCTCTTTTGTGTCTTCCACTTATATCAATGTAATGTGTCGTGAGATACAAGTATTCTTGATTTTGGTTTGAAGTCCATAAATCAGTAGTCAAGAGAATATGATTAACTGATTGTCGAAATTTTTTTTCTAGCTTTTCCTTTTCGAACATATAAATATCCACATAGTCTTTAGTAATTGTAACTTTTGTGACAACGTTAAATCTTGATTGCAAAGATTTACAAAACCGATGAAAGTATTCTTTTCAACAAACTTAAAAGTAATTTATCCTCAATGATCATGTGTGTCATTGCCATCTTAGAGAATTCTTGATTAAATTTTCTGTTACTTAAAACATTTCCATCACTTCCTGATCCTGTACTAATTGAAAATGTCAATAATTACTGTTTTTTATCTCTATCACTATAAGGATATTTCGGGCATTGGATATCCGAGTATTTTTTAAGTGTCGTTGTAGCATGACCACTGTTATATTCATATGATTTCTTATAATAGTTGCATTTGCATGTCTCTAAAAGCTTCCCATTTCATCTTTATCTCTAGTAAAATATTTCCACATTGCTAAAGTTAACTTCTTAACCCTTTTTGAATTAGATTTAATCATAGATGATGAAACAACTTAAGATTCAGGGGTGGGTTGATTAATTTTCATACACTCTTTAGCCATATGCACGTAATTATATATCAGATGCAACAAGACAAAATATAAATTATACAACCATGACATGATAATATAATTTATATGAAACAACCACAATTTCTAGTATTCATAGTCATTCGATTGTTCATATGTTACCACATGGTCATCAAAGGAGAAGCTTCAAAATAGGAAAAACATATGTACTCGCGGCGAGTTGGACAGTAGCAATGCTTTGTGAATGAGTAGCAGCTTAGCCGAAGATCTGAGAAAAGCAACAGTAAATTTAGACAATGGGGGGGGGGGGGGGGGGGAGGGCGGAAGAGAGAAACAACCTTACCTACCTTCAAGCTCGTGCCGCACACAAGGGTCATCTAAGAGGGGCGATCGAGATTGGAATGTCGGATGCTATAGCTCGAATAATGGAGAAGACAGTCCACTGCGCAAGAGAGTTCGAAGGACTTGGAGGAGATTAGAAGGCTGAGGTAAGGTTAGAAGGTTGCTATGATTAAGGGATGACTAAGGCACGATTGGCCGGACACTACGGTAGGTTGATGCAAATCCTCGATTAAACGACGCTGGGAAAAATTGAATGTTAGGAGACAACAGTCAACCGGCATGGCACGACGATAGGACAAAGAAGAAGGATTCCGTGAAGCTAGGGCATGAATAGGGGAGTGGGAATGAGGGTTGGGCGGGATAGGGGAGCGGGAAGGGACTAATTAGGGCTGAAAAATTTTCACATGTATATATGATTTATTATATCTTATAAATGGGTTATACAGGTTGAGGCTTATAAATGTTATATGGGTTGAACGGGTTATATAAATGGGTTGATGAGTTGTGAAGTCTCAACCTTAATACGTTTATTTAATTAAATGGTTAAACTGGTTGATAAATCATAAACTATTTATTCAAAAATTCCAATCCAAACTCATTTATAAATGGGTTGGATGGGTGAATTGGCGGGTTCATCATTACCGTTAACACCCCTAATGAGAGCATGTCTCTCATACATAAATCAATACATACATATACTTATGAAGAGGTTTGGTATTCTTAGGTCGGTTCCAATTGCATACATCCATTTTAAAATGTTTTTAAATTTTTTATAAATACGTTTATTCATATGTATTTAATATATAATCTAAGTTTTATTAATTTTTTGTACATTTATATATTTTATATTTTTTAAAGGTAGGAGTATTGTGATCATTTTCTAGTTTATAAAAAATTTAAATGAAAAAATATATGTTAAATGGCTGGATGTAGTTTGGGAGTTGGAACCCAACGGTGGCCGGCCAAAGAGGATCAATCCTCATGTACGAATTATCTAAATCGTTTAAATATGAAAAATATTTTTTTAAAATAAAAAGCAATCTATCACACTGATTATCTCGATAAAAGTTGCATAAGATGGACGCCAATAAAAAAGACTACTCTTTCATAAAAAAAAAAAAAAAGAAGAAAGAAAAGCGAGGCCCAATTTGTATATAGTGTTTTTATTCGACAGAAGCTACTTATTCACCGTTCATTTATGCTGATGACGAGAATTTGTTCGGTCATTTTCAGAAGCCTAAAAGATTAAAAAGGGGTATCTAATTCATGCACGCTCACTCGCACTTCCTCTCTCTCTTATTTGTTATTGCATTTTGCCTGCACCTATCTTCTCCTCTCTCATCCACGGGTGGAGAATTGGGAGACTATGCCTGTGACTTGTTCCAAATATGATTAATTAGACCGATTAAAATTAATATTTTATAATTTATTAGAGAGATGGTTTAGAAATTTTGTTTTGAATTCAAAAATAAGATTAATATATGTTGATCATGTTCCAAAAAATCCCAGCTCAGCTATGCATATATTTATTGACTAAAAATTATAAGCATATTTTAAAATTTTGTTCTTTCTTTTCAGAATTCTCACATTATTTATACTCTAGTTTAATTGTAAAATAACTAACATGTAAGTTTGATATAAATAAATCACCAGGCTAAATAAATATTTCAAAAACCAAAAAAATTAAAGTTTTTCGTGAATTTTAAACCTAGAGTATTAATTCAAGTTGCAAATATTTCAAAAACCAAAACAATTAAAGTTTTTCCTGAATTTTAAACCTAGAGTATTAATTCAAGTTGCAAATAAAATTTTTATTGACCTCTATTTTATTAACTTATTTTAATAATTACATTATTTGTGTTTATAATATTTTTAACTATAGTTAAAGGTGTTTTACTCTCACTATCTAGTAAAATATTAAGTCACTTAACTTTTAAATTTATAATGGATGTGACTTCAGGGATTGGTTGGTAATATCCAAAATTTTTCACCCTGCACAATTACGTTAATTTAAAATTATTTTTTACGTAATTCTATACAACTATTCTATTTTTTAATTATTTTTACACAACTATTCATACAACTAAATTATCTATTTTAACTTCATTCTATTTATTAATCATCATAATGCCTATTATATTACATTATTTTTTCTCATTCTAAAAATTTTCATTAAAAGATTTATTACTTCGCAAACACACCGTATACTTTTGACAAGTACATACATTATTAAAACTATAATACTTGACTAGCATTTCTTACTTAACTTGCTACTCCGATTAAGATCATAAGTTTATTTTGGGACCTATTAAAAAAAAACTGAAAGACTAGTATAAAAAATCAAATAAAATTTTAAACAAGAAAAATTAGGTCCCGCTTCTGTTCCTATTGCAATTAGATTACCTGCTCTCACGTCCTGGGTTGCGATTTCTCGCCGGTAGCTTACATGGACGCCACTGGTGTTGAAAATGAAACAGAGGTGGTTTTGCGAATTCGAAAACAGCTACTGGATCTGATGCTGAAGAAGAAACCGTGGCTGGCTGACCAAAGGGGTTTTCTATGCTGAGCGATCGGTCAGCTCCGATCAGTAGATCCACGGCTCAGATGGTTGCATGTGCGATGGTGCTTGCGACAGCCATGGATGAAAAGCGCATGCGGGGATTTTAAGGAGACTACTCTTCGGTCGATTCGGTGAGGTTTTGGCAGATGGAAAGAGAGAATCCACGGAGTGGCGATGCAAGTTGATTTCCGGTGGCCGGCGGGTTGAAAGGTTGAAAAATCTTAGCGCTGCCACTCGAGTAGGGAAGATGAGCAGTTCCGGCAATCGTACGTACATGCAAATGGAACGGATAAAATTAAATTGGCCGCTATCTTTGCTTCCACAGCGTTTCTGAAGTTCTCCACAACATTTTGAGTATGTTTGGTTTGAGATAAAATTTTTGATAAAAAATTTTTGAAGTAAAAGTTGTTAAATCAATAGAAAGTGATATGATGTAATAGGAGTAATGATGAGGAGTAAAGAGAATAAAGTTAAAATAGATAGGTTAGTTGTATGGGTTGTTGTGTAGAAATGATTGAAAAGTAGGGTAGTTTGTATAGAAAAATGTGAAAAATAATTAAAAAATAGAGTAATTATGGAGAGTGAAAAGTTTTAGATTGAAAAGTTTTAGTTGACACTTTTTTACCCTAAACAAACACTTTTTTAGTTTCCTTATGCATATGCCATTACTCAAAACAAACGCTAACTATATATATAAAAAAATATTAATTTTGCCCCCACACCGTTTGCAAAAAAGATTACAAATGGAGTTCCTATCAAAATTTTTTTGTAAAGTAGATCTAATTTATTTTCTATTTAGACTATAATAAAAAAATGTCAATTTTAGTTTAGAGTAACGGCATGAGCATTTGAGGAATTTGGGGTGAAATATTGTGGGTGTTTGGAGAATTTCTAAAATGTCATGAGTACAAAAATAATAACAACCAAATATTGTAGGTATAAAAGAGATTTTTCCAATTAAAATTCCTATAAATTGTATTGAACGACTACTGAAATAGCAATAGGTTAGTTAAAAGTAAGATAAAAGCTTGCCTCTAACATTTGCCTCATATAAAATGAAAAATCAAATTTAATAATATATAGGGTGTGCTGAGAAATGATAAAACTTTTGGATGAAAATTTTTTGGCATAAATTTTTTTTGAAAAGAGATAAAATGGTGTGATATGATATAGGTAATGATGATGAATAAAGAGAATAAAGTTAAAATGGATAATTTAAAAATGGATAATTTAGTTGTATAAGTAGTAATGTAGAAATATTTGAAAAGCAGGATAATTGTGTATGAATGTAAAAAAAGAAATTAAAAAATAAGATAATTGTATAAAGTAAAAATTTTTAGATCAAAAAAATTTATAGCAGCTAAATATGCTCATAAAGAATCATGTTACTTAAATAGTATTTATTATCTCAATAAATTAGAATATTTCAATTTTTGGTTGTATATAATTCAATTTCATATTATCTTCCCGAACTGAAACTAACGCTTGTGGAAAGATATTAAATAATAATTAGCATGTTAAATCCTATGACTAACCTCTAAATTAAAATTTTTAAATTTAAATGATTATAGATGGACCCAATAATATATACTAAGAGTGTTTGAAAAATAAATAACATGGCAAAAATGGAAGTTAGCTTCAGTTAAAATGTTCAGATCAAAAGTTAAATAAGGTCTGGTCATTTTAGACCTATCTAAAAATATAAATTTTAATTTTTTGAAAAATTTAAAATAAAATATTAATCTAGTTGTATTTATTTTATAAACCAATTTTCACTATTTTTAAAAAATATATATATTTATTTTCTATTTTTAAACATAGTGATTTTTGGTCATTTTAAACCATTGAAAATGAATAAAATACTCCAAGGTTTAAAAATTAAAAATAAATATGTCTTTCTTTTCGAAATAGTAACATTTGGTTTGTATATTAAATATGCTGAGATTAATAGTTTATTAAAATTTAAAAAATAAAAGAATATTCTTTGGACCAATCTAAAATGTTTCATTGAGACAATTAAATTTGGTTAGACTTAGTTAGATTTAGTAAAATTTTGTTAGACTTGATTAAATTTGGTTAGATTCAATTAAACTTATTACATTTGTTTAGATTTTTTCAAATAACCCAAATTACCTTTTTTTAGAGCTAAAACATATTATGAATGCTAAACGGCCATTAACTAGTTAGACTCTCAGGCTTAGATTAGATTTAGGAGTGTTTGTTTATGCAAAAAATATTTTGAACTACAATTTTTTAGTCTAAAACTTTTTACTCTTCACATTTATTTTATTTTTTAATTATTTTCACTTTTTCTTATGCAACTATTCTATTTTTCAATTGTTTCTAGGCAAGTACTCATATAGTTAATCTATTTATTTTAACTTTATTATCTTACTTGTTATTATTACCTTTATCATATTTTCTTCGGTTTAAAAACTTTTATACAAAAATTTTTTATTAAAAGTTTTATCACTTCCCAAACATACATTTAGTTAAATTTCAAAAATTTAAAAAAATAAAATGCTTTGTAAATTAGAAAATTTGTCAATATGAGAGTATTTTGTTTATGCGCATTTCAATTAACATAATAAACTTTACATACATAAAAATTTAAGCTAAACAATTTGCATTAATTTTACTCAATAAATATTTTTAAAAATTAATTAGCTAAAAATTATACCGGCATAGTTTTTATTTTTGGTAGAGTTGCTTACCTTGGATAACTTAGTACTTGATGGAATTGTACTTCAGGAAAGAAGTAATGAGATCACTACCTATGCTAACTTTAAAACTTGGACCACCGTATCCTAATACTCTATATACACTCATATTAGTCACTTATCATCCGCATAGTCCACTCATATGGGCAACCCGGAGATCTAAGTAGTGAGCAATATGATTCTCATTGGATGATCTCTCAATTATACATAATGGATTGAATTTTTCTATACATCTAAAATGTATTTCACAAGATAGAGAAATATACTAGGAATTAGGAGCAAATATAAGAAGAATGATAATTTAGAAATATTACCACATTATTTGACCATAATTGCAAATATATTTACGTAGTTTATAAAATTGCATATTATGCTTATATAGTTTTTACCATAATTACAAACATACTCATGCCATTATGACGTTGTTAGTGCACCGTCACAATGTGGTTACAAATATAACCATATAATTTGCATATCTTTGTAAAACTCATACGGTAAAGGGGTAATAACGACGTGGGTATGTTTGCAATTATAGTTAAACTACATGGGATAATTTACAAATTTTAAAACTATGTGAATATATTTGTAATTATTAAGTCGGAGCCTTCACGCCTTTAATTTTTATTTATCAATGATAGAAGAATATTTTCCAAATATAGAGTAAAGAGTCTCAACGTTCAGTGAAATACTGAAACCATGAATATCATATACCGTGGAAAATCTCTGCCTTTCCTTTTTAGGAATGGTTCTCATATCATCTATTCATTCTGTTGCACAGCGCTATCTTTTTTTTCCCGCAATGGTAAAATTTAATCTATACCATACTTCCATCTTTTGCTTTTTAAGAAATCATAAAAATTTTCGGTGAAATTTATTCTAGTATCATAATTCAAATTATTTAAACATAGTAAAAATTATTTAAAACAATAATTAATAAGTTTTAAATTATTAAGATGTATTTGCAACTAACGTTTTATGAAAGCAGATTCATTTAATTCCTTCAAAATCTAATATTTTGACTTTTGAGAAAAATCTAATCTATATATTATATTTAACATCATTTATTTATTTGAAAGATTAAGTTTCATTTCAGTCAAGTATATTTATGTGCTACATTTATAAGAAGATATATATCTTGATGTTTACATTATAAAAAATACTAAAATATCAATTTTAAAGTAGTATTTTTAACATCTAAATTGTCTAAAATATCATTTCTGTGTAAATAAATAATTCTATAAATTATTATTATATTCTAATACATATGTAAATAGATCTAAGCATTTTTCATAATTTTCACATGAATACATATATTTTTTTGAATAAATGTGGCTCATAAATATGCTTGATTGAGATGAAACTTGGTCTTTTAGAAAAAAATGATGCTAAGTATAATAAATCAATTAATTTTTCTATTAAAAAACAAAATTTTAGGTTTTTAAGAGGTTATATTGGTATGCTCTGGACTATTTCTTAAATGATGAATGATTCTGTTAGTCCGGGCTAAGTAAATGTCTCACTTAGCCCGCTTTAAAAATTCTATTTAAAACAACTTTTTTTTTTTATTTTTTCTTCATACACTTGTTTATCTAAGTGTATTTAATATATAAATCAAGTTTTACTATTTTTAAATATGTGTATATATATAATTTCTTTAGATTTTTAGATATGTGTACATATTTTTTTTAGATTTTTAAAAATAAGGGTATTTTAAATACATACATACACATAGATGTTTAAAACATAAAAAAATAGATAAACATATTAAAAATGATAAAATTTGGTATATATGTTAAATACGTTTAGATAAATAAGTGTATAAAGTAAAAAATAAAAAAATTTATAATAAATAAATTTTTTAAGATGAGCTAAGCGGAGCATTTACTAAGCCGGATGTTTACTAAGCCGGGACAACATGATCCCTGCCCTTCTTAAATACCATAATAATAAAAGCGGAAAGAATAAAAGCGGAAAGACAGGCGCTCTGTACTGATCTCTACCAAATCTTGACAACTTGATCGTTGATATACGAATTCCGTTCCAGAAATTGATATCGGTTGATCGTTGTCCTGATTAATCAAACTTTGGCTTCTCTTAATTTATGACAGCAGCCGGGAAATAAGACCTAGAGTTTTAGATGATTAATTGATTCTTGATCTGATTTTGTGGAATTCAATCGCAAAATAGACCAAGAAATATATTAATCTCGGATTAGATGTACGTGATGAATTATAAATCCAAAATTCAGATTAAAGAAAATATAAAAACTTCAATAACCTTTTGTATATTTTGAAATCTTTATCCTGGTTATAATTCAAGGGACGAGATGATTCCCCACAAAGCGAATCTCATCGGAACTTGTGGGCCCACGAATCTCCGCGCACGTCAAATGGCTACATCGCGACGAACGGAAAAGGAACTTCCTAGCCATTGAAATCGAGCCCCTCTCCTTTCCCTCTGCATTTCCTCTCTCTCTCTCTCTCTCTCTCTCTCCAGATCCGCAACCGCAACTGCAGCAATGGCTTCTCCGCGCGAAGAGAACGTGTACATGGCAAAGCTCGCCGAGCAGGCGGAGCGCTATGAGGAGATGGTGGAGTACATGGAGAAGGTGGCGGCAGCCACCGTGGACTCCGACGAGCTCTCTGTCGAGGAGCGTAACCTCCTGTCGGTCGCTTACAAGAACGTCATCGGTGCTCGTCGTGCCTCCTGGCGCATCATCTCTTCCATCGAGCAGAAAGAGGAAAGCCGAGGCAACGACGACCACGTCGCCGCCATCCGCGAATACCGCAGCAAGATCGAGGCCGAGCTCACCGGCATCTGCAACAGCATTCTTCGTCTCCTCGACTCCCGCCTCATCCCCTCGGCGTCTAACGGCGATTCCAAGGTTTTCTACTTCAAGATGAAAGGCGATTACCATCGATACCTCGCCGAGTTCAAGATCGGCGCTGATAGGAAAGAGCCCGCCGAGAATACGCTCTCCGCTTACAAATCGGCACAGGTATTGGTCGTGTCGGAAATTCGTTTCCTTTTTCCCATCTTGCTGCGCTTATTTCTGTGGATTTTATTATTTGATTATTTTGCAGGACATTGCAACAGCGGAGCTGCCACCAACTCACCCGATCCGGTTGGGGCTGGCGCTGAATTTCTCGGTATTTTACTATGAGATATTAAATTCCCCTGATCGTGCTTGCTCGCTTGCCAAACAGGTTAGTGGAATTTGATCTTGTAAGTCCTGAATTTTCGCTTTTTTTCTCCCCTTTTTTCCTGTTCTTTTTTTTTTTTTTTTTTAACATCAATAGTCTGAGTGATTTTGTTCATGGGCTCGACGTTGGTGTTTATCCGTTATTTTGATTTTTCTTTTTGGATGATTTTTGCTCGATTCAATTCGGATCTTGTACAAATTGCTGCTGGATTTGAGATATGGTCTTGGCTGGTTGTCCATATTACGATGCGAATAGTTTCGGTGTCGTTATATGCATTAGAAAGTGAAATAATGTGTTGGCTTTTCTTTTACGAATGCAATACCTGATTTAAAAGATGGCCTGAGTGATAGTTTTATTTTTGGAACGGGAGATAGAAGACCTTTATTAAGGCCACAACATAGCCAACACCCAAACAGAAACATTTTCTCTCGCCGATTTCTTCTTTTCCAATTTGGGGTCAGATCAGGGCTTGAATTGAAGTCCTTAATAATTGTTTCCATCTTTATAGGACCCAAAGTATTGGTGTAGTTCTTCTGGGTATTGGGATTGACCTACCTCGGGCATGGGTGTGGGTTATATGGATATCTCTTACTTTAGTGAGGTTGTGTAACTTGTGTTAGATGAATTGGTCCGATGGGGTTTAAACACCATTAAGGAACATGGATGCCCTGCACCTTCGTATGGCTACCGTAAATGAACTAGTCTGATGGTGTGTAGTCTGGTGCTGCTGTCAATTTGGAGTAGGAATCACAGCGAGGCATAGCCATCTGAGCTTATGTTTGTTTCTTTTTGCTTGTCTTTCTGAATCCATTCTTTGATGTCTTTCTAGGCGTTTGATGAAGCAATAGCTGAATTGGATACCCTTGGGGAGGAGTCATACAAGGATAGCACTCTGATAATGCAA
>JAXCLR010000001.1:63898324-63909342 GCA_035584095.1 Annona squamosa
TTTCTACACAACTACCAATACAACTAACCTATTTATTTTAAATTTATTCTCTTTATTCATCATCATTACCCCTACAACATCACATCATTTTCTACTAATTTGACAAGTTTTACATAAAACTTTTCATCAAAAGTTTTACAACTTCCCAAACACACCCTTTAACTTTATTTTTTTTACTTCTCATCATTATCTGTATAATATCACATCATTTTCAAAAATTTTATTATTTTCCAAACATATCTTAACTTTCTTTCAAAAGTTTAGTTTGGCAAGCTTTTTTATTGTACACTTTTCTCGACTCTTTGATGTCGCTATAGGAAAACTACAATAAAAAAGAAAAGCAAGGTCAAACACCGATTATAAGCATATTGAATTTCACACTTTTTATTTCAAAAATGGCAATTCCACGGTGGAACCTTAAAGCTTTAGTTGGTATTGTGTCCATTTTATATGTTGAAAAGAGAATTAGGTTCTAACAAATGGATAATGAGATAGTCAACACGAATGCATGTATGAAAGATTTAGGGTTCAAAATCAAGTAGAGGCATTAGCCTCCACCTGGACACAAAAAAGAGATAACAATGTTTGACATTAATGAATAACACATCTAAGGTATATGTTTGTAATGTGCTTATATCATTTCAAATGGAGTCTGGAGTGATAACTTCATTATTTAAGCCACTATTGGGAGTGAAACATTGGTGGAGTTGAAGAAAAGCAACACAAATTTGACATAACTTTAGTATAAGGCATCACTATTAGCATATTAATAGGACATATCATATACCAAAAGTCCGTTTTAAAGTCAACAAAGTTATGATCAAAAGAGTGAGCATATCCAATTGCAACCTATTTATTCACTTTGGCAAAGTATTAGGAGCAAAATCATGGGGCAAGGCTAGCTTCAACGTTTCTTAATTAATTTTAGTTGTTAGCATATATAATTCAAATAAAGATCCCAAATTCATTTCTATTTCTTTCTAAACATCTTTGAAGCTTTAAGGAATGTGAGAAGAGCGATGAGTTGGTGGAATTTACATGCGAGGGTGATTTGGATCTCGAATTTGCATTATACAATTGTTATTGATGTGTGTAGAGCTTCTACATGACAATTTTCTTCGTCAATAAAGTTTCGATTCATGTAGTTGTCCAAGTTAATAGTTTTCTTTCAATTCTTTTAAGAAATTATTATTGTTTATATTGCGGTAATGATCTGATGTGAATAATACATGTGCAAATATGCAGTTTAGGAAAATGTGCACATGCAAAGTATTTCAAAATGTAATGGGTTATGCCATGTGTAAATGAGAGACATGTTGTAATGAATGAAGTAGGCAAGAAGAGAAATCCAATTGTCTTTCTTTTGCTGGAAAATGATCAAGAAGCTACCCCCACTAAAGAAAACTTAGTGAAAAGGAGTATCCTAATTGATCAGGTGTGCGACTTGTGCAAGACAAGTCTGGAGGATGCATGACATTGCTTTTGCAGCTACTCGATTACTAGAAATGTATTTCTACCCAGCTTGGCGAGCCTTGAGGTTGAGGGCAAACTAAAGAGTGTAATAAATAGATTAGCTAAACAACATAAGGAAAATCGGGTCAGGCAGTTCCTGGTTTCTTGCTAGTTAATCTGGTACTAGAGAAATGATGTTTAAGTGCTAGGTAAAAACTAAGATTTCAAGAGCATTCTGTTGAATTATAGTGTTTTAATTATAGACAAATTAAAATTTTAATGCTTGAAATGCGTTGTTTGTATTTGATTCTTGATGAATAGTTGCAACAAGTTAGTATTGAATTATGTTGTGAATTTGTCAAGGTTTTACTGTAAAACTTCAACTGTTTTGGTTTGCAACTTCAACTAATTTAGTTTCAAACTTCAACTTTTTTAGTTTAAAACTTCAACGGTCTCTAGGATGGAAACTTTGATAGTTTGTTTAGCAAGATCTATGGATAAATGATTGGATGATGATATGACAAATTAATTAGTTTGAGGAACTATTTTCAGTTTGTTAAGTTGTTACAGGTTGTTAAGAAAAATCCGATTGCTTGCAGATTTGGTAGAGAAAATCTCTCTTAGCGGTTTCTGTTTGTTAAGTTATTACAGGGTGTTGAGAAAAATCTGATTAGTTGCGGATTTGGTGAAGAAAATTTCTCTTGGCGATGGGATGTTAAAAGCTATAAATATACAATGAATTTCAACAGAAAATTGAATTGAGAGAGAATATTTTCAAAAGTGCAGATTTGTCTCAAGGTGTTCTCTGTGATCCTTTACCCATCTGTCAGAAGCAATATATTGCAAATCATCGTGACCATCCTACTAGACGTTTCATCTCCGTGCTTCTGTGCTATTAAATTGGTTGTAAACTTTATTTCATTTTTATTTATTTTACTTTGAATTAGAGGTTGTCTAATTCAAAAGGAAAGCTTTTATTGTGATTTGTGAAAAACTTCACGTGCGACCTAGAGCCATTTGTGTAATTCAGAAGATGATTGAGATCGTATTACTATAACTTGAATTCTAAGTTGATTAGTGAAAACTCGAGTCAAGGCGTTGACTTAGAGAGTGGAGTAGGTGTGTTAACCGAACCACTATAATTTGTGGTGTCTTCTTTGGATTATTTTTGTGGTGTGTAAAATTTATCATATTCTTTCTTGGATAACTCTTTGTGTTATTATTCATTTCTTTTATCAGTTCCATATGGGCCTAACACATTCCATGCAAATGCTTTGAGCTAATACACCAATAGTACAAAGCAAACATGCTGAAAATGGAAAATGGTCTGTGTCAAGAATTGCAGGTGAGATGGTCCCCACCTCACCACGGCCAAGTTAAAATCAACGTGGACACGAGCTATAAGGAGAAGGACGATCGCATGGGTGCTAGCGCTGTTATTAGAGACTAATATGAACTGATGGTGGCTGCAAAATGCTGGTCCTGGAAAGGTACCGCTGACTTATTATGGATGGAAGCACAAAGTCTACTGCTAGCAATGAAATGGATGAAGGACCTGCCCATCACAGATGTCGTTTTTGAAGGTGACTCACTTATGCTACACCAATTCCTGACCAATGAAGGTGTGGTACGATCATTTTTTGATTGAAGAATTGAAACACATTAGTAGATGCTTTCGTAAACTGCATTTTTTTCCCATGTATTGAGATTGGGTAATGTTGTCGCCCATACATTAGCTGATTTTGCGGCCGCTAGGGACCCTTTTATGATCTCGTGGATGGACTCGTCCCTTGCTTGCATATCTAGTGCTGTGTATAATGATATTTCGCGTTTAATCTAAGGGTAGAGATTTTCTAATAGCCTCCCTAGACTTTTGTGTGGTTGGGCTGGAATCTCTAGCCTCCTTTGCTATAAAAAAAAAAAAAAAAAAAGGCAAGTAGAGAAATCCAGTTTTTCTTTCTTTCCATTCATTTTCTTGATGTCATAAGCGTAGTGTAAAGATTGTGTGAGGAGCATTAGGCACGACGATACGGGTAACAAGCTCACGCCAGTGAATTTGAATGAATTTTGATGGATCGACAAGTTTATGGAAACAGTCGAATTTGTGCAATATGATTATGTACATAGTTCTCTCATTAAATTTCTCGTGGAGGCATGATTTTTTTAGTGTGGTGGGATGATGTGAGGTAAATTTATTGTGACATATATGGATGCGAGTTCATGATGATGGTCGGAATTGGCGGGTGTAACCCTAATTTGGGCATTTAATGGGTCGATGCAAAAACACAAGGATTGATTTCGCGAGATTGTTCACGGACGTAGTGTATTGATTGTGGGTTGTGTGGGTGGTGCAAATTTGAATGTTGGCAGAGTTGGTTCCCCAATTTGTCAGCTTTGGAGAATGCAACTACTTTTCTCCCTAATTTCGTTGTGGGTTGCGGTGACGATGTGAGAAGTTGAAGTGAAATTTGTGATGGTTTGAATTGTCGTGCAAACCAAAAGTGGGAATTTGCGGAGGGGAGGGGTAAGTGTTAGAGTTGATCTTAAGTGGTTGTTTGCAAGCATCTAGTGTGGTCTTAACGTGTGTTGGTGGTGAAAAAATAGTTGATCGAGAAGTTACTAATGTGGGGGAAATTATTGAGGAAAACATTGATGCGAATTATTGTGTGGAGGCATTCTAGGATGCTTTCTATAAAGCGTGAAAGAAAAACATTTGTGCAGTGGGATATTAGGGATTCGAATACCTTGCTAACTCTCTGTCGAAAGATTTTATTTATTTTATGTCGAACAGAACTTGGGAAATCTCCCAGGGACCCATAATTACGTGTGGTTTAGCTTACTTGTGTTATTTAATGCCAACGAGGAGGCATGTATAATTGTGCAAATTGCCTAGCGGAGGGATGCTTTTACATAAAAGTGCAATTGGGTGGTCGTCTTTGCATGCCATGGTGCTAACTGCCAGGAGTGCACATGGAGAGTAGTACGTGAATGCGCATTATTAGCAAATGTTTGCATCACCGCATGGCCAACTCCTCTTGTCAATCTAAAAGCCATCGATCTTGATCTGACCAGTACTGCGGTGCCCACCTAGCTCGAGCGATTTTGGTGGAGCAAGACCCACTGGCCAATGATCACCTGACCAATTAACATGATCATGACTGATCTTCTACGAACCGGTACGCTTCCCCACCTAGCACTTTAGGGGACACCTTATACACACTGGAAATATCACTCTCCCTCGGTTTTCCAACAAGATCTCATATGTTATGTAGCGAAATTCAAAGTTTTGAAAACTGAAATCAGTTCCATTTTCAGTTTTTCCTGTTCGATCCATGTGAATTGATGGTCGAATCACAGATGAACGAAAACAAACTAGTAAATCATGACGTGAGCGGTTCACCGTCTGACCAGCTGTTTTGGTTCAATTCGGTTATTAAAACAATTGTAAGATCTAAGTGTAAGCAATTATTTTCCTTTGCTCTCCTACTTTTAGCTTCAGCAGCTCCCCGTTGGTCGCCTCAGCTCATCAACCGCCTAAGTTTCATTCACCCATCAATATTACTGAGGGCTTTTTTCAAATATGCTTATTACGTTTGACTATAGTAGCAAACATACCCAATGCATTTTCAAAATTTCAGATATGTTTACTATCTTTGCAGTTAATCTAAAAAATGCTTAATCTGTAAGTTAACGCTATTAATTAATACGTGAAATTACTAATATGCTTTTTTAAATTTTGAACATAATTGAAAATTTGAATTTCGCTAGGGCAATGAGCTTTAAATTTGAAGAGCCTTAATTTTATTTTCTTTCTTCTTTTATTATTTAAAGGAAAAGTTTCTTCATTGTCATTATTTCTTTTATACCATGACATTTTAGAAATTTGTCTAATACTTTTAATATTTAACTCTTAATTCTCCAAATGTCCATGTTGTTAGTTTCAGCTCAAAACAAACATTAGTTATATGTAGAAATGTTGATTTTGCCCCACGCCATTTGTAAAAAAGATTCCAAATGAAACCCCTATTATATTTTTAATAAAACGGATTTGATATATTTTTGTTTAAATTATAATAAAAATGGAGCCAAATTTTATGTAATTTTTATTTACATAATGACGTGAGAGCAAAATTGACTTTTGTACATATAGTTAACATTTATCTTAGGTGGAGACTAACGACATGAGCGTTCGGAAAATTATCCGTAAAATGGTGTAGGTGTCGAGTAAATTTTTGAAACGTAGGAAGTATAAAAGAAATAATAGTCAAATATCGTAAATATGAGAGAAATTTTCTCATTATTTCATAACACAAGTATTTTGGGTATATATAAAAATTTTATCAATGATTTTTAATGAAATAGACATTTTTGGAATTAACTACAAATATAGTTGATATATTTGAAATTTTGGAAATTTGAAAATGTAGCAAGTACATTAAGGATTAGAGTTAAACATAGTCCGTATATTCAAGAAAAACCCTATTTTAACATTATTATTTTTTATTTCATGACATATTCTTGCATTTAACTGCATATATATATTCCTAAGACAAAAAGATTGTTTATGGCATTGGGATAATGCGATCCACAACATAATTTAAAATATGGGTCATTAACATAATTAATTTCTTCAACTGATATCTTTCTTTCAGGCTTTCTACGGTGTCCACTCCAATCTTATCTTTTTACCCGATGCTTTCTTTTCCCGACGACGAAAGAATTAATGGGCTGACAACAATCGTCAATTCCATCTGCTGACCAAACGGAGGGCCGAGATCATCCAAGACAACCTAAGTCACAAACGTACCTGGCAATTTGAATGGCTAGGATTGGATCCGAAAAGTCGTCACTCGTTTGGCGATTCCTCTTGAAGTCGTTACGCGTTTGGCGATTCGTCCAAGGCGCTGTGGTTTACATCTATACAAATAGTTATAATGTACTTACGTTTCTAGTCGCAGCTCGCCATGAGATGAATCTTGTAAGAAAAGCGCTGCCAAATTTAGACGGAGTCGTTTTCTTCCAACTTCAACGGACCGAAACCCGATAAAATCTCTCATTCTCGTTCGCACATGGAGGAAGGAATGAGCAGGCGCTTCCTCCAACACCCAGCGTTCAGGGTTCGGGATTCTCCAAAATGAAATCATCAAACTTCAGGTGAAATTAACTTCCCACCTCCTCCAATTTCCTGCCTGCATGATTTTCATCTGTCTATTTGATTTGCACGATTCTCGATCGTTTGTTTCTTTTTTCCTCCTTAATTTCAATTTCAATTAGAATCCAGTTCAATCTGGTTTCATTTCCTCAACTGACTTCAGGTTCTTGAACGGAGTGTTTCTGTTTTCTTTGTTTTCCTGCCGTGTTGTCTTCGAAACACGATTTCTTTGTATGGTAATTTTCATTAGGATTTTGTAATTTCAATGGTTTTTAACTCTTGATTGGGCTTTCTTTTTTTTGCCCTTTTCCGCCATGGGCAAGGGCTTGATTTGATGGGTCCCTCATTGATTTCTGAAATTTTTGATGGGACAGATTCGGGGTTATCTGAATGAAACAGAGAAGAAGACATTCAAGTCTGCCGGGTTTCTACTTGCCACTTTGGACGGTTGCAACATAACACGACCATTGCAAGTTTGTAACTATGGCGGGGGTAATTTCCTTCTGCTTATCACTGATAATAATCATAATTGAAGGCACATCAATTTTGATTCTTCATCTTCATTCTTCTTCAAAAAACTATCTTTTCGAGGTGTCTGATGAATTGCAATAAATTTCATTTGGATGCTAAATACAATTTTCCGCGGCAAGTAACAGTTCATTCTCAACAAAGCCACCGACAGATTGAGGAAAAAAAATTTTTGAAAAAAAAGAATTAACTGCAATCTAACCCAATTGATACATCTCCCACACATTTTGGCACCTTCTTTTGGTGCAGAAACAAAACATTAGAGAATCAGCTCAAGAAGAGCTGAGGAAGGCCAAGGATCAATTAGAGGCGTTGGAGGAGGAGAAATCTAGACTCCTGGACGAGCTAGAAGAGATGAAGAAAGTGGCAGCGGATGCGAACTTGAGGTTGTGTGAAGTTCTTGTCGCGCAGCAAGAGAACGAGAAGTGTCGATTGGACGAACTGGAGCATGCTAGTTTTGAGTCGGCTCAGAAGAGAGACCAAGCATGGCAGTTAGAGCTGGAAGCCGTTCAGAAGCAGCGCGATTTGGATGTACAAGCCCTTGCGTCAGCTGCCAAAGAGCTGAATCGGGTGAACGACGAGCTGTCTCTTGCCGTGGAAGCCAAAAATAGAGCCGTGAATGAGTCCATGGAGGCGAAGATTGCTTCGGAATCCTACGCAAAGCGGGTCAGGGTCCTCTCCACGGAGCTATATTCCCTGAGAGACCTGCTCGAAACATCCGCTGCCGCCGCCGCCGTCGCCGTCGATACCCCAACCCGTGATCAAGAAACAGCGGCGAGCGATTCGGACGAGGACGAATCGGAGGAGGAATCTGATGAATCAGACGCATCGGAGACCAGTGCTGCCCTTACCGCTTCAGTCATTAGCTTGCTAAAGGTTCAGCTCAAGAGGGCGAAGAGCGTCGAGGCAAGGCTGGCTGAAAAGGAGAACCTGGCAGAGGAGTTGCAGATGCAGCTAGACAGCGCAAGGGTGTCCGAGTCTCGGATAAAGAACTTACTGTCCGAAAGTAAGATGCGAATCGAGACGCTGCAACTGGAACTAGAGAGATCCAATAAATCGGAAACCCAGTCCTTCGAATCCTTGATAGCCCTCACCAAGCAGCTGGAGGAAACGAAGATGTCTCTGGAAGAATCCAAGTACAAGATCGTTTCTCTGCACCACAACATCGAAAGCATGGAAGTCTCGTTCGGGCTAAACAGCAGAGAGCCCAACGCATCATCCCACAGGTCCGTGGAGACATCCAAGCTAGATATGCAGGCCATGGAGCAGACCGTCAAGGGCTTTGAATCCCAGCTTCGAACGGCAAAAGAGGAGCTCGATTCTGCTCTTGTGCGGGAGGAGGCCGAGATTGCCAAGGCCAGTGCTCTGATCACGGAGATAAGCCAGCTTAAAAATCAGCTCGCTCTAGCCACCGAAGCTGAGGAACAGAGCAGAAAAGCCATGGATGATTTGGCCTTGGTGTTGAAAGAAGTCATGACGGAGGCAACGTTGGTGAAGAGGCAGCTCTGGACAACCCAAACTGAAGTAGAAACCGCGAGGGCAGAAACAGAGCACACGAAGCTGGTATTGAAGAACACCGAAGCCAGGTTCCAAGGACTTCTTGAAGAAGCTAGGGCAGAGATAAAGAGGATGGAGGAGGCGGCAGAGAGATTGAAGTTGGAAGCCGAGGAATCGCACACCGCTTGGAATGGCAAAGAAGTGGGGTTTGTTCACTGCATGAAGATGTCGGAAGAGGAGATTGCCGATGTGAAAGCAGAGAACGACATGCTGATAGAATCCCTCAAGGAGGCAGAGATGGCGGCGAAAATGGCTAGGGAAGAAAGCGGGCGATTGCGCGACATACTCAAACACGCCCTGAACGAGGCAACGGTGGCCAAGGAAGGGGCAGAGATTGCCAGGACCGAGAATTCGCAGCTGAAGGACAACCTGGCGGAGATGGGAAATGCATTGGTTAGGCTTACCCAAGAAAACGAACTTCTGAGAAGCAGGGAAGCCGCATTCGAGCACAGCCACAGCGGGGAGCTGAAGAGCTCGATGGTGCCGAAGCCCTCCTCCAGGAGAAGCATTAGTTGTCTGCCGGTCCACAAGGGTTGGGAGATGAGGCACCACGGATCTCACAAGAAGCATCACCATGGCGGCGTTAAAGAGTCTAAGGACAGCGACGACGAGAGGAAGAGGCAAGAAATCCTCAGGCAAGAATATATAAATCAAAGGATCAAGCAAGGGTACAACGACGACGATATAGATCCGGAGCTGTTCAAGGGATCGATATTCGACATCGCTGACTCGCCGGACCATGATGATGCTTTTGGAGGTTTTAATGGTGCCGTGCGGCGGAAAGGACCTCCTTCGACATTGACGGATGATGAAGAAACGGCGGGCTCGGATGAGATGGATAATGTAGACGGGGGAAGCCATTATGACACGGGTAGCAACAGAAGCTCAGAAGTAAGCCAGAGGAAGAAGAAAGCATTAATCCGGAGATTCGGAGACATGCTGAGAAGACGAAGCTACGCATAATCGGATTTTTATGAGACGGATATACGACGGTTGTTTCAGTAGTGCTCGGATGCCCGCTCGATCGGTCTTCAGGAAAACACAACTGCTCTTGCATCCAAAAATTCCAATCAAGCTCTCGATTAGAGGAGGCATTGCAGTTTGTAAAGGTCCTTTATTTTTCTTTTTCTTTTTTCTTTTTTTTATAATCCTTGTGAAAATGTGAAATACAGGACATTTTTGCATTTTTGGATTGTAGAATAATAAGAATTCAAAGATGAGGAGACAAATATAAACCAAAAATTAAGCATGGGTGGTTTTTTACTTTGAAGGCTGGTTCGGCTGCTCAAGATTTACAGTTATGATTTTGGAATATTTTGAATTTCTACTCTTCTTAGCATTGCATCTTCCAATACTAACGATATATGGTAAAATCGCTACTATGGGTGGGTTGAAGATCTCAACCAAAATGTTTGGTCCTCGTATATTTAGGGCCGTCTCTAATTCTATCACAGAATTTTGGCAGCAATCTTTTTTTTTTTTTTTTTTTTTTGAAGCAGCAATCTTTTTTTTTTTATGGTTTACATCTCAACACATATTACATTATAGTTATGAGACATTCTTACAAACAAAGAGATACATAACTCTTCCAAAGAAATCTGGAGACACACCTCCGCTAAAGAATTAGGAAGAACAGTTTCCATCCAGCCCAAGAGAGACAACAGCTCCCACTTAACCACAAAGGGAGACCATAGCTCCCACACTAATTTTTGGGCTGAAATCCCAATGTAGGATTCGAAACCACGACCTGTGCTAAGGAGACGAATGCCCTTGTCACCTGTGCTAGCCACAGGTGAACAAGAGTATGATGAAGCAGCAATCTTGATTCAGTAAGCAACAAAAAATATTTCCTAATTCTCCACAACTCAACAAGAGTATGATGCGTGTTGCTTGGCAGCACGATTTTATGCGGATGCATTGAATCTGCCATGAACATGTTCTAGTAACAAATATACGGAGTAAGCTAATCTGTTTGTATGGAAGCGTGGACGGTAAACTAATGATAGCATCATAGCAGATTATATGCGAATATGGACGATAAGCTAACAACGCGTACCAAATCTACTAATTAGGAAGACAAAAAGAAGAGTCTCCATTAATCCTTATGGATATATTGAGACCCAGTTGTTTTATCGATTGAATAAGGCACTGGTACCTTCTAGATCCTGGATTTCGGTCCGATATCAAGAAGACTGCCAACCCGTGGGAAGCACTTCCCATGAGAAAAAAAAAAAGGAAGCAGGGGCAATTTGGTAATTTTTCATCGTGAGTATGTTTGGTTTTTTGATAAATTTTATATTATATACATACAAAATCTCAATCTATTCCA
>JAXCLR010000001.1:63909442-63944967 GCA_035584095.1 Annona squamosa
GGACATGTATATATTTTAGAAAAAGAAAATATTCATTTTTGGACACCCGCGAGACACATGTATATTTTAGAAAAACAAAACATTCATTTTTGGACGCCCGCGGGACACATAGTTATTTTTACAAAAACAAAATATTCATTTTTGGAAGTCCGCGAAAAAGGTATATGTTTTAGAAAAATAAAACATTCATTTTTGGAGGCCCGCGGGACACATATATATTTTAATTAAAATAAAATATTCATTTTTTGAGGCCCGTGGGACATTTATATATTTAAAAAAACAAAACATTCATTTTTGGAGGCTCGCGGGACACATATATATTTTTAGAAAAAAAAATATTCATTTTTGGACGCCCGCGGGACACGTATATATTTTAGAAAAATAAAGTATTCATTTTTTGGATGCCCGTGGGACACGTATAGATTTTAGAAAAATAAAACATTCATTTTTGGAGACCCGCGGGACACCTATATATTTTTAGAAAATAAAATATTCATTTTTGGACGCCCGCGGGGCACGTATATATTTTAGAAAAACAAAATATTCTTTTTTTGGACGCCCGCGGGACACGTATATATTTTAGAAAAATAAAACATTCATTTTTGGAGGCCCGCAGGACACATATATATTTTTAGAAAATAAAATATTCATTTTTTGGATGCCCGCGGGACACGTATATATTTTAGAAAAACAAAACATTCATTTTTGGAGGTCCGTTGGACGCATATATATTTTTAGAAAACAAAATATTCATTTTTGGACGCCCGCGGGACACGTATATATTTTAGAAAAATAAAATATTTATTTTTTGGACGCCCGCGGGACGCGTATATATTTTAGAAAAACAAAACATTCATTTTTAGAGGCCCGTGGGACACATGTATTTTTAGAAAAAAAATATTCATTTTCGGACGCTCGTGGGACGCGTATATATTTTAGAAAAACAAAATATTCTATAAAATCAAAACTATAAACATTCTTTAAAAAAGTATATTTTTCATAAAATTTCTATATTTGTTATAAAATAAGTCATTTTGCATAGATATGAGAAAAGGAATTAAACAGGTTAGAAATAATTAAAATATATTTTCAAAAATTTTATTTAGAAAAATCATATTTATAATATTAGAAACTTTAATAGAAAGTACATAATAGATCAGTTTGTACTAATTTTAAAATATAAAATATTATAATCTTTCCATAGAAAGGGGACTACATATGTTAAATAAAACTAAGTAATTTTAAATATAAATAACGTTGTAACATAGATATTTACTAGCCATCTAAATAAGTTAGGGGTAAAACTATAAATGATTTAAATGACTTAAATTGATCCCATATGAGTTAATAAATTATAAATATAAGGCAAATTAATAAGCATAAAAAAATTTAAAAATAATAATAATTGAAAACATTTACTAGCCTATTGGAATAGCTTGAGGCAAACTAATAGCATGAGGTGATCAACAAATAACATTTGTATATTTGGTAGGAGGCAAAATGGGTTATCATACAAAATAAAGTATAAAATCATTTCAGTCAATTTGGAATTATATAATTAAAATGGAATTAGATAGTTTGAAAAATAAATTAATTTATTTTATTAGCTAATTAAATAATACAAACAAAATTATAAATATTTTTTTGATAGAAAAATTACAAAGTACTTTAATGTTGCAGATTATCCAAAAAGAGCTTGCATGTGGAACGGTTTTGAATGCACCACCAGAGTACCGACTCCGTGCTCCATCATCCTAAAAAGATGGCTCGCTGTTGCCCTCTTCTCCCTAATCGAAGGCCCTTTCGACCCCAAATTACAGCAGCCCATTTTTTAAAAAAAAATTAATAACTGAAATGAACCTGTTAATGGCAGTTATTAAAAATCGACTAAAATTACAACAAACACCGAACAGCAGACCCTAAATCTTCTCTATGTTTGTAATAGCAGTTGCCATATTTCTCCAACAAACAGCAGCTATTTGAAGGACAAAATCCATCAAAACCGCAACTAGCAACGATTCCAAGCAATCGAATTCCATGAAATCCAGCAGTGTCATCTCACCATCTTCTCCATCGCAATTAGCAGCCCTAACCCATCCACGAACCTCACCTCTAATATTAAATCAAAGGGAAAAAATCCATCATTTACAGTAGCTTCCAACAGATAGGCCAACTCCGTTAATTCAGGATTTTGGCCCGCCGACAGCAGAAAGTCTCACCTTTTTGCTGAGCTTATACTTCAAATCAGCCGATGAGTTCGACATTTTCTAAAATCTATGACTGCTAAATACACACAAGCCGCTAACTCCAACAAAAGAAGGAACTTTGGAAATCTCCCATTTTCGGTGAAACATCCAAATACAAAACTTGGATTGAGCCTCGGGAGAAGAATGGCGGCAAAGAGAATCGACGTCGCCCTCTTCCTGTCTTTGCTGATTCCGTTCAGCGGCGGGGGTTGGTGTGCTGGGGTAGGGTGGTAGAGAACGCTGCCGCCGGAGCAGACATCCTCTTAAAATAAGCAACAAATTTATCCTCTTTCGTGGCTGTCTCTAAATCCCCCGAAAAATTAAAACCCACCCACAATGAAGAAGAAGAAAACCAATTAATCTCCCATGGTGGTCTTCATTGTTTCTTTCCTTGAGTAGACAGAAAACGACATAAACAGCTAGCAATTTTCTTGGGCAATTTAATGTTCAAATCATCTCCACTGTCTACCATTATCAAAAAGGAAGAAAGGACGACGGCCATTATCAAAAGGGAAGAAAGGAAGACGGAAGAGGGAAGGATGAACGAAGAGCTAGGGGAGATATGGACAAGATGCGCGAGTCTGGCACACAACTCAATGTTCCCCAACTGTTTTTTCAACTTCCAAAAATGCCCAAATGCATCTCAGCCATCTAGCCTAATTTAACGGTAGAGATATAGCTTCCCATGGGAAAAGCCAAGGAAGTGCTTCCCATGGGTCGGGACTCTATCAAGAAACTACATTTGGTTGATCCTAGATCGTTTAGTTGTCATCCTTTCTTGTTGTTAACAAGGAAATAGAGAAGTGGTAGCAAAAAATCCCTACTACTCTTCCCATTTGCAACCGCGAGATTGCTTCCCCTGAACGCTGCAATTTATGGCGGCCAACCCATAGGAAGCCATTCCTACGATTTTCTCATGCGAAGCCTTCTATCTACTGTCTATTTTCGTTGGACGTTTTAGATTGCTGGGGCATTTTCGGAATCGAAAATATTCGGAAGGGGCATCGATCCGGCAGCTACTATGACACGCACTGCCTCCTCTTTCTCCTCTTTCTCAAACGCACCAAAGATGGGTGGATTTGAAACATGAACAATGTGATTCAAAAATCACAGATCTAGTATGGTGTTCGTCTTCGGATTTGGCATCCGATCTGCATCGTCTTCAACAGTGCTGTTCCTTACAGATTTGGCACACCGATCAAACCCACGAGTGATCACTTTACATAATCATCTTCTTCAATTCGATCTATTGCAGTAATAGCAACTCATAAAATCCGACGTCTCAACACTTGTAGTAGCCATGAAAACTAATGCGCATGTTTCAACGCTTGAATACTGGCAAAATAGCTTCCAATCTCTAAGGAGTTTTTTACCATCATCTTTTTGGTAGGCTCCAATCGCTAGAATATCCACCATCGACACCAGAACATAAGATGGATAAATCATCCATTAAAGCCTTTCGTCCTTGGAGGATGATGGAACACCAAATTATGGTGCTCCCACAGTGCCATAACCAAATGTGCACATGCAACAATTTTTTTATTGCTTTGATGCACGAAAATAATTTTAATGGGCTAACAAATAACCTCATGATAAGTGCATAGTTTGCAACTTTGTATATATTTGTCTTTTTTATTTTCACACCTATTAATTATAAATTGTGTTTAAGAGTTTTATATTAATTCCTTAACTTTATGAACCTATTTAAGAGTTTTATATTAATTAGTTTCAAGTTAAAAAGATTATGAAATTATGTTGTGGAATTGAATACTTAATGAAAATTGCTATACGTTGAGGTTTAGAATTTAATGCACAAAATTTTTATAAAAGTATAATTTGCGAGCTAAAAATATCATCTGCCTTTAAAAATCAAAACTCGTTGTAACTTCCAAAATAAAGAAGACTAGATATGATTCATGCATTTCTTGAATCATACTTCTCATTTATATGCATGTCGCGACTAAGGTACATTGTTATAATTTTATTCATAAAATTTTAAATTTTAAAAATTTAAAATAATAAAAAACCGTGTGACTAAATTTCTAATAGCATAACAGATAACATAAATAATTAAGTACATTATATTTATTAACCAAATAATTAAGTACATATATACATATAAGTGAAATGATAAATGGCTTCGATTAAATAAAAAATATTTTAAAATTTAAACTGATTTTTTTTTAAAAATTGTATTTAGAAAAAATAATATTACATTGCCAATTTATATTAATTTAATCTAAAATTTATTTTGAATTTTGATAGATTTTATTAGGTAGATCTTTGATTTAAATCATTTGTAAAAACAAAAATTAGAGATAACATTAAAGAATTGAGTTATAAAATGCATACTTAAAATTAATATAATATTTATTAAATTGATTAACCCATAATTAGCATAGCTATAAAATTAATTAATAATTAATAATTTTTTATCCTGTTAATCTTCAATTCAAATTGATTTGAATCATAAAAAATTGAAAAAATTTTAAAGTATTTTATAATTTTTTATTTAATATAAATATTTATTAAATTGATTATTTTATATAGATTAAATTTGATGTAAATAAATATTTATTTTTATTTAAAGTTTATTAATTGGTATATAGCATGCCCGGGATTGTATCTTGTGAGAGCTCCTTTTATATTGTCAGAGTGTAATTTAAAAAAGCACCGACTATATAAATTTGGATGTTATTAAAGTAAAATATATTTTTTTATTTATATGTAATTACAAAAAGATATTTTAATGTTGATATACACTTAATAAAAAAGTAATCAATTTCAATTTTGTTGGTCTTTATTTCAAATTAAATTAAATCTTTTTATTTAATACAATTATTAGTGGAATAGGTTATTTTATATTTACATTTATTTATTTTTCAAAAAAGTAATTATTTTATAATATATTATTTTTTTTTGCATTTGCATGCATTTTAATATGTTGAAATTATATTACAAATAATGCACATAAAAACTAATTAGCATGAAAGTCCCAAAAAGTCATGTATATATTAATTTAGTTTATTTAAATCTAAATTATAATTTAATCATTATTAAAATATGTAATATTTTAATAAATTTTCTTATAAAATTTCTATTAAATTCAATTATCAACTAAATTGATTACTTTAATATTCATTTGAATTGATATTATATTGTTATAGTATTATATTACTAAATTTAAAATATGGTCCATTCCAAAATCATGGTTGGCATATTTTAAAATGAATCGATAAGTTCATATCTTTTGTAAAATAAATAAACTTATGTTGTTTATTTTTAAAATAATTATATGTAAAAAATGCAAATATACAAAATTAAAGATCTATTAAATATAAAAAACCTAATAATAAAAACTTAAAATATTACTCACTAATATATATGTCACAATTGTATAAATTAGAAATTTTTAATATGCATTTAATTGAAATAATCATTTATAATTTATTTTTAAAATAAAATTCAATAATTGATATGTTTTGATTTATTTATATAAATTACAAGAATATTATTTTAGCTAATTTATTTTTAAAGATATAATTTATTTCCTAAATATAGTATTAATATAGTAACTTGAGTACGAGAATGGGCTGTAGTATCTTTTTTATGCTAGAGCAATGTGGGCTGGCAAGCAAGCAGGTGGGAGCATCAATTTAACATTCAAATCATAAAAATTTTGTTGAAATTTTTTTACAAATCAAGACTTATCATTTTGTATATATATATTTTTGAATTTTAAACACATACATGTTATGGTAATAATACTCCTATGTTTAAAATTCAAAAAAATATACATAGTCAAAAAAATGATAAATTTTTTCATGAATAATATATTTAGCTTAATAATTTTAGAAATAAAAAATAAAAAATGCAAATAGATAGGTTTTACTACGGCAGAAACTATCAACGTTAGTCAGTACACGCGCATGGTCTTTCCTTGTCTGGTGTTAGTAAATATACGCGCATGGTCTTTCCTTTGCTGGTAACATATGTTAATGGAGAATAATGGAACGTATGGGAATTGGGAAATATCCATCCCATTCATAAATCAATTATTTAATATCTTTTTTATTGGAGTTTACACAAAAAATGGTCATGGATTAGGGAGAAGAGGGAACTATAATTTTTCTTATTAAATAAGTGAGACTTTTTATTTAAATGTAATTAAAAATAATTTATATACGTTTATACTATTAAATCTAAATTATAGTTATATATTTATTTAAAATTTAATTTAATTTAATATTATTTTAATTATAGCTTTATATATTTACTTTTAAAATTATTTAATTCAAAATCAAGGTTTGCATAGTTCTAAAATGAATTATTAAGTATATATCTTTACAGAATACACAAATTTGCGTAAAATATTTTTAAAAATATTAAAATTAGATGTTGTTAGATATCATTATATCTCGTTATATGCTATTAGATTTCGTTAGATATTGTTATATGCGATTAATTTTAGATGAATTTCATTAAATCTCATCATCTAATTTTTAAATTTTATATTGAACGTATAAATGACATAACAAGAGGCTTAGAATCATATTACAGGTATTGAATTAAGATTAACTTATTAATATCAAAAGTTAGATTTGATTAGATGTCGTTAGATATTGTTAGATGTCACTAAATCTGGTTAGATCCTGGTAGATGTCGTTAGATGTTGTTAGACGTCATTAGATTAAAGTAGATTTCATTAAATACTATTATTTGTGTTTTAAATTATGTAATTAAAGTATAAATGACTTTATCATAGGTTTAGGATCATATTACAGGTGTTAAATTATGATTAACTTATTAATATCAAAAGTTAGATTCGATTAGATGTCTTTAGATCCGATTAGATGTTGTTCGATGTCGTTAGATGTTGTTAGATGTTGTTAGATGTTATTAGATTAAAATGGTTTCATTAAATCCTATTACTTGGGTTTTAAATTCTGTAGTTAAGGTGTAAATGACCTTATAAGGGGCTTAGGATAATAATACAGGTGTTAATTTAGAATTAACTTATTAAAATCAAAAGTTAGATTCAATTAGATGTCGTTAGATGCTATTAGATGTCGTTAAATGTCATTAGATGTTATTAAATGTCATTAGATGCGGTTAAATTATGTAATATTCGAAAAATAAAAAATATTATTAAATTTTCAAATAATCAAGAACAAATATTGAAATTATTATTTTTGAGAATACCTTAAGTACATGAACTTTAAATAATATAACATAACTCCTTATATAAAATATATTTTTCAAATTTACCAATTATAATGAAATATTATTAAAAAATAATTTTTTGTACACAATTATTTTTAAAAAATGTCAAATAATAAAAAATTATGTTTACATATGTTTTATTACTTGATCCTGCAAATGAATGAAATAGATTGAAATTTTGTATATATATAATATAAATTTTATCAAAAAATCAAACTTACTCACGTTTTTAAACAAATATACTCAGACATTAAAATTACCATAATACAAATATTTTCTTTTTTTCTTATGGGAAAAGCTTCCCACCGTTTGGGCCCGCAATTTATAAGCATTGGATTGCCAGCGGGGGGCTGTCCATGGGGCCTCTTTTCCCGCGTCGGAGCCAAAACATGCTTTGACCGCCGCCTCCGGATTTATTGAAAATCCACTGGCTTTAATGGTTTCTGGAATAGATCCTGCATATACGATATTCTTCACCTGCAAAATGGAAATGGATTTCTTCTACATCCAGCAACCGTCATTGCTTGCTTAAAGCCTTCCATGCATTGTGTGCTGCTGTCAACATGTGCCAAGCAATGCGCCCTATGGTTGTCAAAAAAACGATGCTGGGGCTCTTTGTAGGTGGAAGATGTAAGTTAGCTGTCAATGTATACATTTTTCGATTCTTCATTCAAAAAATTATGCTGTTTTCGTCGTCTTTTATTATGTTAACAACATATCATCAACAAGGATTGGAGCAAAAAAATTGTTGCAAATTTCGTCTCCAAAATTGCCTTTTGCTGTTAATGTTAATAGCAATTATATTTGTCTAAATTCCAGCAGCATCAAGGAGTTGTTGAATATTTCAACGAAAAAGGGCTTGTTGAATATATTTTTACTTGTAGGAAAAATTTTAGTTGCATATAAATAATTTGGCTGAATATATTATTACCATTGCAAATGATTAATATTATATTCGGCTGAGAAACGGGATGGCATGTGATAATTTCTACTGGAGCTGTGTAAACATGTGGTTATTCAGACTTAACTTCCATTCAAGTCTTAATTCCTGTACATTGCACATGTGGAGTTGAATTTTGGACCACAATATAGGAAATTATGTTTGGGGGTGGAAGAGTCGACCGAATCGTCCTGTAACGCAGGGCCGGAATGTTGGTTGTCCCGGTTTAGTCGTCACACGCGAGCCGCCAGTCGAGTGCAGGGGTCCAACTCGATTAGGTCACAGGAAGTTGTATTTTCTGATATTTTATTTTATATCTACGTCATCCATCATATTTTATTCTATTTATATTCGTATAATATGAAAATTCATGTATTTGAATTTGTATATAATCCACAACAAATATAAATGTATTAGTTTATTTATACTTATAGTTTAAATTACTAATTGCAACAATTTTCGATTCACTTGATTTTTGTATAAGCTAAATAAATAATTTTAAATATAATACATGAATTGAATGTAAAAAATATATATATAATACAAATGGTTATATAAAAGTATTTCTCACTATTTTGATGCTCATAATTCTAAATAAAAATATAGTATAACTGAGTAGCCTGCTGCCGCACAAATTTTTTATATTTGGAATTAACCGTTAATAGTTTAATAAGTATCTTTTAAAATTATATAATTCTTCTGTTTTACTAAATGCAATTTTCACAAGTTAGTTAGGTCCATAAGAACAATGAAGTCTGTTATCATGTTGATCATAACTTTTAAATAATATTAGTGGCAAATTTATAATTTTAAATATAATATATTTTCAATAAAAAATAATACAATATAACAACTATTTTAAAAATTTGATTTAGAACAAAAATAAAAATTGACTTTACCTTAAGAAAAATAGAACACGGTAAATTAATTAAGGGCTTGTGCCGAATGATCCCACGAATTGAATTTCTGATTCCTAAAAAAGGTATTCGGTGTTGAATCCAATCCCTCATTTTCGAATACATAAATGACTTTTTTATTACTTTTTAATACTACATCTTCCCATTTCTAATTTGAGGAGACATTTGGTAATTAATATTTTTGCAGGATTGTAGGATGGGGCAAAGAGTAGGAAGTAAAATACTTTGAAAATTGTGTGATTGATTGGAAATAATATAAGTATAATTGAAATAATTAGAATTGTTACGAAGAAAAGGATTGGAATATGGAAATAAAAGTGAAAAACTAAGATTATTGATAGAGTAAGTAGCTACAGTAGAAAACATGCTCCACACCATGCTACAAAATCCCATGCATAGAGATTACCAAACATTCCTTTAAACAATCCTTCATCGTTCCAACCCTTCATATTGTCAGTCTCACCTCTAAATTATTCCTTATTGGCTTTTAAAACAACAGGACAAGTAGAACAACCAAAACTAAACATACAAGCTATCAAGATAGGTTGCTACTCCAAGACTCTGAGTATTCAAGATATCAAGATGAGTTAACGTGGTAGCACAATTTTCAAAATCAATAATCAATTCACTCAACAATTCTATTTTTCTAATTTTATTCTTATATTTCAATCTTTTTTCCTATCAGCTATCCTCCAACAATGCTATTTATTTTAACTTTATCTCTATTATTTATACAAACAACACATGTCTTAAAATATTTTCTTTTTCACTTGCCATCCCATCCTTTTATCCCACAAAATTTTAACATACCAAACGTTCCCTCAGAGATGATAGAGCGTAGCTAGACATTTAACCTAAAGTACTAATATATGTTTAATATATTTTTTATGAAATGTCTTTTATATTAAAAATTTTAAAAGAGAATACTTACAAGAAACTGGGTTTCATAGATATGAAACTCTCTCTGTTTTTGAGAAGTTGATTATTTATGCAAAATTCAATTCATTTATTATATCTAACTTTATTTATTTAGCTAGAAGACTAAACTTCATCTAAATCCAATATGTGTATACAGGTCACATTTGTTTAAAAATAAATGAATTCATACATCAACTATGAAAAATGCTTAGATCTATTTACAAGTGTATTAAAATACAATAATATTTTATAGAATTATTTATCCACACATTAATGATATTTTAAATAATTTAGATACTAAAAAACTACTTAAAATGAATATTTAGCATTAAATTATTCTATTAAATTAATTTCACATGTTTATAGATGAGGTTTATATATAATGATACTAGAAAAATAAAAGAATTTTTATAATCATATAATATTGTTAAATAAAATAGATGGAGTAGAGTTTTTATCAACCATTTAAATATTAAATATGAAAGAGATTCTATAGAAAAGAGGTTTCGTAGATGCATTCTTGAATTTTAAATATTTTTAAATATATGTGAAAATTATTTAATTTATCTATTATTTAGTAGATTTAATAAATGCATTTCAAATTTTGTGTTATTATCACCTTGATTATAGATTTTTTTAAGCAAGATTTATAATAAAATTAAAATTTTCAAGTACAATATAAAGACTATTTTAAACAACTTATTTAGAATAAAAAACGAAATTGATCAAACCTTAAAAAATAGAATTAAATAGATTTCAAACCAACCCTATGTAACATAGAATAAGGTAAAAATTTTGAAAATAGGGATAAAATAAGGTCAACCCTGAACTAAACCTACCTTAATATAATCTAAGATAGACACATAAAATATATAATTTTCTAGCAACCTTAGTTCAGCCCATCTTTTACTACCGTGTGGATTTCTTTTTAAATTCAATGACTATTCTAATCACCAAATCAAACTTGTTTTGTGAGTATGTCCCGTTAATTAATTATTATTTTTTAGAACTTGTTTACTTCTTTCATAGCTTAGATAGGATGAGGATGTGGTATGAAAAAATGTTCTTGTGTTAAGAGATTTCATGACATTTTCATTCCACTTTCATCCCATGCAAGATATGAGTAGTTAGATGAGGATGAGGTGAAGATGATATGAAGATGTGGGAATGTAGGATTAAAAAAATATTATTATATATTGGGAATAGAGAATATTTATGAAATTAGAAAAAAAATTGGTTATTATTTTTTTAATGAAATTTTTTACAAAAACTTAAAATTTTATCTTACCCTTGTCACATTCAAACTCCAAACAAGTTACTTTTTAAAGTCATTATCTATGTCTTTATTTTCAACTACCACGCGGTTACTGTCATTGAATGTGCACAGACATGTGTCATCACCTCCGCCTTCTCTAGCTTTGCCGGTTGTTTGTAGGGGTGCAACTCGGGTCAGGTTATACTAGGTTGGAGTAAACTCAAACCCAAACCCTAAGAATTTAATTCGGGTTCGAGTCGGGTTTACATTGGTTTTGGTTTGGTTTCGGGTTACCAATAAACTATTTTTTCTAAATTTAATTATAATCTAAAAGAAAATTATTAGAATATACATACCTGTGTTTATGAAGTCAAACCTAATGCTGAATTCTGCAACATTATGCTGAATTCTGCAATATTCTTTGAATGAACTATTTTTTGAATGAACTCTGCAAGTAATTTTTCAGCACCCTATAGACACAAATAAATGACAAATTAGTTATTTTTATGATTAGTTGGTCATTTCTATTTAATAGCTAATGAAAATGACTCAAGTGTAGCAAATAGAAAATGAACATATCATACCAACTTTGTAGTTGAAACTAAACATTATCATACAAATTATCAAAATTGAATTCAAACTGAATATTTATCATACAAATTGCTAAAATAGAAATTAACCACTTGTCATACTAATAAACTTAAAATAAGAATCGAATTTATACTACGATCTGAAATTCAAACCAACAAATTTCTAATACTAACAAAAAGTATAATATGAAATAGATTTATTATGTCAACTCAAATTCAAATATAATCCACATAACAGTTATTCACAGCAACTAAATCTAAATACATTAAGCATAATGGTTCAACATTCCAATCTAATTTAAGTGCAATCCAAATTTAAAATGACAATATAAACAAACCTCAAGTTTAAATAAGTTTTCATCCATTTTTAAACAAATTCAAAATTTAAATGAGTTTATGTCTCTAAAGTTTCCAAAAAAAACTAAAAAAATATTCAAAGACTTCCAAATAATTTCTCCCTTGATTTCCATCTGCATTTCTAATGTCAAGTTCTTTCTCCTCGATTTACATCTTTGAAAATAATATGCATCAACCTAGACAAAAAAAATGTATGCAACTGTTAACAATAAGAAGATAATAATCATAAAAAATCATTCTATAAATTAATTTACCTCAAGCATATTTTTGTAATGGAGGAAGAGGTGATTCATTTGAACTAGAGTTGGTAATGCCTGAAATATGTATATATATATATATATTAATATTATAAAAAATATGTATAATTTATGAAAAAATTATATAAATTGCACCGGATTTGAACCGGGTCGGGTTTTGGTACCGAGTTGGTGCGAACCGAGTTTTAGTTTCGGGTTTATACGGGTCGGGTTGAAACCAGGCTCATCTTGAAAAAAAATCTTAAAAATAAAACTCATTTTTTTATTTTGGTACCAGGTCGGGTTGGGCGGGTTTGGACGGACCCGGTACCAAGTTGCACCCTAGTTGTTTGGGACGATAGGTGCTGCAGCTGCTGCTGCCTGCTCTACACTGACTGGTGTGACCGTGGGACGGATGGGGACATTATCCCAACTTGCTTTTTTCTGGCTTTGTCGTTGCCTCGTTAACCGATTTGGTCACGTGAGTCACGTATTCAACTTCATCACCAGGGAAATTTCTGAGAAGCTACTACTATTTTTGAAAAGTTCAGTACCTAATATGCACGTAATTAAAAAGTACTTTTGATTTAGCTACTCCCTCCTCCTGTTATCTTTCATGAATACGTGATGGCCATTGTGGTATGAAATGGGAGATGCAATGCGAAGATTGTATGAAAAAGTGTCGTTGTATGTTAGGTTGTATGAAATTATTTAAAAATAAGAAAAGTAATATTAAATTTGAAACAATGATTCGATACTTACATATATGCATGCATATGGTTTGAACTTTTATTGTTACTTATTTTAATTTTCTTTTCATTTATGAGAATTCACATTTAGGGATTGTTTGGCAACTATGAAAATTGGTGATAATTTTTTTGCCATAAAAAACTGTTCAAGCTTGACTGAAGGCAAATGCTACTACTCATTTATTGCTGATATACTGCTGAATGTTATTAATTATCAAGCTTGACAGAAGGCAAATGCTACTACTCATTTATTGCTGACATACTGCTGAATGTTATTAATGTGCCTGCAATTAATTTTTTTGACTGGAAATTGATGAACTCAAATCTCATGCAGCTGAATTGCGAACTCGTAATGGTATATTTTTTTATCGAAAATAGGATGTGCATAGGTTCATACACCAGCCGAAATGTTGGTTATGAAATTAAATGACCAGATTTTACGGCTAAAGCCCCTACTGTGAAAAGTTTTCTAACAAAAATTTTAAGTTTTCATTGTTACCAAACAGACCTTTAATCTTGATATGTACTAAAAATTATTACTTTTAGATTCTTGTAGATATTTTTTATAATTTCAAAAAATAATATTTTCACCTCATTTATGGGGTGAAAACTATTGATTTCATATATAAATATAAAAACTCAAAAATGATAAATTTTGTATATCAACTAAATATATGTGGGGTCACATAAAAATGAATAAAATAAAAAAGTTAAAAAGCTCAAATCATACGTATACATTAAATAATATACGAAAAATGATTAAAAATAAAATAATTGTATAAAAAAGTATGTGGAAAAGTTATTGAAAATTTTTTTTATTACCAAATGGAATCTTATGAAAATGAAAACAAAAAATTATTTTGAAATGAAAAATCACATCTCATCCCTTTTCCTATTCACCCATCTTGAACAAGCCTTATCATAAGAAAGGGGAAAAAATAGTGAATGAGTAATAAAAATTGTTCAAGGCATCATTATGTCTAAGCTACAAGCCAATTTTTTTAATCTATTGTACATTATTACATTTTATCTTAACTTATATTTCAATTTTATTTAGAAATCCTCACATCCTTATCTTATTTCATATTATAAATTTTTTGTAATACCACAGGCTCTCTGCATGAAAGACCATAGCTCCCGCTACGGGGGTGGAACATTTTATACAAGATTTATTTTTTTAATTGGAAAATATTTTACATCATATCTCAATTCATATTACATTCAAACCCTAAGACAATTCTAATAAGCTTACAAAGAAGACAACAACAAGCTTACACATATCAAATCGGGAGACCACTAGCTCCCATCTAAGTATAAAAGATGACCAAATGCCCCCACCTCAAATATGGTTTGAAATCCCCATGGAGATTCAAACACTCATTTTATACAAGATTTAATCCACTCAAATAGTGCTCCTTGACAATGCCACTATCAACCAAGTTATGCCTCAGTTGGCACATAAACCAACTGATCTAGCTATCATTGCTATAGAAGCTTGTAATAGGAGTCAATTTCACAATCAAATTTAAATTTAGCAATATATAATATTGAATGCAACCATTAGAATATAGTCACTTATTTTTATTTACTACAAATGAAAATAACTACATCCAATATTATTTTTTATTGCACAAGATATAAAAATTAGTTGCATTTGAGTAAATGTCACAATCATAAAATAATTACATATTTGTAATCGAATATATACCGTAAGATTCATCTATATGTTGCCAAAATTATCTTTTACACCAAAAAAAGCTCATTATGCTAACATCGGTTGTCATGTGTATGGTGAGACTTTACAGGGTGTATTTCGGAAGTGAAAAAACTTTTAGATAAAAAATTTTTAATAAAAATTTTTACATTTTAAAAAAATAATGTGATATAATAGAGATAATAATAATGAGTAAAGATAATAAAGCTAAAATAAATTGGTTGATTGCATAGGTAGATGTTTAGAAATGATTAGAAAATAGAATGTACAAGGAGATGTAAAAAATAATAATTACAAAGAGGATAGTTATGTAAAGTAAAAAAGTTTTGAATGAAATGATTTAACTTTGTTTGGTAGGGCATAAAAAAAAATGTCAACTAAAATTGTTCACTCTTCATATTACTATATTTTTTAATTTTTTTACATTTTCCTATACAAATTATCCTTCTTTTTAAATATTTTTACACAACTACCGATACAATTAACTTATCTATTTTAACTCTTTTTTTTTATCAATTAGATCGTTTTTACGTTGAAAACTTTTGACACACAAAGTAAAAAGTCGGACGCGATGCTGTCGCATTCAGCCCGGCTCTTGTCCTTCATGAAACTTTTTTCAATAAGTTGCCATGATTATCAATTTATCATCTAGGACGATTCCCTTGGATGCTTGGCCTACGGTGGAAACCAGTGGAGACGATGTATTTCAGTGATTGTCGGCCGCTACCCTTTCGCGCCCATACAATTGGTACCAATTGCAAATAAAAACTTTTTAAATTAAAAATATATTTAAAAAATAATAAAAATTTTAGATGAAAATATTTTGATTCTAATCTCAAATATATTTATTACATTTTTAAATTTTCAAATATACTCACTATATTTTCAGTTAATATCAAAACACTCAGTCCATAAGTTAATGCATTTAGTCAATATATGAAATTATTAATATCTCCGTCAAATTTTGAACACAATTAAAAGTATGAATATCATAACTCACCAATGCTAAATTGCACATGAGTTCTAAATATAGAGAGCCATAGTTTCACTTTTTTCTATTTTATTTTATTTTTTGTTATTTTATAATAAGAGTATTTTAGACATTTATAAAAATTTAACTAATAGTTTTTAATGGAATGAGCATTTTTTAGATTAACTACAAACATAGTAGATATATCTGAAATTTTAAAATTACAATGAGTATATTTTGAATTAAGGTCAAGCGTAGTACTTATATTTGGAAAAGTCTCCAAATAATTGTTCATACCCAACTAGTCAATTATATATATACTAAATGAAAAGATTTTTACAATAATATAAGTGATGTTAAATATAATAGATGTAGTTGATTTTCATAAATTAACAAAATTTTAAATTTAGAAGGGATAGAAAAAATTTCAGAAAAGCGAGACTGTGTATGTATATATAGAAAGAGATAAATATTTCAATGCAATTGGCTCAAAATAGGCTTCATATGATCATAAAATTATAATCAATTTCATCCATTATTTTTAGAATTATTTATTTTAGTAGCATACTAATTTTTATCCAAATTGAATATGTGTATTGCCCCATTTAAAAGTGGTAAAAATTTAATGAAATAAAATACTTTGATATAAATAAAAATTTTAAAGTTGTTTTTTCATTATGTAAACTATCTCCAATATAATTCATATATGGATAAATAATTATATAAAATATCAATATATTTAAGTACATGATGTCCATTTTGAAGCAATTGCATGGTAACTTATACCGTAATATCTTTCATATATATATATATAGGAATATGATCTAGTGTAGTCGGACTGCACACCATAATTACGGTGCAGTCCGCTATAAAATGGGTCCCACATATATTAGATCAAAATGAAATTTTATACAATTAATCCATATAAAAATTATACTTTAGACGGTTTAGACGTTGAAAATATCACTTTAAACTTGATATTTACATTAAACTATTTTATTACATTGATTTTGCACCATTTTAAAATGGAAATCACACACATGTTGGATTTAGATGAAAATTGGCACACTAATAAAGTAGACAATTCTAAATACAATGAGTGGAGAGGATTTCCCATTTATGATCATGTAAGGCCTATGGTGCATGGACTGCACAGTGCAGTCGCATGCACCGGAACAAATCCCATATATATATATATATATATACACACACACACACACATCATAATATCAGTGCAATCTGTAGCAAAATAGACCCAAGTATATTAAGATATAATAATACTTTATACAGTTATTTATTCACATAAAACTATGCTTTAGAAGGTTTAGATATTTAAAATATCAACTTAATATTTATATTAAACTATATTATTACATTAATTTTGAACTATTTTAAGATACAACACATATACATGTTAAATATAGATGAAAATTAGTATGCTAATAAAGTACATAATTCTAAATATACTAGGTGGAGTAGATTTTTTATTCATAATCAAATGGATCCCATATTGCAAAGACTGCACCGTAATTATGGTAGAATACAAATGCAATTTCATACATATTTCATCGTTAACTTTGCTCTGATTTCTCTTAACGCAAATCACCTCTCCATTCCCAAATTCGAAACTGACACTTTGGTGAGGATAACCACGTTTTTAAAATTAAACTCGAGTAGCAACGTACGTACCCATTTTTAATTAAGGGTGGTAGAATTCAGATCCCACAATTTCATAGAGTCAAGAGAGTACCCATCCACAAGCTCCGTCAAGCTTTGTGCATGTACATCTCCCAGTACCCCATCATCGGAAGGCCAGTAGTGGCAACCACAACAGCAGTCGCCTAAGATCTGTTCACAGAATTCGATGGTAATGCCAACGTCTTCCTCCAGAGCCTCTTCCGCCGCCGGCGGCCCAGCCGTGGATGCTGCTGCCAAGAATGGCAAGTTCGTGCCTTGGGTACTTGCTTTAGGCGGCGGCGACGACGAAGTACCAGCTGCAATGCTACTCTCCTTACTATTATTTCTCTGGATTAGTCTTTGTTTCTTGCACAAACGAGTATTCCAATGGTTCTTCACTTGGTTGTCGGTTCTTCCAGGAATCCGTCCCGCAATTAACGACCAGCTGTAACTTCTAAGGATAAACGTACAGCTAGCAACAACGACCACCAAAAGAAAATAAAGGGAAGACGTGAAAGATGAGACCAGTTTCCTAGAAGATTGTGGAGGCGTATGATGAGGTCTTCCTCCTCCTGGGTAAAATGTTCATGCTTCACAGTCGGGCATAGATAGTTCATCCACCTCAGCGTGCAGCTCTTCCCTCCCCTCTTCAACCCTTTCGTCCCACTCCACCCACGCATATAGAACGAATGGATATATCATGAGATTTATCATATATAACCGACAACGACTTGCATGCGCACCAAACAAACCGAGAAAGAGAGAGAGGAGTTATTTTTACCGGTGGTCTTTGGAATGTGACTCCATCTCCCTTTTCCATGGACTCTGACGTAATCCATGAGAATCCGGTCTTCCTCTGCTGTCCACAGCGCTTTCTTCCCCTGTTTTCCTTCCATCGTCGTGCAGTTCTTCTGCCCTGAAATCTTGATTTCTTCCTTGGATTTTGGAGTACTTGTCCAGTACTCGTTCCCTTCACCTTTTATGCAGTTCGATCCCATAATCCACGTGCCGAACAGTGTTGCTAGAGTGTTATTCGGTTTTCTTTATATTCCATCAAATGCGGTCCACTCAAACATTATCCCAGCTGGACTCTTCGGGAAATGCCGCTGTATTTAAAAATAAAAAAATATTTAAAAATATTCAAAAATAATAAAACTTGATTTATAGATTTAATACATATGAATTTACTTGTCCATGAAAAAAAATACATTTTTAGTCTGGACTTATCAAGCCTCTTATAGTGTGTTTGATTGAAGGTAAAATTTTTTATGAAAAGTTTTGGAGATAAAAGTTGTCAAATTAATAGAAAATTATGTGAAATAATATGGAGAAGTAAGAACAATAAAATTAAAATAAATAAGTTAGTTGCATTGGTACTTGTTTAGAAATGATTGAAAAATAAGGTAATTTATATAGAAAAATATAAAAAAATAATTAAAAAATAAAATAATTACGAAATGTAAAAAATTTTGAGTTGAAAAGGAGGTTTAATTGCCACATTTTGAACCCATACAAACACACCATGATACAATATTTTGTCGTACGGAAATCGCCGGTACCGTTCATAGGTAGGACAACAATAAAAATAAAATAAAATATTTTTGTCGTACGGAAATCGCCGGTACCGTTCGTAGGTAGGACCACGTAATGCTGATAACGACAAAACGTGAATAAGGAGAGTGGGGATCCGCAATGCGCAGAGCTGGATTTGGAGTTTTGGATCTACAGGATTCCGTTAGCCGTACGTAATTGGAAATAGAAATAAGCAAGCTTTTTCCGTGCTATATTCCAATTATTTTCTCTACCAATTGATCAAACATATTTATTCTAATTATACGTACATCATTTCTTATCAATTATATATTTTTTAAAATATTCTCTTTTCGCGATAACACTATTTTACACGTCACCAAACGTCACACCGGCGATACAGCCGCAACCGACCATTCATGGCTAACGCGCCCTTAAAGGAGATTTTGAGTAGTAGCAGGAGCAGTGTCTCTCAATTTTTGTGCCCAGTACGGACTTAGGGCGCTGATAGACCGCATGCCATTTTGTTTTTTATACATCCACATTTCGTACTAGATAGAGTATTATAAATTTTTATTGGAATTTTTTTACTCATCTAGACTTTTTTTAGAATTTTTAAAATCAAAAATATAATTTCTGATGTGCTGCACACGAGAATTTAATTTTTTATTTAAAAATTATCTAGGCAAATTTTTAAAAATCTCAAAACTTTATAAAGCTTTCTAGGCGAGGCCCATAAATATTTAAAAAAATATTTTGAATCACAAATCAACACTTTTTTGTTCAGTTATTTTACATCACATCTCAACATATCTTAAAATCAAGCTATGAAATAATTATTACAAGTTTTAAAAAAGAGACCATGACCTCCCAACAAACTTCTAAATATTAAGAGAGAAATAAAGCTCCAATACCAGGTTTTAATCCTAGAGCTTCTCCAAGAGAGACGCTCCCTCTATACACCTAACTTTAATTATAGATAGTTAATAATCCTAATTAAATATCTTCAATACAAATTTAATTTAAAAATAATTAATATGTTAAATTATATGGGCTTAACCATTTCTGGTTATATAACATTAGGGAATAATAATATTCTGATATTTTATAAGTATATTATATAAAAGTAAGGGGACCAACTTATTTTGATAAACACCTGGTTACTAGATGGACTAAGCCTGTTGTGGGCACATTTAAAATTAATATTAACGGGGGAAGGAACCTTCACAACAACTGCACAAGGCTGGCAGCGGTCATCAGGGACTCTCATGGCTCCTTTGTTGCTGTGAATGGATGGAACCGGCAGGAACTTCTGGACCGGCTGATTATGGAAGCCACTGCTATATAGCTAAGGGTGATGTGGGCCTTGAAAGGCCATTTCGACAACCTACAGGTAGAATCTGATTCGTTGATTCTTATTGATTTTTTGGTTTGGTGAACGCTCCATTCGGGCTCCAGTACGTACGATTGTTTCACATATTTGGCAACTTACCCTACAAGCCCACTCTTTGTCTTTTCACCATGTGCTACGGTCTGGGAACTCCGTGGCTCATCTTTTGGCTGATTTTGTGTCATCTCAATTTTTGCCTGAACAAGAATTGGGGGATACTCCACCATTTTTCTTAAAGAAAAACTCTGTACAGATAATTTTTTAGCAGTGCTTTACGATAATAGCTATATCCCTTACACCTCGTCCTTATCACTTTCATAGATTGGCGAGATAGGTGCTCATCTTTTAATCAAAAAAAAAAGTATATTAATTTCAAAAATCAAAACATGATGTATTTTGTATCTAATTATAATAATTATAGCTGCTTGTAATATCTATATTAAAAACAAAGAGCTGGAAACTATTTTTCACGAAATTGATTTCACGTTATCTACGAATAATCACTTCATGTACCCGCAGTTGCTTATGATGTTTTGGTTGGATCCAAACAAACCGTCGTACTTTTCTCTTCATGTACTTAATGGGATATCATCTCATAGAAACATATGTTTCCTTTGACGATTCAATTGATCGATTTAGGAAGTCTAATTTATTAACCATTGTTAAATAATTTACATGCTAAAATGCTAAATGCTCTATTTAGTTGGATCTTTGAGCAGATACACAAATTAAACTTATTTCAAAGTTACTATGAAATTATTAAAATAGTTTACCAAACTATTGATCCACCTAGGCCTCTAAATGATATATTTTTCCTTCTTTATTATAAAAACAGTACTAAATATGATCAACGGATTGAATTTCCTCGATGTAGTTACTGATTTGGATATCCTGATTGATCAATCACTTTAAGCATCAAGCAATTGTGGTGAAAGAGTTTCTACTTTCTATGTGATCATTACCCATAACAATAATAATCCCAAAACATTGAATCTCAGTACCTCACCACTACCAACATTGGAAGCCTAAAACAAACTAACAGATTTCTTACATTTTGCTTCTAAAACAATCAGACTGACATCAACGCCGCAAAGCAATCATTATTTTTTTTTTATCATAACAATGCATTCATTATCTTTGATTGTAACACTGACCTATTAATGTTATGTACAGAAATACTACCAATGACAAGCGCCACGACATTAAAAAACAATAGATATCAGTACATGAATACAAGCTTGTTACATGCATGGGAGCATTTCGCATTGGCCCACCAATCACGTTTCATCAGGCTTTGGTTCAAGAACTACAGGGAGCTTCTCTTTATGGTCACCGCGCACAACCTCCACCATAACCTGAAATTTCAAAAAGAACAAGCTGGTGAGAGAGAACAAAATATAACAAGGAAAGGTATGGTCCTCTCGTTAGGCATTTGCTGCGCATGGATACCAAGCAACTGAGTCATCTTTAGACTCTAATAAATCTAGCTCTTTTCTTCTACATCTCTTTCTTTTTCTCCTTCCAGAGAAGCTGGAAAGCATAACCCTGCCCAGTTCAGATAGTTCAACAACCTGGAGGTGTGTGAAACATTTGGGTGAACCATGTCAAAATTGAAATTTAACACCACAATTACTAGTAGAAAAGTAGAACCCATCTAGATGATTGGTTTAAAGATGTTGGTCATATCGCAGGTTAGAAGTTTCTAACCAGCTCAAATGGTTATTGAGCTAAATGGTTTTGAGGGGAAGGGAATGGTATGACAGAAGAAAAGGGTTCACGTGTCTCGTGAAAATTTGGTTGCATAAGGGATCGTGCATGACTTCAATCCACGTAGAGATAGACAAGTCTCAAGATAGCTGTAACAGTAGCTGTCAGGGGATCAGACCATATAAATAGTTTGTATTTGCATGTGGAAAGGCCACGAAAGAAATGACTAATTTCCTTTTTCAATTTCTGCTTCTTTTACTCCTTGTTTCCTTTCCGTTCTCTCAAGATATTACTCTCTATTTAACATTTAAAAAAAAAAAAAAAACTCTATTTGAGTATATTAGACTTGGGTGTGTTCTTGCTGAGGCAGGTTCATAACTTGGCAGAAGAATAGCCCACAGCAAGAGATCGCAGAATGGATCATCTGACACTCAATTCCTACAAGCTTGCATATTAAGACTGTCACAGAGGTAGGTATCCGATCACATGGTGCAAATAGAATTTTAAAAAAGAATAAAAATATCCAGTTATCTAACAATAGATAATTGCCCTAAAAAATGAATCAGAGTGATTTGGGCTGAGGACTTTGTCTGAATTCTTCCCAATTTAGTAGTAGCCACAGTAGAAAGAGAAGTTTTCTATCTTTATCAACTCCAAGCCTGAAGAATCCAACAAATAATCATAGCAACATTACACTTGGTTAGATGGAATGACTTCCCTCTCATACTAGATGAGTATGTAAGACATCCCATCATAAGAAGATTGACTTGTGCACATGTGGACATCTCATCCTAACCTAAGTTGGATTCGTACAATCTATCACCTAATATGTTTAGACTGCTAACATATACACATCAAAAGCCACAACAACAATTATGGACTAGAATCAGGTAATGGCCTACATGGCAAGCACACAACCTTCTATTCAGAGTGGATACAACAGTGGTACCAAAACTTACCGTATCCCCACTTTGCATTGGTCAAGGATCCTGTACAAGTCACTTCCACTATTCACTTTTTTCCCATTGACAGAAGTTATGATATCACCCAAATTAAGTCGACCATGGACATCACGTTTTGTTGGTTTTAAACCCTGGATTTGTACAATCTATCACCTAACATCTTTAGACAGCTAACGTATATGCATCAAAAGCCGCAACAATAATTATGGACTAGAATCAGGTAATGGCCTACATGGCAAGCACACAACCTTCTATTCAGAGTGGAATGGGCACCAAAACTTACCGTATCCCCCACTTTGCATTGGTCAAGGATCCTGTACAAGTCACTTCCACTATTCACTTTTTTCCCATTGACAGAAGTTATGATATCACCCAAGATAAGTCGACCATGAGCATCACGTTTTGTTGGTTTTAAACCCTGGATTTGTACAATCTATCACCTAACATCTTTAGACAGCTAACGTATATGTATCAAAAGCAGCAACAATAATTATGGACTAGAATCAGGTAATGGCCTACATGGTAAGCACACAACCTTCTATTCAGAGTGGATACAACAGTGGGCACCAAAACTTACCGTATCCCCCACTTTGCATTGGTCAAGGATCCTGTACAAGTCACTTCCACTATTCACTTTTTTCCCATTGACAGATGTTATGATGTCACCCAAGATAAGTCGACCATAGGCGTCACGTTTTGTTGATTTTAAACCCTGCAAAATGTGAGAATTACATTACTTTTCTATTACACCATAAAAGAATTTTTCTTTGGTGGAAATGATCCATGCTTAATTATGCATTTGGTTGCTTAAGCTCCTAAAAATCTTCACTGAAAACAGAAGCATGCATGCTTATATCAATGAAGACACAGACAACATAGCTGCAGGAAATAAGTAGGGCAACTTTCAGAGGACCAGTGAAAGAAGCAATCTCTGTTTCAAGATTCAAAAGAAGGTCGATAAGTTGGAGTAAATCTTTGGAAGCAATCTCAGAATGTACCATGCAAAGGTGCCTTCAATTACAGCATTTGGGTCAATAATTCTAAGAAATGGTTGGAATGATATATTTTTCTTTTCTTTTTCTTTTTCCTGAAAGGAATATTATGAAATCGAACTTGGACGTCCAATTTTGGGGAACATGCCGGTGTCATGAGTGAACAGACTCTGGCAGCAAGATCAATCACATTGTACAAATTGCAGAGGCAGCATTTGACAAAAGAGTTTTCCTAGCAGTTAGCATGGTATGGTTTGGGTTCCTTTTTTTTTTTTGGGAGGTGCATGAGAAATTCAAGAGCTTATTAGTTGAGGTGTCCAAATAGCCCTTGAAGAATTCATGTTGCCCCTTAAAGAATTCATATGCCAGCAACATATTTGAAGCAAGAAGACCTTCTAATGAATGTAGTTGTCAAAGGAGCCAGGTAAATACATGACTATCATGAATAGTTTCATTTGCATTCAACTAAACTATATTATAAAAAAACAATAAACTGTAAATCGTTTATGAATGCAGGGAAGTTTTTAGCAGCCCCTTGGGATATCCAACAGCCTGAGTGATGGCAAACGCAATAGCATTAAGTTGTTCAAAGCAAGGAAATGAAATCTATGATCTGGATTTCTTAATGGGACTCTGTTTCATGTAGCATAACTGCAGTCAGAAAACAAAATCTACAGGAAATAAATCTGCAGTGCTGGATGAGACCATTAAACACTATGAAAATAGGTAACCTGCAGCATTCTAAATCTCAAAACTCAGCATGGGAAACTGGAAATTGTGGGAAGCATTCAGAATTTTGAGCCATCTAGATTAGGCCTTGGGGACAAACATTTCCTTGCATTCCCTTCCACTTGTTTCATCAAGCCTACAATTCATCTTCGCATCTGTCACGTCTACAATAAAATTATAACTACTAAAAAAGAACCATAAATAGAAAATCATCCATCATTGATAGGACAAAGCTGATGAATGGTCTTCATTAGTAACTGTTGAGCCATTTGTGTAATTTACTTCATTAATATGATAAGTGGAGCATCTCATAAGCAAGATTTGACCCCTTATGAAGAACTAGAAATGGTCCAGTAGAAGATAAATCTTACTGCTTTTCCAGCTGGACCATCTGGAGGAGCATCTAGTACAAGCACCCCACTAAGCCCTAGCTGTTCCACAGATTGATCTGGTGCAAATTTAATCCCTAAAACAGGCCTAGTGACTTTGCCAAACTTCACCAGCTGGTCAACAATGCCACCAACCTACAAAAGATGAAAAGGACATAGCAGGTTAGAGTGTGCATTTGGGACTTTGAAAGATCAAATCAGGAGAAAAAACAGCCACAAAGAGTTTTTTTTTGTACATCTCTATGTTGCATAGCATATGACTACATTTATTGCTCTTACTACCCTACAGCAACACATATGACCCATTCTCCAGAAGGGTAACTTACAGTGTCAACTGGAATTGAAAAGCCAACACCAGATGATGCTCCAGATGGAGAGTAGATAGCTGTGTTTATCCCAATTAAGTTTCCAGAACTATCAAGTAGTGGTCCTCCACTATTTCCAGGGTTTATAGCAGCATCCGTTTGTATAACATCCTGTATTGGGCGTCCAGTGGCCGCAGAACTGATTTCTCTGCGAAGTCCACTGCACGGAACATCAAGAAAACATCAGACAATCCCAACATCAAATGATCTTTAGTAAACACCATTTTTTTAATATTTTTAATAATTGAAAATAGTACAGAAAGGAAAGGATATGAAAGCAATTGGAAGAGATTTATATGGCAATATTATTATAGAGGATTTTAACTATAAACATGGATAAAGTGTTTCCATATCAAAAATGCGGTGATAAAGAAGATTAATATCAATCGACCGCGAATGTTTCTGTATCTACTCATGAACCATCCATCACCCTAATGTCGTTATCTAACAAAAAATTTCAGTATCAACTATTAGATACTCAAAATATGGACACCCATCCAGGCCAACAAACTTATGCAGCAATGCAGTATGGCAGTTGCAAATCCAAGGGTCCACACAATGTGCAGGAAACCTAAACACAACCTGATGAGAGTACAAAAACCAAATTACTTGATCACAACAGAAAAAAATAAAATAAAATGGAGGGTTAATCCAGGGTCAGTCCAAGACCATCTACCACTAAGATCCTGAGTCTGCTCAGATATCTCAGACAGCAGAAAATTATCATCAATATGATCTTTTACTCCTTTCCAGCCAGAATCCTTTTAGTTCACTATCAATTTTTTAAAAGTGTGACCAAAGGGATATAAAAGCATCAGATATTCATTAAATGAAAACTAGATTTGCCCAGGCCTACTTCTAGAAAGATGTAAAAGCGTGATCAATGATTCATTGATTTAAATGGAATCAGCTAGGGAAATTTGTGCAAGGATCTTCTTGCTTTGCAGTACGAGTTCCATTATTTCACAATTGCCATTTTTACACACAAAGATTAATGCTAACTGTAGCTTCCTTTCCACAACTGTAAAAAATTGCTTTATGAATGAAGTAAAGGGGAAAAAAAAAACGAAAACACCACAGGCATTTCAATGATCTCCCACTTGTTCTGTCGTAAGTGATAAGCAAATCATAAGTGGCAAGCAAATTGAGAGGCAAGAACTAAACAACAGCTATTCCTTACCTGATGACACCTGTTGTAAGTGTATGGTCAAGACCAAACTGCATGGAAAGAGAAAAGAGAGATATATGAATCATTAAGTTAATTTGCTAATTTATGTCAGTAATAACCACAAACACAAACCAAAGGAATTTTTTGTACTTACATTAAATGATAGAAAAATTTCCAGAAGTACTATTATTGAAGCTAAATTTTCCAAGATAGATTACATAACAAGTGAAATCATAATAGGTGGCCACTTCACATAGGCAAATTGCCAATTTTATGTTTTTAAATAATGAAGAAATAATTCACCGAGAAGAAATGTTCAAACTAAACGACACTCATAAAAAAGCCAACAGATTATCAAAATAGGAAGCTTGTCCAACCAGTACCCACTACAATAGCTGCAATAGAGCATAACATGTGAATAATGGTGCTGACCACCAGAGGCAGGGTTGTAGGTGGACATATAAGGAAAAGCAATAGTTACAGACCTCTCTGCATGATATGAGGAAAAGGCAGAGGTATACAGACCTCTTGACATTTCTTTCTTTCCTGTAATCTACAAATATATTTGCTTGAACAATCACATCAAACGATATCTGAGTACTCAAATGCTGGTGCAATGTACAAGCTATTAATAACAAGCCAACAGAGATAAGAAATTATGTGGAAAAGAAAGGAAAACTCACCGGATTTCCAATGGCATATACCTTCTGACCAACAAGCAGGTCAGCAGACACGCCAATAGGTATAGGTCTCAATTTATCCTTCGGTGCATCAACACTCAAAACAGCAACATCTTTATCTTGGTCGAATCCAACAACCTTCGCATCATAGGTTGTTTGGTCGGCAAGAGTTACCCTGCCAACAGTTGACGCCAAATTAACTAACCACCCGGTAGCGCCGGTCATCCTAGATGCTAGAGGAACATCCGCAGCAAGACTTTGCATCAAAGCACGCAATGATTAAAGGAGAATACATACAAATTTCTTACCTCATGTTAATCTACGCCATTGCCAGCAACTGGACATATGAACATATCAAATTCCATACTTTTGACCAATATTCAACATAAATACTACTTTTTGAGAAAACTGAATCAGACTATATGCTCATCTAAAGCAGTGAAGCAAAAACCTGGGCATAGTTTGAAAAATAAATGCGTAGAACTAATGTCACCAACTTGAGATCAGAAGCACCGCGAATGACGTGATAATTTGTGACAACGTGTCCATCTTTATCCCATACGAAGCCAGAGCCGGACCCTTGCGGCACCTCCAGCACATCCAACGTAAAAGCATCTTGCCTTTGAGCAGCAAAAAGAAAGAATCAGAACTGAGATAAGAACCCTACAATGACATATAAATCCGTATAGCAGTTAATCTGGTGGGCACCCAACCAAGATAATGCAATCCTATCCACTTTACCACTTGCCCAAAGATTATCGAGAAATCATCTCTCAAATCATGCGTCGGAAATGCAGCCCGCCAATCAGCTGCCACCGAATTCACAGCAACAGCCCACCAGAATAACCCAATCGTCTCACGCATCCACCAGCTTGCGCTGGCTATGTAGTAGACGGGAGATTTGCTGCTTGAAGTACCATCCTCACAAATGAAAATTGATCGGTGATGCTAATTCTCAACAGGATCGAAAGCAATACCGGACAGCGAGATTGGTGATGTAGACGACGGAGGGGGTATTCTCCTGGAAGAGACGGACGGTGGCGAGCTCGTCGGATTGCAGTTTCCGGGGAGTAGTGACCACGAAGGCAGAGGCGGCGTCCACATCGAAGGCGACGAGGGAGAAGGAGAGGGCAATGGAAGTACAGAGGACCAAAAAGGAGTCCAGGGGAGAGGGAGAGGGAGAGGGCGAGGGAGGCGGAGGAGGTGAGGGAGAGTTGCAGGAGAGGAGTTTGTGGGGACGGGGAAAGGGATTGGAGTTTGGGAGTGGAATGGAGCTTGGGGGTTTATGTGCAAGGGTTTTGGAAAGAAGAAATCTGAGAGGAAGAAATTCGGTTTTCTTAGTTGGAGTTGGGATGGAAGGGGAGCGATGGTGATGGGGAGGGGAGAGGAGTGAGAGAGCAGCTGCCACTGCCACCATGGTTTTTGGAATTTCGAGCACTGCTCGAGTTACGTGTGTCCGTAATTTGTATGGCAGTGCACTCACTGATGGAAAAGGTTAGGGTAGCTGTAGGGACCACTTGTTTTCTCCCTTTTTTTTTTTTTTTTTTTTTTTTTTTTGATAAAATGTGACTTTTCAATTTATGTGGACGAATCAAATCATGCATCGTAGGGGTCGCCGGCGGCAACGTCCATTCCGTCCGTCCATTTTTTCGGCCACGAGGGCGCAGCTTGCTGCGGTGCGATTGGGAGCGGGATGGGACCCACAGCCCATTTTTCTTGGTGAAAAATTTTTGAGGTAGAATCTGTTAAATGATTAAAAAATAATGTGATATAATAAAAATTAAAAAATTAAATTAAAATAGATAAGTTAACTATAAAAGTAACTATGTATGCTTGATTGAAAAGTAGAGTAATTTATATATAAAAATATGAATAAATAATTAAAAAATATAATAGTTATAAATAGTAAAAAAATTTAGTCATTACTAAACACCTCACTATAACTACATAAGAATATTTTTTCTAATGGGTATTTGCAATTCTATCAACTGGTATTTTTAACTATTATGAGACATTTTTACAAATTTTTTACAATATTCTAACACTTATCTAACAATATTTCTAATCATGTCCATAAAGTAGATACTCCCGCTCAATTGGTGAGATAACAGACACCTACTCCATACTGTTTTTTTTTTCTTTGTTGCTGCCGTGATTTGAACCTTGGTCACCTAGCATGAGAGGTAGATCAAGTATCATTAGCCAAAGGCGTGATGACATCGTAGAACAATCTTTTTTTTTTTTAATTGGTACATATTTTACATACATCTTAATACATATTATACTTAAAGATCTGAGACATTCTTACAAATCTGGGGATACTCACAACTCCCACAAAGAAATTTGAAAACACAGCTCCACCAAAGAAATAGGAAGACATAGCTTCTAACAACCTACCGGGAGACAACTGCTCCCACTACACCTCATCATTTGTGATCGAAATCCCAAAACGGGATTTGAACCCGCACCAACGCCTGCCAACGCCTCTGACGGCCAGCTGGTGACCAACCGAGCATGGCATCGTAGAACAATCTTGAGGCTTCCACGAATGAGCAAATTTCACGTTGGTCGTTAAAAGTAAACCCTCCATTGTCGGTGATAGTCGAAATCTCAATAGTGCCTATTACTTTTCAAGTTTTATTACATGATTTGGATGAATTAAAATGTTTCATTTTCCATCCACACTTTTCTCATACTCAAATATATCAATTTACTTTTCTTAGATTTGGTGTGTATTTGAGAATTGATGAAATTTTTTTTCTTAGATTTGGTGTGTATTTGAGAAGTGGTGAAATTTTTTAAGATAAAATAAAATGATGCGATATTATAAATGTAATAATTGAAAATAGTAGGCACATAAAAAATTATGAAATAATGATTTCAAAGTATGACAATTGTATAAAAAAATATTAAAAAAATTATTGAAAAATATTATACTTATGGAGAAAGAAAATTTTAGATTAAATATTTTAATTTGAAAAATTTTTGGTTAAACAAACACACCCTTGTTATTCAAATTTTCAATACTCACACAACTTTTTTCCATGTACAACATAAAACAATACTTTTTTCTCTTAACTCACATCTTTATTCACATTTTGTCCATGTCTTTTTCCTTTTGGTTGCGTTGTCATTATTCATACCTAAAATGATATGCATCCTAGCCAAATGAACTTTTTCTTTTTGATGGTTGATTAAGAGTCTATTTCAAGTCATACATGCTTCTTAAATTAAATTTGTATCTTCATTTTTTAAGATAATTTTTCGATTTTTAATATAACTTTTTCCAACTATAACTTACCTTAAAGAATCTTATATAACTCAAGACAAACTTTAAAATTAAACCCAACACATGCACTCGCAACTTCTGTTTAATTTACCTATAATTTCAATAATTATTAGGTTGATGAAGTTTTACATAACATTGGAAAGTTAATATTTTAAATGGTATATATTTACATTCAAACAATTTTATTATGTATCCCGTGGAATTTATTATGAGGATATTATTATTTCGATTCTTTTGCTAAAAAAATTCTTTTAAACACTTTGGTTGTAAGAACAGATGATGTTTCAATATAATGCAATTGTTTTGCACTAGCATGAGTAGGAGATTAAGAAATTAGATGAACGGAAGATTGTTGTATAGTAAGATATAGAAAATTAATTTCAAAATAAAAAATAATCTTGAAATTTTAGAAAGAAAAATTGTTATGTATTGAAAATATAAAAAAAACATAGAATGAACAAAATCATCTCACATTCTTCTATTCTATTTCTTATGCACTAGTTTTGAATAAATCAATAATACGCCCAGCTAATGGTGTATTAGGGAAGAACTTCTCAAAAGAAAAAATTCCTACAATTTACACCCTTTTCTATATAACATGGTATTCTAATCACTCAATTCTATTTTTTACTTTTTTAAAGAAATTTTTCATGTAACCTCCTTATCTATTTTAATTTTATCTTTTTTACTCCTAATCACTAGCTCTATCATATCACATAATTCTCTCATTTTTTAAATAGATTTTATCTATAATTTGTTCTCACTTTTTTTTTCTATGAATACCAAATTCTTGCCCTAAGGTTTAGTTGAGTCAGGGGAGTTGTGCTAAAGGTTCTACCATTCAAGTGTCATGGGAGAAGTAATCGACAGCAAAAATAAAACAAGTAGTAATTTATTAGGACCCTAAATAAAAAGGTAATAATTCAATATTTAGCGCAAGCACAGGGCATGCATGCTTTGTTTTTTAAATGGAGAATTCATTTGGAAATATGGTTATAGTTTTCTCGATTTTGATTTCACAAGTTATGCATGGTTTTTAGCAATGAAATCAATGTTCTAATTAAAAGTAAGCATGAGAACTAGTCATCTTAAATTCAACTAATTATATATATAACATTGTTCAAATTTATGTATTTTGAGTCAAATTACCATAAAACTAAGGCCAAAACAGTGTTAATTTCCATTGGGTCCAAACCCAACTTGCAAGCCCAATTTCTTAGATTGTTGGAGCTACTATTAAAAATGCATTTTTGGGTCAAGTAAGTTTGGGTAAACCCAACCAAGGCTTCACATCCTTGCATTCTAGTCTGGATCAAAATTTCCAATGATACCTACCATAAACTCTATGAAGATTTGGGTTGAGTCAATTTTTCAGGGGAAAATAGCACAAAATTTAACTCACATCTCTGGACACCTGATCTCAGTCGTTAATCAAGCGGGCCATACCCGAGTCTTACTAATTAATGGTAGGATAGCAATCGAACGGACAATGCCATGCAAGGATGTTCCGCCGTTCAACATAAAATGGTGAAAGACTAGAAAGAGGTGCCCATGGCCTTTAGGCTTTGATCACGGATCGGACATTCGGTCAAAATTTTTGTAGAAATCGCTTATTATTCTATTGGATAGAATAGATTTCTTCATTTTAGTAAAAGTTGTTATCTTTTAATATGTAACTATTTTCTCATTCAAATCAACTTTTTTTCTTTTTCATTCTCAATAAAATTTTCTATTTCTAAACACGATTTTTCATTCAAAATCTGATACTTGGGAACAGTAATATCTTATTGGGCTTGGATTGACTCGCCAGCGAGTTATTGCACAACTAGCCCAATGCAATGCCAAAGGTGAAATCCAATTCGATTCTATTGCTGGGGACTATGGCCATGGATATCGCCTTGGTAACATCAACATATAAATGATGAATCACGGGAAGGTCACCACAAAAAAATTTCACCACCAAATCAAAAGTTGAAACCGTAGTTATCCCTACTTGTTGGTGACCTTACTTTGGCAAGCCTTACATTGATCAGGCAGACAGCAGCCATCACTCCCAGTCCTCTTTGCTCATCAACATCCTTGTTTCAGCAACCCCTACTAGAGCCAACTTAAAAGTCAAAATCCATAATCCTTTGCCCTAGCCAACTCAGAAGTATCACAAATGAGAAAATAAATAATTTTGTCTAAATAATACTTTTAGTCAAGCTTCCTGATAATCTCAATAGTTATATTTTAATGGAGTATATCTAAATTTAGACCTTTCAGTAATAATAGCTGGTTTTGGAAAAGAAAATAAAGTATTTGGATTATTTGAGAACCATTAATCTAGTGGAATAAATTTTCAGATATATATCTTGGAATATAAAATTCAATCCTCTCTTGGAGGTTTAGAAACATGTTCTATGGTAATAAATCAAGTTTGTACTAGAATTCTCTTATAATAATTTATATTTTTTCAGGAGCCAAGGGAATAAACCATTCATCTTTTGAAAAATACCTTTTATAAATATTAGTAGTTACTCATTGAATAATTTTTTCATTTATCTCGACTGCGGTTATAGTGTTGGGAAGATCTTTGCTTTTTATAAGATCAATATCTATCTTTTCCAAGTTTTGTATTCATTTATAATTCTGTGGAATGCTCGAAGAAGCTCTTTCAGCCGGATTCCTTGAAGGAACTGGTGATTGAGTTGGCCTTGCTAAAGGTTGATTCGATGACTGAGCTGGAGGCAGATTCAACCGAAGGCGTTTCCTGAAAAAATCTCTTGATAGATAATCAGGCAGAAAATTATTTTCTTCTTTAATATAATCTATTTGAAAATTATAAGATAATAACATTGCCTGCCAATGAGCAAACATATGATGAAAGACAAAATTCTTTACATCTTTTTGGATGATCTGTTTTGCTGCTCTGCAATCCAATCTCAATAAAAATTCTTTATTTATAAGATCTTCTTGAAATTTGTTTATACAAATAACTATAGCTAACATTTCTTTTTTAATAATCGGATATTTCTTTCTAGTTTCATTCCATAATCCTGATGTATATTTTACTAGATATTCTTTATCTCGATTTTTTTTGTTTGAGTATACCTCCATAACCAATGTCAGATGCATCTGTTTCAACTATTTTAAATAAATCCGGATTTGCTAAGTGTAAGCAAGGTAAATATTTAATTTTTCTTTTAATATTTTGGACTTCCTTTGTATGTTCTTCAGTCCATGGAGATGAATTTTTCTTTAATCTTTATAATAGTAATTTTCTATCATAAGCGACCTTTTCATAAAATCTTGCAACATAATTTAAGCAACCTAAGAATCTTTGTAATTATTTTTTATCTTTTATTTCAGCTGAAATTTTATTTGCAACTACTATAGCTTTATTGATAGGTTGAATAGTGTTGTATTCTATATTAAATCATAAAAATGATATTTCTGTTTGGAATAATTTTATTTTTCTTTCTCATAATACTAAACCATTATAATGAATTAAATTTTTAAATTTTTTTAGATGCTTTCAGTGTTCTTGAATATAATTAGAATATAATAAAATATCATCTATATAAACTATTATAAACTCGAGGCATGTGTTAAGTATATCATTCATAATATTTTGAAATTTAGAAAGGGCATTTTTGAAACCAAGTGGCATAACATTCCATTCATAGTGTTCAAAATGTACAGTAAAAGCGGTTTTATATTTATCTTCTTCAGCTATTTGAATTTGCTAGTAACCTGATTTTAAATCGAATTTTGAGAATATCTTTGCTTTTATAATTCTCTGTAGTAAATTCTTCTTATTAGGAAGAGGATACCTCATCCATTTCAATATTTTACTTAATGACTTATAATTTATAACTAGCCTCGGGGCTCCTCTTTCAATTTCAGCTGCATTATTTACATAGAAGGCTGCATAGCTCCATGGTGATTTGCTTCAAACTCTTCTTCTTGTTCTTGCCCTTCTTGGATTTGATTATCTGTTATGTTTTGGAGTTCTAATATTTGAATTCTATGTTTTAAGTCTACAATTTCTTGTTTTATTTTCTTTATTTATTGACATAATTCGGAAATAGTTAGAGGTTTTGATACTGTTTTTAAATATTTCTCTTGGTGTTTTATTATACTAAATAATGAGATTGATGATTCATTAAGAAATGACCATCCCTCTTCGGAGGTTTTTTTATTTGAAATATTTAAAAAATTTGTTAATAAATCAGCTTTTTGTTGCAGATCTTGAATTTGATTTATTAAATCTAACAGAGTTTTATCTGTAGAATTTAACATATTTAAAGAGTGATATTCATAGTCATAAGTTTGATAGTTATTTGGAGAATAAGAACAATGACATATATGATATGATTCCAAATATGATGAGATTTATTTTTCTAAATAATTAAATTGAATATCATCTGATGTTTTAGATTCTTCATTAGATTCTTCACTAGACGTCGCGGCTGTTGGAAACAATGTTCAAAACAAAATAAATTGACCAAAGCTTGAGTTTTGATGATTAACAAGAACTAATTTGAGAT
>JAXCLR010000001.1:63963694-63988892 GCA_035584095.1 Annona squamosa
TAGTAGTTATGGAAAGTGAAAAGTTTTGGGTTGAAAAGTTTTAGTTGACATATTTTAGCCCCAAACAAACACACCCTTAACTTCTTTTCTGTTTTTATAAAAATTGGTTATTGAGATAAGGATCTAACATATATATGATATTAATATATAAAGATATAAAGATAAAATTTTTTTTTAAAAAAATAAAGATGATAAGAGTATAATTATTGTACACTAGGACATGAATAAATTAAAAATAATACAAATTCGAATTCCCAACCTTGAATATCCGTACAACCCCAAATAGTGTCACCCTGTGCTGCACTGCACCAGGTAAAGTGCATCGAGGGATGAACGGAATAGATTGACCCACGTCATGGCGATCTAGTATTTGTCATACAACTCAGCCGTAGGTTGCAGAGGCATCCGTGCGGGGCGATGAACTGCTGCTGTGTCCGCGGAACTAGCAGTGGAGTTACGGTCGTCGCCATGGATCCAGTTGGAACCCGTATTTTCCGTGTCCCCTTTCGCTTTTACAGGAGGTCATCGTCTCCGTATGAATTAGTACGCAGCGCCGTGTTACGCGCCATTATTCTTTCAATCTTTTTCCCTGGGAACGGCTTCACGTTAACTGCTCAACGAAATTATTATTTTGATTTTATTACAAAAATATCACCATCTATATTGTTTTATATATAATTTTAAGGGAGTGTTTGTTTTTAAAAAAAAACTTTTTAACATAAAATTTTCAATCGACTATCCCATTTTTAAAATTATTTATTCATATTTTTTTATACAACTAACATACTTTTCAATTATTTATATATAATTACACATACAATTAGCTTATTGATTTTAATTTTATTCTCTTTATTCTTCATCACTACCCTTATTGTATCATATTATTTTTTAATTTCAAAAACTTCTGCAATGAAATTTTTTTTATTAAAAGTTTATCATTTTCCAAACATAACCTAAGTGTTCATAGCAAAAATTATACAAATTAAATAGTGGTAACCAAAAAACTATGATAAAAGGATATTAGTAATACATATGTTAGTAGGTTATAAATAATAAGATCTCATCATGTGTTTATGAATTGCATCGTAATTATAATGTAATATGCTATAAAATGAGCTTCATACATATTAGAATGCAATAAAACTATATATAATCATTTATCAACATAAAAATTATATTTTAGACAGTTTAGATGTTAAAAATATCACTTTAAACTTGATATTTATGTTAAACTATTTTATTACATCCATTTTGCATCATTTTAAGATAAAAGACCATACACATGTTGAAATGAGATGAAAATTAGTACGCTAATAAAGTGGACTATTCTAAATATAATGAGTGTGGTTGAATTCTTCGTTCGTGATTATATGTAGCCCACAATGTATGGATTGCACAATAATTATGATGCAATCCGAATGCACTTGATAATTTTTAATAAATAATATATAATACAACATTTATATAATCTAAATTGTTATATACATTTATTTATGCAGATGAATTTAAAAGTTCTTTTTGACGCTGATAGAAGAATTTAGTATCATTTTTATATGATTAATATATAACTTCTATAATTTTACTTATTTAAAATTATATTAAGAAATATTTTTTTAATTTTCATTGAGTTTAAATTTTATTTTAAGTAAGATGGGTGGTCGAAAATTCTTAAATAAGAACAAAATAAAAAAAATTTGAGAAAATAAATTTTTTTTGAGTTGGTTACTAATGACAGCCGTGGTAATTGGTTCCCACGCAAGCCTCTCACCTTTTTTTACATTGCATTGATCGTGCCCCACCATTTCGACGGCCAGATATTCCAGCGCATGCATACGCATTTGCCCATGGCAGCTGTAACGGTCGTTATTTCTGAAGCTCCAAGCGGTAATCAATGCTCTGGAAGAGCACGGTGGATCATATGAAGCAGCTGTTAAGTAGGCATTAACACAAGGGATTTTTTCGTCCTTAACTTCAGTTTCGGAGAAATTAAATGTATAATTTCACAAAATTGCAAAGAACCCTGCAATGTTTGCATAAAATTGCAGATGTGGTCCCTTTAAATTTTTCAGGAAATAAAGAAAATGCCAAAGTAAATGAAATGACAAGAATGTCAGTTAAAATTATTCGCAATTATTGTTGTTGCTGCATATAATGTAAAAAAATTTGTTGCAACATAAAATATATTATTATTTTTAGACCCGCTTCTATATAACCAGGTTACATAAAAGTTGTTTCACGTAATCTTTTTTATTTTTTAGATTTTGATGTTTGATAGAAAATCTAATTCATTTATTGTATTTAATATCATTTGTTTAGTTAAATACCAAATTTCATCTAAATCTAATATATACAGAGACCACGCTTACTCAAAAATAGGTATATTCATGTGTAAAGTAGAAAAATACTTAAGTTCATTCACATATGTATTAAATGTAATAATAATTTATAGAATCATTTATTTAGATACTTATGATATTTTAGATAGTTTAGATATTGAATATACTACTTAATAATTAATAATTAATATTAATTTATTTTATTATGTCGATTTTACGTTGATTTTACACGTTTGTTTATGGAACCCATATACACTAATACTAGATAAATGTTAGGGTTCTCATGATAATATAAACTACGCTAAATACAATAAGTGGAATGAATTTTCTACCAACCGTCCAGATGCTAAAAATGGAATGATTTATATGTGAGAGGGGTTTCATAGAATCACTCCCTTTTTTTTATTATTAGAAACTATATTATTAAATAATAGAATATACAAATAAATATTTTAACAATAAAAATAATTTAACTTTATTATTTTAAATAAAAATTATAAGAAATACTTTAAAATACAAAAAATTATTTTCAAAAAATATTGCTCACACCAAATACATTCATGTTGTGCCTATTAGATTTTGAAAATTTTTATAATAAATAAATAAATAATAATTTTAAAAATATAAACAGTGGTAAAATAAAAATATTTCTATCACAAACAAAAAAATTGTGCCTGTAAAAATCTGAACATAATATGTATGATAAAAAATTTTAAAATTTTAATTTCTAATACTATAATAGAAAATAACAAGAAAAACATTAAAAACACAAAAAATATTTTGTAAAATATCTTTCACATTAAATATATTGATTTTGTGTTTCTCAAGTTTTCCTAGTTCGCATAATAAATAATTTAAAATTTTATATTCAAATGTTATAATGGAAATGGCAAATTTCATATATACACGTGAATTTTTAAAAATTCTTCTCACATTTCCGAATTTTTATTATAATTCCACTTATACTCATGCCGTTGGGGATCTATTAAATCAGTCGTTAGCCCCTTATAAAATAACATATATGTCCAAGTTCTAATATAATTTAATGTTGTTTCGTTTACAGTTAAATATTCATATTTGAATAATATATGATTTGATAGTTGTAGAATTATTAAAAATTCTAAAAAATCATAATTAGGGATAAACATATTCGTCATTTTCCAAAGAGTTAATAGCCCTTTAACAGTTCCTTAACTGCATGGGCATAAGTGGAACTATGACTAAAATTCGTGGGTCTATGAGAAATTTTTGAAAATTAATAGATATGAGTGAAATTAGGAGTAAAATTCATGGGCGTATAAGGAATTCATGCTAATAGAAATATAAAAATTACTAGATTTATAAATACATGAACCAATGTTGTAAAAGTGGATTAGAATAGCAAGTTGAATTGTGAACTAGAGTCACATTGTAGGTTCAATTCATTTTCATTATTGGTTGAAAGAGTTAAATTGGATTGAATCATTTCGATAATTTTTATAGTTAACTATTTTATCATGTCACCCATATTAGATGATTAGACATATGATATAACCTTATGGAAGAGATAATAAGGCAATTTTCTCTATCTAATATTTAAACTTTGAAATTCTTACTCACACTACTCTTCACAAATTCACATATGTTGCTAAAACATACAAGGGGTGACAAAACTAGCTAGTTAACTTAACTATGAAAAAAACTATTGATTGCTACAATGAGGTGATGGGTAGGGGTGCAACTTGGGCCGAGTTGAGCACGAACTAGCCCCCTGAACCTGATTTTCAATGGTATTGAAACTTATTTTTTTGTAGACCGAACCCAATATACTCACACCTAATTTCTTTTACACCCACAAAAATTGCACCTAATTCCTAATATATTCACAATGTTTCATAAATTTTTCTTATGCCCATAACATTTCATCTTAAATTTTCATTATACCTACGTCGTTAAAATCATTGTTATCAATCCCATTAAAAAGACTATCTTGCCCTTTTAAATTTTTTCTAATTAAAATAATTTAACATTAATATGAATTTTAAATTATTTATTGTTTTGTATTAATGATTTATTATCATTAATTAAATCAAGTGAAGATTAAATTATTTCAATTAGAATATTTCAAATAGGCAAAATTGTATTTTCGGTGGTAGATAACGGTTGTATTGACGACATGAGCATGAGAAAAATTTAGGATGGAATGTTACGAGTATAAGATGAATTTATAAAATATTATAAGTATATTAAGAATTATATACAATTCTTATGATTATGAGAGGAATTATCCCTATTTTTTATGTTCGTGTGATTCTCTTTCTACTTTGGTTATAGTTTACCCAAGAAATGAATGCATATGAAATTTTTTTTACATCTTTTATTTTAAATTATCAATCAAATTGTTATTTATATTGGGGTGTTTGGTAACACCAAAAACTTATTATACTAAAACTTTTCACTTTTCATGATGGCCATATCTTTTAAATTAGTTTTTCACTTATTCCTATACAGCTACATTACCTTTTAATTATTTCTATATAACTACTCATATATCTAATTTATCTAATTTTATTTTATTTTATTTACTTCTCATTATTATTCTTATCATATCATTTTCTTTCATTTCAAAAAATTTTATATGAAAAATTTTTTATAATTTTTTTATTACTTCCTAAACACAAATAAATTTTAATGATGGTTATCTCCGGTTTTCATAAATGTTTGACCTTGTTTAACAATACTAGTTGCTTGACGAATTCGCCAACCTGTTTAGTTTTAACAACATTGATCTAAACTAGTTATTTTTTATAAAGAAAAGTAATCGACAATTTGAAACGCTTATTACAGTAGTATAACAAGATTGACGCTTAAACTTGTAAAAATCTTTTTTATAACTTATCTAATAAAAAATATATATTTGTAGACACCCACGATCAATGATTTTTGGTGAGGGCAATTGGACATTAAGGAATGGTATTATTATTTGAAAGAGAGAAATTATATCAAGATAAATAATATTTTAAGATTTTAAATAAAATGGCACAATTTTAGAAATTTGAGTTGGGGCATTTGCTGTCGCGGAATTCCACGTAGATCAGCCCATGTTCATATTCTTGGTCATAACGTAATTTTGAGAAAAATCCTCACCGTATTTAATCTAGTTACTACAACTTGGTTAATGTTTTGATCTGGAATGAAATATGTAATAAAAAAGAATTTTTTTTTTGAAATATATAAAAATAGAAAAATAAAATTGTTTACATATGCAGGAGGAATGGGAAAAATGTACGTTTTTCTTTCCTTGGAGACCAAACGACCAGGCCAAGAATGGGACGAAATACCAAAATTTTATAGCCATCTCACGTGAACTTCGCAGTTGCCGATCTCGGTGGTCCGTGACCGTGCATATCTGTTTACTGTTCACAACTAATGATGGAAGAAGATGCGGTTTCATGTTAGGATTTATTCGAAATTAATTCCGTCTTCTATCATAAATTCTTAATAAAAACAGTACTTAGGTCCACATTGAGATTATTTTTAGGGAGTTGTCGAGAGGATATGATATCCTTTAACGGATGCACAAAGGATGAATTTGCCTATTTTTAGTTAAGCTTTTTTAATTTTTGACGTAAATGTTTTACTACAACTTTTTTCATTTATAACACACATCGTTGCATTCTTATTCTATTTCTCTATCCAATTTCATAACTTGACAAATACCAAGAACTTTTGTCTGTCGCCAGTTAAACGCTGCGAGAGCGCGAATGATAAATGAGAGAAACGAAAAGGTTCATGAATCTTTTTCCAATATTTAATATATATTTTTTTATTATTGTTAATAATGTATACATTATTACATTTCCATTTAAAAATCTTATATCGTTTCAAATACCCTCTTAAGGCCTAAGATGATTACCAGTCCCCCAAAAAAAAAAAAAAAAGGCGTAAGCTGATTAAGAGGCAGCAAGTGCGAAGAGCGCAGTTCCCTTTGTGAATGTAATGCTAGGGTTGCGTCTCGCGTGGGAACTATCCCCTACGAAGCGACACTCGCGTGATATCCCGAACATTCATTGCGTGGACTCCACCTGATACCAACTGCTAAATATCGTGCTCTGGGGCCTTTATACCTGAGATTGCGTGTGGCTGCGATGCGACCAGAGTAGAAGATGGATGGCTAAGATCAGAGCTCTTGGGCCACGTGGACGCCCTCCCTTATTTTGGGGGTAGACTTTTAGTTACGATGTTTGGATCATTTTTCTGGTGGGAAGCAGGCAGGCAAGCCCATGTGAGGAGGGAGCAAGAGCACGTTGTTGGCGCTTTCAAGTGATTGGAGGAGATCTCCGGCATTAATTAATGCATGGAAAAACGGCTGTCATCAGTAGCGACGCAGCAATTAGAAGCTGCCTTTCGCAATCACTTTTCATATATTAGCGAATGAGAATACGAGATGGCGTTTGCAGACAAACAATAACAGCATGCATGGCTCAGAGGAAGTAAGTTTTGCATTGTAGCTACATATATACGCAGTTTTCTCGTGAATCTACGAGCTGTCTACTTCTTTTTGCTAGATTAGTGAGATTGATAGATACAGGTACAAGGAGTTTCACGGTCATGCATAACTTACACACGTCGTCTGGATATGGAGATAGCGAGCCCTCTGAGTGGGATGTCTAAACTTCTGTGACATTTTCGTGGCTATCATTTGAATTTTGAATTGATGTATGAAAGAAACCCTTGAGCGGCAATAGAAAAAACAATCTACCTAACGTATGTCTTCCCTCCAAATCCAAACATCCTATCCAATTATAAATTTCCGCATCATTTGGACAATGACAAAAGTGGCCATGAGTTATAATCTGACGTCGGACGCTTCCCCTTGTATTTTATATTCATACAGTATAATCGAATATAGGTTCATATTCGATGGATGGCCCACATCTCAAAATGTAAATTGAATTCCCTGGAAATTGAATGTACATGGCCGCCAATAAATTCTTATATGGCTCATTTAGCCATCCAGTCCAATGTGCTAATCGAAATATAAATATTAAATATTATTTAAAAATTTAAAACATGTAATCTTACATAAATATTAAATACCATGCACATGTTAATATTTTAGTATTTACGTTAACGAGAGGTAGCCATCGTGTTTATATTTATTAATTTTTAGCAGTCTAAAGCTATAAGAAATCCTCCTATGAGTATCATACATATACGAATTGGGCTCTATTATGTATTTTAAGAGTTTGTGGTCTAATTTGTTTCAGCGTATATAGAAAGAAGAAAAAAAAAAAAAAAAACGCACTTGACACGTCTTTTATTTGAAGTAAAAAAATATATACATCTTCTATTTCAAGAATTTCTATCAACAGCAATCTATAAATACAAATAACAGATAAACAGCAAGATCGATATGCAATAATATATGCACAATTTTATGAAATAACAGGATTTTTTATTTCAAATTTTCTATTTTGCATGCATGTTGTGATGTTGATATATGCACCGTAAATTAACAACTATATTTTCTATTTCAACATGCAATCTATTTTTTCGATATCTTCTATTTAAAGAATTTCTATTGACAACAATTTATAAATACAAATAACAACTAAATAACAAGAGAAATATGCAATAATATATGCACAATTTTATGCAATAATGGAATTTTTTATTTTAAATTTTCTATGTTGCATTCACGTGGTGATGTTGACGTATATATGTAACGTAAGTAACAACTACATATTCTATTTCAACGAACAATCTTTTTTTTTTGGGATAAAGATAATATTTATCTTACCTCTTCCGAAGAAACAGACGTATGGAAGGAGAGGAGTTTGAGAGCCGAACGAAGAGAGAAAAGAGGATAAGATATGGTAAGGTTTTAGAATTTTAATCGTTTATGTAAGGTTATCTGTGTATTTTAATTTTAGTTACTTACGATGGGCTTTGACGATGTAGAAAAGCTTGGAATTGATGCTTATGTTGAATCGCAATTTATTGTCTCGAGCCAAACACTTCCATAAATCGTAAAATTCGCGATTAGGTTGAAATAAGCCCGACTTGAGACTTCGAACGTTCTTTAGAGAGCGTGCACACGGTGACGACGCTAAGATTAAAGTGCCACGTGCGTGACTACGTGACCCTAAAGGCTTAATCCAGTTTTTAAAAGCTTAGAATCTCAAAATTTTCTGCAACGGGAGAACTGTAAGGTAGGAAAACTTGCCGATCTGTGAATGTCTCCGAAATCTTCGCAGAGAGGAGGGGCCAGAAATCCGGACAAGACTCAGCAAGAGGTACAAGTGGTACTGATACAATGCAGGTTCGCGGCTGAGAGCCTGCGACCGGAATAAGCAAATCTAAATAATTCACTTAAAAACTAACCACCACTGTGCAACTTGCACAGCAGAGAACCACGAAAGGCAAATTGGAGCACGCCACCTGAAGGAGCTGCAACTATACTTTTTGTATGTCAAAAAATTGCTCTACAATGGTTGTACCATGTTCTCTTTTACAAAGAAATGAATACGTTCCTTTGTTACACCACTTCTACTCCGCAATAACAATCAAATATTACAGACGGCTGATTAACAAACTCATGCGGAAAACCATTATCAAGGCTGTCCATAATCAAACGAGCCTGGCCACCATCTTACTGTGATCATAGCTCCCTGAGGCACTGGTACTCATGCACGCTTGACCGGACTTTCCCACATCAAGTCCCTCATCATAGGCTTCAGTGTGTTGGGACAATCAAGCCAACAAAACATTGGATTTGTGAAGTTCCTCAATTTTTTATCTACAAGCCCTCTTCTTAAACAAATTTGCATCTCTAGTTGCCTTTGTCCACAGCCCTGACATCGCCTGTGAAGTTAAAATGGCCATCAACACCAAGGCACTTTGCAAGCTGGAGGACATTTGTTTCGACTGATGTTGAGTGTGGGGAGACTGAATCAGGAAGATGAGGCACGCATTCTGGTAGATACTGATCTCCATTTTCTAGCCGGTGGAAGAGATGAAGGATAGATCTGCAGAATATGAACCTGTGGAAATGCCTCAAAGAAATGAAACTACTCTAACAAAATATTAAACAAAACAGCAACAAGGTGGTACAGGTGAATGAATCACACAATGTTATGCTCCAGTCAATCACAGATTGAGTCCACATGACATTGACAAATTTTTGAAAGAAAAAACCATGGACCATTCAACGACCGATATTTGCTTCAATCCATTACAAGTGAACTAATTTCTCAGGGTCTGGCAAATTAGCATAAAGGTAGATTGTGCAACACTTCTGTTTTCCATACGACACCAAAGTAGGCTTTTGCTGATAGAATTGTCATTTTGAGGGCATGCAAAAAGAAACTCAAAATTACTCTATGAATACTATTATTACACTATGCAGGCTGAATATTTAGGAGATTGTTACCTGAGTAATTCAAAACAGGGCACATGCATGGAAAGATACAGTAGGTGGATCCAGAATTCAAAATACTGCAGAAGGGCTTCTAAAATGTCAAACTCACTGGACCAATAGACCAACATTTTGCATGAACAGATAGTAGATAAAACAGTCCTTGGACTAGATTTTGCTGGGTTCAATATTTCAAAATATTATGGGGATGTGCCAACAAACCAGTAGTGTGGGACAAATTGTGCCTCGAGACCACAGAATAGCACAAGAATGTTCCGTATGTCAAGTTACAGTCCCCTATTACATGAAACTCAGAACTATCAGTTACAACCATAAGTGTATTCTCTGTAATCAGGGTACAGGTGTTTCTTTGGAACCTTTGAAAATTTGGGTCCGCATGAAGTTTTCTTCAAGGTCAAATACCCGAAACCCTTGAAAATATAGACCCCACTTTTTTTAAAAAATATCGATAAGATCTCAGACATAAATTATACAAAGAAACTGAAGGAGAACAGGAAAAAATGGATGTTGGTTAAATGCACTCGGGTGTACTTTCACGCATTTTTTAAAATTTTTTTTGAAATTTTTTTTTACGAAAATATTAATCTAAGTGTATTTAACATGTATATAAATTTTTACCATTTTTAAAGATTTTTAGATATATTTTTTTTCAGATTTTTTTAAAATCAGTCGCATTTTTAGTAATTTAAATTACTAAAAATGCCACTGCTTTTAAAAAATTCAAAAAAAATCTAAAAATCTTTAAAAATGGTAAAAATTTATACACATATTAAATACACTTAAATTAACAGTCGTGTAAAAAAATTTTCAAAAAAAAATAAAATAAAAAGGTGAAGTACACCTAGGTGCATTGAACCAGTGTCCAGAAAAAATGTCCTACCTGTTGAAATCATTCAGAGACCCAACTGGATTCATCTATAAGAATCTTATCCGCACTCAGACTTGTGAGAAATGCCATTAAACACTTTAATTTCTGCAACCTACAAATCTATTCCGCTACTAATTTTAATCTTATTGGCAGTGTAATTATGCTAGAATATCATGCAGGTCCCTGTAGTAGATGTAATAAGTGGTTACACAGAGATACCAGTAGTCCCCAGGTATGAACAATCTCATTCTTTAAAGCCCATATGCATGGGAAATCCAAAGAAGGAAGATCTTTCATAAAGGTCATTTCAAGAAAGGTAAAGATTGATCACCGGAAAGAAAGAAATACATACCTAAGAATAAGACGACGAAGGAATGGATCTGATAAAACTTGCGCCCAAACCAAATCCAGGTCTCTGGATGTACATAGTATCACTTCCCACTCTGATAAGGTGCAGGAAAGTATGTTCTCGGCCTCATCTTGCACATTCTAAAACCATGTGTAAACTGTATCAAAATTCAAAGAAGCTGCATGCCTACATTTGAAAAGGTTCAAGGATCCAATTAAACTCACCATATCTTTATCTGCAGTGCACCGACCAAACAGCTGGCAGAATGCTTGTAAAGGAGCAGTTAGGAAAAATGTAAACTGGCTTCCTTGATGCATTCCATCAAAAGCAGACGGGTTTTGGAATGTTGCTTTCCTGGGAGAGAGAAGCAGGGCAGCTTTCTCACCTCTTTCTGCACCATGGAGAACCTGGCAAATTTGCTTCCAACCTTAGCAAAGTGTCATTCGATGATGAATTTATACAATGATAAACTTTGTCATATACATCAAACACATGGGAAAGTGTATTGATATAGCTGATGTTATAGTTGATGCAAGCAAATGGGCCACCAACTTAGAGAGCATTGGCAAAGATTTAAGGAAATCACATTTTTGGATTGAACTTCACAAAAATTAAAATATAAAATTATATGTGGGAAAGAAATTATCATCGAAGGAACAAGGGCATAGCAGTTTTTCTTTATGTAGGGGCTCTAGGTACACCAACTAAGAGAAGCATGTTAAACGCACTGATTTTCAGTATTCAAATTATCCTAATAACAAAGTTAAGCATTCATATGGTACATAAATGATGATGATTCACCCATCCATTTAATCATCCCATTCCATCCAATCCATCCATGCCATCCATTTAAATTCTCAACGATTTAACCCTGCATTCATGCCATCCACCTGCTCATCCATCAGTCCATCTTCCAGCACATCCATCTGATCTAATTACCCATCCATGTATATGATCATCCATAATCCTCATCTAGTCAATCATCCACCAATGCGTTTCCATTCTTTTTTCCATCTTAAAAAAATTCTCTCTTTTCCCTCAAACAGTATAATCAAGAAAATGAATTAATATTCAGAGAGCTTTATCAAATCAGGAGTCAAAAAGTTTTTAACAATGTTCACATAGATCAATGGTTCAGAAAACCAAAAAAATGATACTGCAAGGCAAACTTGATTGTTTAGAATCAGAAACATGGATTGCTATTCTAGGCAGAAGAACTGCATGCCATGCCTTAGAAAGCCAAATGAATTATGCACATTTAACAAATATGTATTCCATTTTTATCATGGGCAATGTTCTCTCAATCAAATCAAATATTGTTTTCCACATTGTGCATGTGGCTGAATATACATACCCACAACATTTCACCATTATTCCACTTATACCCACGACATTTTGAAAATTCCTCCAACACCTTTGACATTTCATTCCCTAATTCCTCTTATGCCCATACCATTACATTCCGTCAACAAGCACAAGTCTTTTTTTTTCTGATTTCCAAAAATGCCCTCCTGCTTGCATCAGTTTCAGATACCAATGTTGCTGTCCGTCATCAACGATAACAAGTTGGGTAAAAATGGAGGAGGAGCTGCAGGGAAGGAAGCAAAATTGCCATTCAACATCTTCCTCGGCTAAGATTTTGATGATGATAGACGAATAGATGCATTGATTTTAAAGACTCTGGCTGGATTTGAAAGAAAATACCAAAGAAGACAGCTATTGACACCAGAATCCAAACTGCAGATCCTCTTTTGTTTTCTTTTCGCCGACCATTTTCTTTTGGGCGTGCGGCCATGTTTAGGGAGAAAATGGACATGGGTTTTGGATAATTTGGATCTTTGGATCAATCTGATTTCACTCCTTACGGAGGGCGGTGCCAGATTCCATGACTGTTTGTGCATGACCAGAATTTTGGGGAAGACAGGCGATGATAAATCTCGCCGGTGAGATCGGAGATCGCTGTACGTAGCAACCCATGCCATCCACTTCCACTGCAGCAGCTGTACAGTCCAACCAATTGCATTTGATGTGCTTTTAATCACTCTGCCTGAAATCGCGTCTGCGTGCCTGCATTGCATTGTTTTTCTGCCTCTGGAAGAAGTATCCCCTGCGGTGTCCAGATTGAGGGAGTTCTTGATGTTGGTGATTGCCTCGGCCAAGTTGTGCCCAAAGCGCTGCCATTTGGAAGACAAGATTGGATCTTTGGAAGCTGGGGTGCTGCCGCTGAACTGGGAGAGCATCTTCCATGGCCTGAAGCCAGAGGAAAGAAGAAATGGGTGGGGTAGTTGATTTTTTTTTCCTTGTTATGTTATTGGGTTTTCTTCCTTTTGATCAGAATGGGAAGAAAGCATGCCATTGGCTGCCTGAAAATGGGTGGTCGAAAAAGAGAAATGCATGGGGAACGTGATGTGAGGAATTAAGAGGAGAATGTTCTGGGTGTTAAAGGAATTTTTCAAATTTTGTGGGTATAAAAAGAATAATTGTGAAATGTTGGGAGCATGTGGGGAATTTTCCCCAAAAAATAAAGTGAAAGCCATTATTGGTAACTTCTATTTCTACAAGCTAGAAACAACTTTTATATAAGCAGAGATCATTAAAAATGAGGAACTTCTAGTAATTTTCTAAGCTAAAAAGTAGCTGGATGCATCAATTATTAGACTGAAGGAATAAGGTGGTCTTATTTGGTTACCTTTTTCTGTTTTATTCCTTTCTTAACCCTTAATTAAGTCACAATGTTTTAAAAGCTTGGCAAGGTAAAACATAACAATCACAAGAACTGAGAATAAAAAGTGAAAATTCTGTATCTAAGTCATGGTTCTTACAGCAGGTATCAGGAGGGCTCCTTGAGATGTATTTCTAGTAAGGGTTAGTAACTAGAAAATTTAGAGTTCCCCACATCATCTGGTTATCCACCGCCAGAACAAACTTGACTTCTGGCAGAATTCACTGGTGCAATTTTCACACAACTGGTGAGATTAAACACACCACTCATTCTGGAAATCTTTGTTTAGTTCTCAGCATGGTGCATATTGCCTACATTTTCCTGAATTTGATATGCTGGAAAATTAGTCATTTTTATAATATGTTTACCCTTTCTAATTAAAAAAAAAAAAAACTCATCTCAAATGTGTGTGTGTGTGTGTGTGTTACAAAACAATGCAACTTTCAAACTGTGTGGCACTCCATCCTTTTCAGGGTAAAACAACAAATAACAAGTTGGGCCAAGTTTTGACAAACCTGCCTTGAATGCAAGGCTATTGTCACTGTCGATGATCAGGAAAAGTGGCCTCCTCGTAAAAGGAATTAAGTCACCGGGGTAAAAGTGGTTCAAGTCTGGATAACAAAGCAAAATTCCGTAAGTACAAATTACCTCAACAGTTTTGTCAATTTGAAGAGAAAACAGAAATGCCACGTATTGCTACTGAAGATTTAAAATAAAAATTTAGGGTGTGTTTGGTTGAGCTAAAAAAATGTCAACCAAAACTTTTCAATTGAAAACTTTTCACTTTCCATAACAACCCCACTTTTTAATTATTTTTACACATTTTCCTATACAACTGCCTTACTTTTCAACCATTTTTATACTACTATCTATATAACTAACTTATCTATTTTAACTTTATTCTCTTTACACATAATCATTACTTTATCATATCACATCATTTTTTATCAATTTGACAACTCTTGCCTAAAAAACTTTTCATAAAGAAGTTTCATCCCCAAACAAACACACCCTTAGAAAAGACATAATGACAGGATGGTTCAAGCACAACATACCTCCACCACCACGAGAACCTAAGAATAGAGAACTTCCGAAAAAGTCAGTTGACCCTCTCTTACCACTGACGTGAAGTTGTGAGAAAGAACCATCTGACTCACGGCAAGTCTCAGAAGCATTCATGTTTGATGACTTATTTGAAGTACTGTCTAGATGAGAAATATTTTGGCCAAATTTTCCTGCAGAAAAAAAGTGGAAATTGTCGACAAATACAGTAACAACCAAAATTGTACTTCTTTTTTTTTTTTTGGTAGGACAAAAGCATACTTGCTAGAGCTATAAGTGAAGAAATGACACCTGATGCTGATATATAAATTAGCAAAATACTTTCTGAGGGGAGCTCTTCACAAATTGTAGCGATTACCTGCCCATAAGACAACCTTTATTAGATTACCAGAAGCAAATTGATTTCAAGAATAGCAGATACCAAGCAGAGAACAGCAGACATTATTCCATTTGAACTTGTGCGATAGTTAACGATGCACACAGATAATTTTTCACCATTAAAATAAATTTAAAAGATTAGATTTTCCCTTAAAAGCATGAGCATTGCACTGTCTTGCTTTACTGAATAAACGTAAAAATAATGCCATGATATAGAAGTATGCCCTGATGTTGTCGTTTAGCTGTAGAAATTTACAAAGTAGTGCCTTTGAAAAGGCAATCATAATGTGCCTCTGCTTTGGCGATGCAACTGATATTGACTCGTTTGTTGACAACTGATATAAGATTCCAAACTACAGTTATGAGGAACATTCAGAAGGCTCAGAAGCAAAAAATCACAAGAGAATGTCAAAGTTGATCTGGAAAATAAATCAGAGAGAGAGGGAGGGAGAATGACGATATTGACTGATACCCACCGAAATTAGATGTGTCACAGAAGGATGATACAGAATTGCTTTCTGTGGATTAGGTGGCAAAGTTGGATCGGTCATATCTGCAGCAAGATTTATGTCAATCAGTCCAGATTGATCTGTGTAAGGACCATTGTTACTTGATTCCTTTGTGCGCATTTGATAGAATGATCCACTAGGTTCCCATTCCAAACATTGAAGCATTCTGAACGTGTCCAACGTAAGCTCCGTAAACTTGACCTAAACGGAAAAAATTACAAGTATAAATTATAAGGACATATCTTTTGTATTTCCAAAAATTCTTCTTGGCTAAATTGCATCACCAAAGACCAATTGCATAACTTGACAAATTCTAGTTGCAAGAATATTTGACATAGATCCTTCAACGATAACCAACCTCATTTCGGTGATAGCTTGTCAGTACAGCATCTTTGAGCTTTAAAACTCTTTTTGCATGAAAACGAGCCACATAAGGAAGGGATGCCTGATGCGAATCAAAAAGAACAGAGTAACGCAGTGGCCTGATAGTTGTAAAAGCTGCATCAGCTTTCAGGAACCTGACAATTTCTAGTGCCACTTGCTTCCATTCTTTAAAATTTGTGTCCTGGCAATTTAGTCCAAGAGTAATTATCAGGATTGAAAACACCTATGCAATGTTAAACATGATTTACTACCTAATGAAATATTAATAATAGAATGTTATTCCTGATCAAAAGAATAATAGAATGTTATTGGGAAAAACATACGAAAGTCAACAAATCTCATGTCAATTAATTTGACTGCACCCAAACAAACAAAGGACATCTTGATAGAAAGATCAATACTTAAAATACCAGGACCAAATACCAAATCAGAGCAAGACAGTCTTTTAGTTCTAGTAAAGAACAAGCGAATAGGTATTAGTTCATCCACATCAATTTCATCATATGCCCAAGTTACCTATGTGAAACTCTCTTAACAAAATGCAGCTGTAAAAGTGGAGTTTTAAATTAGAATAAGACAAGTCTTTTAATTCTAGTAACAGGAAATAGGTATTGGTTCAGGCTCATAAATTTCATCATATGCCCAAGTCCACTACATGAAACTCTCTTAAAAATTTGCAGCTGTAAAAGTAGAGTTTTAAAAGCTAGGAACGAGTTACAATTTTATTTTATTTTTTTAAAAAAAGAAGTTTCCAAGAAAAGAAGGCCATCGTAATAAACTCTTCTCCTCCCGTTTCATAGTCATTATTTGGCCTTAATCATCTTCACATGCTTCGAACATGATATAGCTGATGCAAGTGCCTCCTAGCTCCAGAGTAGTATGCTAATGGAAAGTAACAATCAGGCAGGAGAGAGTAAAAACCTCAATTTGTGTGTTCACCAGACAAATTGAATAAAAACCAGAGAAAGCAATCATCCCGCAGATTGACATACTCGTGATTCGAGTAGATTTAAAATATAAAATGCCAAAGAAATGAAGATTAAAAATTGCCCTGAAATTTTTTTATTTCCACTAACATTTTAATATGATTTGACATCTTAACCACCCTTTCTTCTTTTATTAGCTCCACATTTTAATCATATTTTCACATTTTTTTATATAATTACTCTGTCTATTTTAACTTTATTTCCTTTACTTCTAGTCTTTACCCCCATTATCTCACATTACTCTCTTACTTTTTCAAATTTTTTCCCCTTGCCACTTTCTAACTTTTACATTCTACCAAACATACCCTTAAGTGTGCATTTGACAAGAGGGTAAAAATGAAGAAAAATTTAGTGAAACTTTTAAAAAAATATATGGGGTAATAATATAATATGATAAAGATAACGATTAAAATTAAAGGAAATAAATTTAAAATAAATGGTACAGTTTATGGAAAAATGTGAAGAAATGATTACAAAATAGGGTAGTCGTATGAAAAACATCGAAATTTTTTTTTCCTTCTTCTTCTTCTTCTTCTTCTTCTTCTTTTTTTTTTTTTTTTTTTCCATTTTCATGGTTCCGAAATGAACCCAAATGTTTGTATGACACATGACACCAATTAACCACCTTTGTGGACTAGAAATCCTCTTTGCAATGCATACAAGAACTATAAAAAAAGATAAGAAAAAATCAGAAGCACAAAACTAGTGAGAGCAAGTTTAATCCCTCAAAAGAGAAGAGTGACACCTAAACAAGGACATTAAAAATGTGCATCAATATGTCAAATCCAACAAAAGGAGGGAAGTGAAAGAAGAGAAATATAATATCTTTTCATTTTGTGGCAAAACAATTCATTCATGCATGCTACCACAAACAATTTCTCATCACAAACTGCTGCATTGGTATTTTCATTGAATCCGAATGGCAAATGAGAATAATTGTTTACAAGTTACAGAATGTTGTTTCTTCAAATAATCAGAAAGAGAAATCCTGAAGTTGTAAGCAACTCCAATCACATTACTACCCATGTATTCATAATTGCATGAATTTATGAGAGAAGAAATTGTAAACCACCAGTATATAACTGTAGGTTTACTAAGAATCTGGAGCACACAGGGACATCTAGATCCTCAAAATATGTATCGATGTGCTCAGCATCATGTCCAACTCTTCAAATTATGTACGATATCAGCACTCTCTAATTTAGCCCTTCCCCTTTTTCCAGTAGTAATCGCGTAGTTCAAGACTGTAACAGCCAGAACTTATCCTAGCATGATAGTCTGTGGTATCCTAACAAGACATGCTCAGAACTGGTAATAATGAAAAGGAAAAATGGAAAGTAAATGTGATCGTTGAGCGCCAACTAAAATATAAGGTCTCAGCGTGCACTTATTGCTCTTTTTTTCCATCCATTTGCGGATGGCAGCTACCTATGCTTCTGAGAAGCCGTCAAATACTATCAACTGCGAACCAAAAACTCAGGCAGCCAACGAACTATTTCCTACTCGCCAGGCAGCTGTCTCAGTGGTAAATCTTCACTCGCTTTGGAACCATTTTCCTTTCTACAGATATTACTGTCCTTCCCCTTGCCCCATCCAAAATAAAATGCATCATGATACCATTTGATGGCAATTGGAAACACCTTGTACAAGCTCCTTCCCATACAGAACTTCAATAAAGAATCCAATGCAGACCGGCAAGAATCACCTTCACCAACCACCCACTGCAATTCCATGCCCCACTATGATTTCACCTTTAGGCAAAACATTATTTTATAGGCTGGCCTACAAAAATGTCATTATTATAATGAGAAACTCCTACTAACAAACTGGGCACAAAAATCCTACTCTCCCATTCCACCCTCGGGACGTCGCTGAAATATACACATCACTTTCGAAAATTAAGAAAATAAATATCTAATTATGAAAATTGCATAACTATTCAACAATTAGAGATACCATCGCATGGATGCCGCCATTAAGATCGCATGCTGGAAGAATCGGTGAAGGAAATCAAGGGCACCATCCAAGTATGAATTTCAATCCAGATTCTAAAGTTCGCATACAGGTGACCGGCAAGCAGAAAACTACAAAATTTCCACCATAGGGGGTCCCCATGGTGCAAGCTCACTTTCCTCCAGACGTTTTACATCTCCTCCCAACATAAAGTTTGATGCAAACGACACTGAACCTACAGTTAGTTTCAGTTGACGTCGCCAGAACTGAACTCAAATAAACAGAGCGAAAACACGGGCTTCAAGAAAAAAATGAAAATACCGGGAAAGCGGCCTTGCAGTCGTCGACCAAAGCCCTAAACCGATCGACGAGAGCCCTCACAGTCTCCGTCCGGTTCAACAGCAGAGAGACGACGAGAAACCTGGCAAAAAAGCGCAATTCCTTATACCGGAGTCCGAGATCCTTAGGCTTCCCAGAACCACCTCCTCCCTCGAAGTAACCTCGATTGAGGATGGCCTCGTAAAAGATGTAGGATTCGAGCAAGAACCGGACTTCGCTAGTTCGGAGGTACTGGCTATAGTAGAGCTGGCCTATGCGGGAGGCGATCTCGCCGATCTCCCAGCGGTTGAGACCCGCCTGGACGAGGCGAGAGCGGTTCTCCTGCTGGAACTTCCAGAGGCGGGTGTAGGCCTTGAATACCTTCTGAAAGTAGTGGTGGTGGTGGTGGAGTCCGCGGGGGCCGTGGACGGGGAGGTCTCGTACGCGGGCGAACTTCCGATCGGCGGACTCGACCAAAGCTCGGAAAGTCTTGGCGGCGACGGCAGGGTCGGAGTCACCCATGGCGCGCGCGCATCAGTGGAGGTGGCAGCGCCGGATTCTCATGTGCGCCGGAGAGGGGGCCGGTTGGCGCAGCTGTTGGCGGCTTGAGACTGGTTCGGCCCGGAAACTGAGGGAGGAGAGGGAGTTTGGTTTCAGAGTCGGTTTTATTTGGAGAGAGAGAGAGAGAGAGAGAGAAGGACGAAAAACAGACCGTAGAACGAGCTGCTATTCGCGCGTGTATATGACATTCTTCTGATTTAGTCCTGCAACACGCATATCCGCCTGTCCATGTGGCAAGTTCGCATAAAAATCAATGCGGCGTGAGTATAAGAATGCGATTCTTGGAATGATACTGCCACGTTTTTATGACGTCAGCTAGATATTATAACAACGGCTCAGATTGCAAGATACTGATGGTGAGTATCGTCAGAAAGATGCCCGTAGAATTCGAATGCAGTCGCGCGCTGCGGGCTGATTATTTTCGATTAAGAGTTGGGGGCGGAGGCGATTTGGACGTTGGACTCTCGCGCCTCAGCCCTCCGAGTGAGTAGACAGACGCTTTTTTATCATTTTTATTTTTTAACATTTCGTGAAACGCATGGATCGGAGCCGACTAACTGTCCACGCCTGGTTGCTAATAACCAACCAAATGCGGGCCACGCTCCACTTACTTGTTCGTTTGTTTCTTGCTCCTGATACATGAGCCGCTGCGTTTTCATCGCGCATGGAGGCAGTTGATAACCGTAGCCACTAGTTTAGTTTTTTTCATTTCACTCTCTTCTCGTGGCCGTGGGCAGTGGCCATCGACCCGTGCAATTAGGACCTTAGCATCAAGCCCGTGCTACTGTCCGCATGGCAGAAATTTCTCCAACCAGCAACCGGTTCGATTTTCTAACGAACATGCTGGGGGAACCGCTGGTAATCCGAACAGATATCCAGCTCTATCCAGCTCGCCTGATCTTTCTTTTCTTTCTTTTTCAAATGCTTCATGGTTAATATGCCATACACGCGGCAGACTTGAGCTTAGATACAACTCAGGGCGAACCTCGCACCCTCGTGGGGTAACGATCAGGTCCTTTAAAGTTCGAATGGACCAATTATCTGACGGCGTGGATATTCTGCGTGGGGAGGAGGTTGGAGGATGCTTTCATGCTTCGCTATCCAGGTCGGCCCATCCTGGTGGACGCGAGAGTGCGCGTTGCTTATGTGGTGTGGTGTGCTATCTTCTCGGGAAAGGATTGCAGGGGTTTGGGGGAGCTGAAATCGGCCCTGGTGCTCCGCGTCCGTTTCTGAAATCCACGACGCCACATGGCGAGGGCTGCCGTCCACGTGGCAAATGCATCCTCAGGCTCATGGTGGGCCACAGTGGCAGTGTCATCATCCAAAATGTACAGGAGGGAGTCATCATTCCCATCTCAGTGCCTGCCAGCAGTGATCTGGGAATGTAGGGGGGAGAACGTGTGTTGATGCCGGTGGACGAGGTTGACAAGTGATATGGGGCCCGCCTTTATCAGAAGTTTACAGGATCCCCCTCTCGCAGCAGGATGGCAATCCTGCGCACTCGGGTGCATCGAGCCACTCGGGTGCATTGAATGCACTTGGGGTATGTTATACTTATTTTTTTAAAATTTTTTTTACAAAGCTGTGAATTTAAGTGTATTTAATATATATATATATATATATATCAATTTTTACCTTTTTTGAGACTTTTTAGATATTTTTTAAAATTTTTAAAAATCAATGACATTTTTAGTAAATTAAAATTACTAAAATATAACTAATTTTTAAAAATCTAAAAAAACTATATAAAAATCTCCAAAATTGGTAAAATTTTATATATAAGCTAAATACACTTATATTAACTGTTTTGTAAAAAAATCAAAAAAATTAAAAAAATGATTGTATGCACTTGGGTGTATTAAGCCTCAATGCACTCGAGTGCATACAAATGTAGCCCCTCATAGCAGGGGTTGTGCTTTTGGTGTGTTTTACTTCCATACATTTGGCTACACGGCCTGCACCCGCACACGGGGAAAGTTCATGTTTACATAAGAAGGGTCTTTTTGGTTTTTTATTTTTATTTTTTGGAAATTTCTAAATATACCCACGAGTTTTCACTTTAATTGGCTTTATTATATACTCACGAATTATCTCCAAATTTCCTCCCATACCTACATTGTTATTCTCCGTCACCTACATTTAAGTTCTTGAATTTTTTATTTTTTAATAATTTCAAAATACCAAAATTACCCATTGCATGTACATATGATTTTTGCATGCTATTGAAGCATCGTTTCGGTGCTCCATCATTTGATTTTTAGCGCACCGTTACGGTGCTCATCATTTGATTTTTAGCGCATCGTTACTGCTCCATCATCTTCGCCTCTCTTGTTTTGCTTGTATTGCTCGGGCAAAATTATATGATGGTTTAACAGATAAACAAAGAATTGCATGTGGAGCATTGCATTTCACTACCAGAGCATTATAACATATCATTGTCTTTCCTGATTGCATTTAGAGGACAACTATCGCATGACTAATCACATGCTTAAATTCAATTTTTTATCCAAGCAATGGCAACCACACCATTCGTACTCTCCAAATTTGGATTAAAATCCAAAAGCTATAGATGTCACTAGTTGCAATGGAATGGTGAAGCCGAACAAAACAAAGACGGCCTTGATGACTGTCAATTAGAAAATTCGGAAGCAACTTTCTTCTTCATATCTGGTTATCCGCATGTGCAAACTTGCTGCCGACAGGCAAGGATTCACTAATAGCTTTAGCAACCTCAGTTAAAACAACCTGCATTAATGTCATCTGCATCATCATCTTTTATCTCACAAAAGCAACTTGTCTTCTTTGGCAGCTACACACCAAAACGGCAACCCCACAACCACATCTCCCCTTCAATTGCCAATAGAGGCAAATAATTGCCCACTCCTCCATTATCTCTAAACTTGTATGAGCAAAAAAAATAACAAAAAAATTAAAAGCTTTTCACACTGATTAGAGTAAATTGAACCTAACACCCACCAATCTTTGTCCTTCCAATGGAAACTTTGGTACCTCCTCAGCAAGTCGCAAATAAAAACTATTGGTGACACTTTTTGCTATTATAATTTGCAATCTAGCCTATATTTATTAAGAACAAGGTTGTGCAGGAGAGAGGCTCATAATGACTTTGGGAGAGATGAACGAGGGTGGAAACTATTGAGGATAAATTAGTCATTTTATCTTTCATAGATAATGACAATTGCTACTTCTAATGACATGTGGGTATGGAAGGAATTCTGAAAAAAATTATATAGGTATAGGAGAAATTGCTGAAAAAGCATGGGTGTAAGAGGGTAGATTTGAGAATTATCCTTTTTTAATTGTTTGTATTATATTACAAATCAGCCTCATTCACAACCCTTACCATGGACTAGAGGAACATTTTTTATAAGAAGAATGATCTCATTGACCCGAATTAAGTAAATGTACCGCTTAGTCCACATAAAAAAACTCATTTATAATAACTTTTTTGTTTCTCTTTACATACTTGTTTATCTAAATATATTTAATATATAAATATATATAAAAATGGTAAAACTTAGTTTATATATTAAATATATTTAGATAAACAAGCATATGAAAATAAAAGCAGAAAAAAGTTATTGTAAATGAGTTTTTGAAGTGGACTAAGTCAGATATTTACTTAGCCTCGACTAACAAAATCACTTATCTTTTTATAAATACCTCCCCTTAATGTTAACCCACTCAAACTACATAGGTTAAACTTTGAACCCGAACAGGCAGCACATGAAATTGGGATAACACTTGATTAAGAAGGGTGTAGTTGGATGATAAAAGTGAGGGCAAAAGGTGAGTGCTCATTTTTGAAATTTTTACTCCAATGTCAAATTTTATTACGGGAAGAGGAAAATAAGACTTTCTTTTTTTGTTTCACATTAATGTTATTAGTGAGTATTTCTACATTGTTGCCTTCTTTTAATATAAGTGCCCTGTGGTATTAGATAAAAGTTTTAAAAAAAGACATCTTAATTATTTAACCATGGTATTTTTTTTTTTTTGGCTTTTGATCTTTTAGGCTCAATTACGATTAGGGCAAAAATACTAATTTTATTTTAAAATTTTTTATAAAATTGCTAGCCTATTTGTATTTAACTTATAAATCAATTATTATCATTTTTATTTATATTGATTTTTTAAACAAAGAGTATTTTAGTCGTTTAATATAATATAAAATGACTAAAATACCATTATATTTGAAAATTTAAAATAAATATATATACATTTATAAAAATAGTAAAACTTAGTTTATAGATTAAATGTATATAAATTAAAATTTATGAAAATTTTCAAAGAATAAAAATATATTTGTGCTGGTCTAAAATGACCTCATTTCACATTCTTTTGAAAATCAAACCCCTTTTATTATTATCTTCATATAAAAATTATTTTTCACATATTTCTATATAAATTTTAACTTTATTTTCTCTATTTTTAATTATTATATATATTATATTACATCATTTTCTCATTTTCAATTTTTTTCCATTTCTATATTCTTTTTTCACTTTTAGATCAAGTAGATTTGGTGAGGTTGGGTAAGAAAAGGAAATGCGAGAAACGCATTTTCCCATATAATTCAACTTGTTAACAACCTACCCTTTTTAATTTCCAATTTTTAGTTTTATACTTGGATTATTTTTTACACGTTACTTTATATATTTTTATTTTACTCTTATTATATTATATGGCTTTCACACCTTTTAAAATTTTTCTCATGTTCACACTTTAACTTTAACAAATGCACCCAGTCTAAGAAGATTGCTAAAGCAAATAACATCATATGATTGAAAAAATAAGGATTTTATATGCACTTGTTGCTTTTGGACATAAAAAAGCACGTATTCAGAGATGCTGCTCTCGTGCGCTTCATCAATTCCGCTACGAATGAGTCAAGAAACAAGGGTACACACATTGATTGGGCAGTGAATTGGCAATTATTGCGTCACGAGCCTCCTCAATAATTCACGTATCATTTCTATCATTTTACAATAAGAAAAAGCAAGAATACATATGACTCATGAGTAGAAGTGGGTGGCTATAACATATGCATGCATAATGCATTGGCTTATCTTTCAAGGACTGCAATGAGGACAAAGAACAGCAGCATCGTTTTCTACTGGTCGGAACAGCGAAGAGGCCGCTGGTCACGTTGGCACCACGTGCACGTAGCTGCACCCACGAGGAGTGGTTCGATCCGTCCAACTCAAGCCGAGCAGCGCCGGTACTTGCCCAATTCTGGATAATACAATTTTCAATTTTATATGATCTGGAACCCTTTCCCAACCTCTTTGGAAGCGTCTATTTCCCTTGCAGCATCTCCATCACAGCAGAGAA
>JAXCLR010000001.1:63989016-64004327 GCA_035584095.1 Annona squamosa
GTGCTCAGTGGGTGATACCTGTGATGTTTGACTTAGAGACTGGGGGCAGCTGAAGGAATTGCGAAGCCCGTAATTTTTTAAGGTGGGGTGATCATGGTGGATGAGCATTTTTCGTCATAAAACAGAAGCGGTCGGTTGGAGCCTTGGGGTGTCTTTTCTGACTGGTCTGCTTTTCTTAGTGGGTGATTTTAGACCCTTCATTGGCTCCACTCCACGCATTGGGGTCCAAGAACAGAATCTCACTTTTTCAGCTTCTGCGGTTGGCTCTATCTAATGATTTTGTTGTTCGACGGTACGCTTCGCTACTATGGGCGGGCCACATGACCTCACTTAGCAATTTTTTTCGCTGCTGGTATGGTTGTAAGTAATTAAAAAATAAAAAAGGATTAAAAATTGTAAACAGGGATGTAATTTTGAGATGGATAGATATATTTATACCTTCTTTTACTGGTAATTGTATAATATAACATTTGATCAAGCTCATTGACATGAGAGATCACAAGGTCTCATCAATCCTTACATCTTTTGAAAATAGATAAGAAAGTGGAAAATGAAGTCTAATATCCTAATTCGCAGCTTCATACTATAGGGTTCTTTGGTTTGGGCTAAAACTTCTTGACGTGTTTTAATCCACCAATTTTTGATGTATTAAATGTTTTAGTCGTCCATCATATGCAACGCAACCATGGAGTTGGTACGAATGACATAATTGCATGGACGGCTGTATTTTCATATGTCTAGTACTACTTCTAATGTCACAAACAAGATGATGCAAGCAACAGGTAATAACTTCAATTGCGATGAATTATCAACTCGAGAAGCCACGCAACTGACAAAGACGAGAGTGGAGTTTGGGGTCTATTTGGGTAATCAACAAAACTCAAACCTGTGTGTAGAACCTTTCAAATGATTGGGGGTGTTTGAAGAAAATGTCATATCAAGCTTCCTGAATGTTCATTTGCCACTGTCGTCAGCCTGTTGCCTGGTGGACTACAACGAAGAAAACAGGGAAAAAACAAGGGCGGTAGCCCGTTGCTTGATGCCCCCACCGGACCAATGCTGACCATCGCTTGATGAACATTTAATGCCCTCATGGATCAGCCCTAAAATGGCTGCAATTAGTCGACCCGAAATTAAGTGCTGAATTTTTTTAGGATAAAAAACGTTACTTAAATTTTGTAACTTCCCAAGCAGACCCCAATATGTATAGAAAACGGCAGAGTATATTTCTTTTTATCAAACCTTTTCCTTCCTTTGCTTCAAAAACAGATACACCTTATTGATAAATTATGGTGTTAACGCAAAGTCATTGCCATTTTAATTATTTTCATTGCTTTAGTTAGATTTTGATAAAAGACTTTGAAAGATGAAATTTTCATTACATGATAGTGTTGCTGAATAAATCCAATAAAATATTGCCAAAATGTCATTGTGGACAGAAAAGTAAATATCACGTTAACAAAAAAGAGAGAAATTCTTTTGAAATGAATATATGAAACGTGGAATGTATAAAGATAGGTGACAATTGTCATTCGCAAAATAAAGATAAAAGTGTAATTTTTAAAAATACGCAGAGAGAAATTAAAAATGCGATCATTACGGGTTAAGTATAAGTAAATATCAAGTCAAAATAAATTAAATGAAAAGGAGACGTGCTAATTTATTTTGTGGGTCTGTTCAGGAGGAAAAGAAGTAATAAAAATCAATATTTTTGAAGCAGCTTTTGATATGATTAAACGTCTTGACAAGATAACTATCCAATATTGTTTGTTATTATCTTCAAATTCCTGTCATTTTTACCGATCTCTTCATACAATCACTCGTATTTCCTCATAATCATTGGCCTTGTTATATTACATAATTCTTTCACTTTAAAAACAATGAACTCATACGGTCATACTTTCCTATTTTGTTTTTACATGTTCACGGTTGTGGACTTCCAATAGCGCAAGAGGTGTGGTCCATTTGTAGAATCTTGGCCTAAGTGCTAATGGTCTGAGATTGAACTTGGGGGAGGCATTCCGTCTCCCATTTGCTAGGGGGTGTATCCCACAAATTTTAGTATTATCCATGGAGCAAAAGTTGAAACAAAAATAGTGGAAACAATTAACTGAATTGAAAAAAAAAAAAAAAAAGATGTTGTCGCCGTGAGCCAGATGGGAAAAGACCTGCTACAAATTACTTGCCCACGTCAATCAGGCGATCAAAACAATGCTACAACATCCTTTTCTTTTTTTCATCTCTTATTCATTTCCATTCAAAAAGTTAACAAAACACAAGTGAGAAAAAATATTTGAAATTTTTTTTGGAAATAAGTAATATGATGTAATAAAGGTAATAATGATGACTAAATAGAATAAAATTAAAATAAATAAGATAGTTATATATAAGAACATATATAAATAATCAAAAAATAGAAAATTGTGTAGAAAGATGTGAAGAAGTAATTGAAAAAAGGATAAACATAAAGAAAAAAGTTGAGTTTTTTTTGTTGTTGTTTCTCTAATATAAAGAACCAGTTTTTAAAACCAAGAAATATTTTTGGTCATCATCGAGTTTTTCATCACATATATGTTATTCGAGCACATAATTCCTTAATAAAATATTTAACAAGCAATTTAAGATGGAAATTTTAAAACGGACAATATTCATTTTTATTAGGACAGATTTCACATATACACATTAATTTCTGTAATTTCAATTATAACAAAGGTAATTTGCCGGTATACCCACTTAGTTTGCTGTTAATTGCAGACATATCTAAAAAGTTTCACGAATTACATATTACCCCACGTAGTTTTTCTAAAATTACATGTGTACCCATGCTAACAACTAATATTTAACGAAAATAAAACTGTTGTTACCTAAAATATATTATTCCGAAATTGCCCTCAAACTATGTTGCGGAGGATGGATGGTGGCTGTGTGGAACTTAGAAGAGGTGCTAGGGAAGATGAATTACAGCTTTCGGATTGGGAGAGGGCTGGCCGGTTTTTCGAATTTTGCCAGCAGAAATTGGGGTTGGCAGCGCATGATGTTCTGATTTGTTGGCTGAGATGATTTAAGTTGTGTGATAGATGACTAAATTTTCATGGCAATTATAATCAAAGAGACGTGCTATTGTTCAGCAGCTCCCACAAGTGGTTGAACGAGAGCTGGAGATTGCAATTTTATGCTACCGGATTTAATGGAATTAATGGAGGCCAAGGGTGTTGTTGATTTCGACAATTGCTATCTTGCTTTAGTTGAAGTGAATCAAGGTAGATGGGAGGAAGCTGCAAGTGGGTGCTGAAATTTCTGGCCATGAACAGAGCTACTATTGGAAGGATTTTGTCAGTTGAACCAGGGGTTTGCATCATCTGCCATACCCAACTTTGTTCTTCATCCGTAACTTCTATTGTGCAATTAAATGCAAGCAGGCCGACGAATTTATCTTCTCGGTTCGTCTCCCAACTTGTCAACTACCTTGATTTAAAGAATAAAAGTAAAACATTGTTGGAATTTCAGCTGTCTTCCTTTTTAAATTCAACAAAAGCGCATTGTGCCCGAATCCCGTCTTCACCGACCGACTGCTGAAACCCAACAATCTAAATCTGATGTCTTCAAAATAAGTGAGTTTCCCCTTGCTTTTGGTTGATATCGTTGTCTCCTCCATAAGGGAGATGATAAAAACCAGCTGGCCAAGCATAACAATCCAAAACTGGCATCTTCATAATCAACGGGTTTCCCCTTATTTTCGGCAGCCACGGCTATCTCCTTTACGAGGAAGATGAGGAAGATCAGCTACCCAAACCCAACAGTTCAAATCCAGCATCTACAAAATCAGCGGATTTCCACTTGTTTTCGGCAGCCATTGTCGTCTCCTTCACGAGGGAGATGACAAAAATTTCGATAATCCAGCAGACTAGTTCATTTTGTGCATGTGCAGGCCAAGTTTTATAATGGGATTATTTTCGTCATTATTTAATTTTCTAATGCACATATTAACCATTGCTGACGAAAAAGATGTCTCGTGGGTATGCATGTAATTTCAGTGAAATAATGTAAGATAATCTGTCATTCGTAAAATTATGTAGGTATATCTATAATTAGCCTCAAACTAAGTGGGTATATTTACAAATTGCTCTTATAATGATGAACTTTTAAAAATTCCAAAATATCTATATATTTTACGTAAAATTTCACTTATAACTATACTAATAGGGATCCATTAAATGGGCTATTAACTTCCCTATGAAATAATATAATGTAACGTTAGTTTGATCAAAGTTAAAGATTTATATTTAAATAGTTATGATTTTATACTTATAGAATTATTAAAAATTCATTAAAAATTATAAAATCATAACTACGGATGAGCATATTCATCATTTCATAGAAAGTCAATTGCAACTTTTAATGGATCCTTAATGGTATGTATATGAGTGAAATTTTAGATATAACATATAAATATATTTAGAATGTTTAAAAGTTTGTAAATATAAGTGGAATTAGAAAAAAAAAATTCTTATTATGAATATGTAGAATTTATCCTTTTATTATTATAATTTTTTATAAAAATTTCGATCACGAATGCCTCAACTCTACAATTAAAATCAAACTATGCTCAAAGGTCTCTCATGACTTCTTTTTAATTGTCTTTCGTTGGTAGGATTCTATTTTATGCGAGAACGATTTGGCCACGTTTAGCGGCTGATACGCCTTTTCAAGAGTCGCACTATTGGAAGAAAATGTCGTGCTCAACAATAGCATCTGAACAGAAAACTCCACCTTGCTTCGTCAGTGGCTAAAAAACGTCCTATGCCGACTGTCATGTCCAGCTCGCTCGCCCACACCCACAGGCAAACGTCCATGCGCCTAAATTCCAATCCGACGCTCCATAGGACCAACCAAGGCAGAAACTACATGGGCAGGAACTGAGGTGGCCAAGGCCAGGCAATGCAGGAGAAGAGACGGCGAGCAATGCGTTCGACCCTCGCGCAGTAGTCGGCTTTTGACTTTATAGCACTACGCCAGCGCCCTGCAGAGTGCTAGCACTGCTAGAAAAAACACTAAACAGGAACTACGAACATTTCAGATCGACAGGCCTCACCTACCGACTGACTTAAAAAGAGAGAGATCTGCATTTTGCGTGTTGTCTGGACTCTGGATTGGCCCACGCCCTCAGCGAAAATTTGGGGCCGAATTACAATGCAGTGGGGAAAACTATGGTGGTCGGGCATAGTAGAAATCTTATGCAGAAATTTTCTGGAGCAGCTTGATGGTTTTTTTTTTAGGGTATGGTTGGGAAGTGATAAAAATTTTAGGTGAAAAATTTTTAGTATAAAAAATTAAATGGAAAAAAAATAATATGATGTGATAGAGGTAATGATGAGAAGTAAAGAAGATAAAGATAAACTAAATTGTTTCATAAAAAAAAAAGATAAACTAAATTGTTAGTTATATTGGTAATTACATAAAAATGATTGAAAAGTAGGACGATTATATGAAAAAATATGAAAAATAATTTAAAATAATAAAAAAATTCTTTTAGACCCACAATATTTAACTATTATTCCTTTATACCTACAATATTCTAGAAATTCCCCATACACCTCAACTTTTCATTCCTAATTTTTTGAATGCCTATGTCGTCACTTTCAACCCAAATAAGCATTAATTACATATAAGAATGACAATTTTGCCCCCGCACATTATATAAACAAAGATGAAATAGATAAAGGCTTTGTTTTTACTATAACTCAAAAAATACCTCATATTTATTTTACAGAAAATAGGTAAAGATTCCATTAAAAATCTTTATTTTTACAAATTGTGTAAGGACAAAATCAACAATTCCACATATAGTTGACATCCGTTTTGCTAAAAATAATGGCATGAACATTCGAAGAATTAAGTATAAAATATTGTAGGTATCAAGAAAATTTCTAGAATATTGTGGATATGAAAAAAATAGCTAAATGTTGTTGAAAAGAATTTTTCCAAAAATAACAAAGATGTGGAAAGTGAAATGTTTAAAATTGAAAATTTTTAATTAAAAAAAAGCTTTTATGTTAAACAAACATGCCCTTAGCCCTTTTCCAAACCAAAATACCTTAGGTATTGAGTGTTTAACCTCGCGTACAACATAGTTGATGTTATATTTGCCTTTGAAGTGAGACACTATAGTGTTGTCTTTGAAAACTCCATTCTTACGTAACTCTATTCATTTTTAACTTCTTGATAGTAGATGAAAAATCTACTTAATTTATTATACTTAGCTTAATTTATTATTATTATGAATTTTTTTATTTATTTAGTATCATTGTCAACATAATAAAATAATGTAATAATAAATATTAATTTTTAAGTAATATTTTTAAAATATAAACTTTCTAAAATATTATTACTAAGTGGATAAATGATCCTCTAAAGTATTATTTTTTAATTTATACATGAGTGTACCTATTTTTTAGTAAAATATAACCTACATACATATAACATGTGATTTTATGTGGCTAGCCACATGTGAGCGGCCATGCATTCAGCCGTAATACATATATATATTTTTTATTTTCCATAGACATATAAAGTTATATGTATTTAACTCATAAACTAAGTTTTACCAATTTTGGATGATTTTAAGTATTTTTTATTTTTAAACATGATGACACTTTCGTAAATTTCTAAAATAAAAATTTACAAAAAAATATCATTGTGTTTAAAAGTAAAAAATACTTAAAATATCTAAGAATAACAAAACTTAGTTTATTTAACCTAAAAACATTTACCTCTATATGTTCATGAAAAAATAAATAAATAATAAAAATATATTTTTTGAGCGGGCCTAAAAGAATCACACCTCTATACATATTGAATTTTGATGAAACTCAATATTACAGCTAAACAAATGATCTTAAATATAATGAATTGGTTGAATTTTGTATCAATCATTAGCATTTAAAATATGGAAGAGCTTACATGAAATCATTTTTATATAACTCAATTACATAAAAGCATACCCCTGTAAATATTATCCATCTGCTGAACAACAATGTGTACAAATTATTTTGAATAATTGATTGTTTCATGAGAAAAAGAAATATTGTCAAATATGATATAAAGAAGTCATTAAACCCGAATTAATTATTGAGCACTAAATTTTGTCAAACAATGTGTACAAATTTCGCATAATTATTGAGCACTAAAATCTCCAAGTCATTAAACCGGAATTAAAGTGTTTAGTTGTGGATTGAACGCATCATGAATGAAGGATTTATGGTATCCATCAATTATTGGAACGGCTGGCTGGCATGAACAGACACGAACGAAGTGTGACGGCAAGGTGCAAACGAGTGGGGTGGGTTCTTTGTTAAGGCTTGCTCGAAAATCGAAATAAAGAAGTGCTGTGCATGCAGTGTGCGCTAACAACACCATTTGGGAGGGGCGCCGGACGTGCTGGCATGCTTAACTAATTGGCTGTTTTGGGTGCTGGAGTGGTTTGGTATGGATTCTGGAATTTATCTTTTGAGAGTTGCTTCATCTAATAGTCGGGGCTCAAAACCAAGGCTTCGGCACCAATTTTAAGCTCTAGATTTAACCTATTAGGATAGTAGCTTATGCTGACATATTATTATTATTTTTTTTTATGAGTATTCATACAATACAATCTCAACTGGTATTACAATTAAATTCTGAGACATTCTTACAATTTGCTAATAATTGTCTACTACTTCTAAACTTTCCCACCGGTGGACGGCTCCCACAAACTTGAGGAGACTTACAATGTCACCACTTCAGAAATGCTGCGGGGGAGATTTGAACCCAGGACTACCTACTTGTGAAGCCATGTCCTACACCACAGTGGCGACATATTATTGATTTGTCATAAGTTCGATTCTTCTCTTCCCAATTTAGGTAACATGAGATTTTTTCTGTTTTCTCTTTCTGGTGGAGTTATTTGCAGTCCCCCACACGTGTATAGTGTTATTGAAAATTTTCCTTCATTAAGTAAGAGATACAAATGTACTTGAATATAATATGAATTGCCATAATGCATATAAATACTCATAAAAAAAAAACAAATCAATCCCTACTATAAGTGGAAATTGTCATATTTAAATAACAAACATGCACTTAAATACATTATCCATAATTAAATTTATTGTAATTTCTATGAAAGATAATAAATTTTTAAGGCCCAAAATTCAAATAAAAATAATTATCATGCCAGCGTTCCACAAACCTCATTAGTCATCTATTAGTGTATTCTCTACAAAATTTTAAAAAACAAGTTAGGTAAACCCTAAAACTTTTTTAATTAAAGTTTTTTAATCTAAAATTTTTCACTCTATAAGATTACTTTATTTTTTAATAATTTCTTCACATCTTCTTATACAACTATCTTATTTTTCAATCATTTCTATACAACTATCTATACGACAAATCTATTTTTTTACTTTATTATTTTTAATCTTCATCACTATCTTTATTATATCATATCATTTTTTATCGATTCAAAAAATTTTACCTCAAAAGTCTTATCACTTCACAAACACACCCTTAATAAATGAAATTTATAGTGCAACTAAAATACTAATCAAACAATAAAATTCATCTCAATTTACACATCTATTTGGCACATTATTTATATCAAAGCTCAAGTCCTACACATTTACTAAAAAATTATTACCTCTTGAATAGATGGACTACTCTAAGCATGTAGCACTCTAAATCCTTATGAATATATCTTTTTCTTCAAACTCATATTTTTATATCAAAAACTTTTCATCAAAAGTGTTATCACTTGTCAAAAACACCCTTAATAAACGAACTTTATAGTGCAACTAAAATACTAATTAAATAATAAAATTCTTCTCAATTTACACATCTATTTGGCACCTTATTTATATCAAAGCTCAAGTCCTACACATTTACTAAAAAATTATTACCTCTTGAATAGGTGGACTACTCTAAGCACGTAGCACTCTAAATGCTTAAGAATATATCTTTCCCTTCAAACTCATATTTGTAGGTCTCATTGAATCAATCAAACTCTTCCATTGAACTCAAAACATCCAAAAATATGTGAAGCAATTTTTAAATTAGAACAATCAAACATTGAAAATGCAATTTATGTAAGTTCAAAACTGAATATACCAAATTAGGTCATATATCTAATCAAACACTATTGTTGAAGTCATTTTAGGATGCTATTTGGGCTTATTGGTCTAGCCTCCAGCATAAGTTGACACCTTTAAGCTCTATTCTCGGATATGTTTAGTAAGAGATAAAATTTTTGAATGAAAAATTTTTGGTATAAAAGTTTTTAAAATGAGAAAAAGATATAATATGAGATGGGTAATAATGAAAAGTAAAGAGAATAAAGTTAAAATATATATGTTAGTTATATAAGTATATATGAAAAGGATCGAAAATTTTAGTAATTGTAAAAATAGTTAATAATTAATTAAAAATATGATACTTGGGAAGAGTAAAAATTTTTATATTGAAAAATTCTAATTTAAAAAAAGTTTTTTGAATAAGCAAATACCCCCCCCACAAATAGTGATGCCTTGCACTAAAGTTATCTTTCTTTTCTTCGACCTCACCAATGTAATGTACTCAAATGACTCAAATAATGAAATTATTACTCTAAACTCCATATAAAATTATATAAGCATATTATAAACATGGGAATGCTTCTATGAAACACTCTTTCCATATAACCCTCTCTATTTTCAATATCTAGATAATTGATGAAAAATCTATTCCATCTATTATATTTAACATCACTTACATTATATAGAAACTCTTTCATTTGTTTAACATTCCTGTATATGGGTTACATCTACAAACAAGTAAAATCAATGTAATAAAAATAATTTAATGCTGAATATTAAATTTTAAGTTGTATTTTTAATATGTAAATCATCTAAAATATCACTGCTATATGGATAAATGATTCTATAAAATATTATTATATTTCAATATATATGTGAATGCTTCTAATCATTTTTTCTAATTTACACATGAATATACCTATTTTGAGCAAATGTAATTGATGCACATATTAGATATGGAAGAAACTTGATTTCAGAACTAAATAAACGATATTAAATATGATAAATGGGTTGATTTTTCATTAAGCATTAAAATTTTAAAATTTGAGAGAGTTATATGAAATCATTTCTCAGGCCCCTTACAAATGCATCCTTGATCTCCTTGATTCTTTGATTCTTTGTACTTAAACTTGTCCGGTGGGCTGAAGCACAACTCTTCCCTCTATCGCTGCCCTTCGCTTGCGGTCAACCACCACTAGTCAATAGCGGACATAAGAGGCAAACTCACGAAAGGAGGGCATAACATTAGCTTAGCGCAGGTAAATGAATTATATCTTTTAAATATTTTTTAAAAGTGCATTTGTCCCAGGAAGGCTTATTTCTGATAATATGCTAGTGGCTTATGAAGCTTTTCACTCTCTTAGGAGGAGAAAAGGAGGTTTGAAGAAAGAAATGACAATTAAACTTGATATGTCTAAGGCATATGATAGGGCGGAGTGGGCTTTCCTTCAGCAAATTATGGATGCTATGGACTTCGGCCCGCTGTGGATTGGATGGATTATGTGTTGTATCTCAACGGTCAAGTACCGAGTGAATGTGAATGGCTTCAAAACTAGGTACTTCAAATCCCGGAGGGGGTTACAACAAGGTAACCCACTATTTCCGTACCTTTTCCTCCTTTATGCTGAAGGTCTCTCTGCCCTTATTTCTGATGCGGCCGCATGTGGAAGCATCCATGGCATCAAAATAAATCCTAGGGGCCCATCCATTACCCACCTACTCTTTGCGGACGATGCCCTCATCTTCATCCGAGCGAAGAGCGGGGATGTCCAAAACTTTATAGCGCTACTCCAACAATACTCTATGGCATCTGGACAGATGGTAAATATTGATAAAAAAGCAGTGTTTTTCAGTTCAAATGTAAGAAGCAATCTGAGGAGCCAACTCACCCACCTTCTTGGATCTATGGGACAGGAGATTGATTATTATCTGGGACTCCCCGCTTGGCTTGGTAGGTCAAAGAAGTGCATGTTTAATGGTCTAAAACAACGCATCTGGAATAAAATTCAAGGATGGAAGGCGAGACTTCTTTCTTGGTGAGGAAAAGAGATCCTAATCAAAGCTGTTGCCCAAGTCATTCCCACCTACACAATGAATATATTTTTGCTTCTAAAATCTTTCTGCAATGATATTAACGGGTTGCTCAGCAGATTCTGGTGGGGGGAATAAGGAAACAAACGTAAAATGAGTTGGGTTGCGTGGAGGGATATGTGCACATCAAAGTTATCGGGAAGACTAGGATTTAGGGAACTATACTCTTTTAACCATGCTCTCCTCGGGAAGCAAGTTTGGCGTCTCATCTCGTGAACCAATTCACTATGCCATCAAGTCCTTAAAGCCAAATATTTTCCAAATGAAGACATATGGACTTGCAAAGCAAAACCCTCTGACTCTTTCACATGGAAGAGTATCCTCAAGGCAAGGGAGATGATTCAAAATGGGTGTAAATGGCGCATTGGTAATGGAAAGCGGGTGCAATTTTTCAAAGAGGTGTGGCTTGAGGACCGGCTCACCAAAGCTGGCCCCCTTCCTCTGTCAATCTCGGATGATGTGATGGTCGGTCATTTCATAAATCCTACTGAACACTCATGGAATAGAGAGCGGATTGTTGCGGCTGTGGGTGAGGTGGGTTGGCAACAAATTTGTTAGGTTCCGCTACCCCAAATCGACGACGAGGATCGATTGTTCTAGATTCATGAACCTACGGGCATTTATTCTGTGAAATCCGCTTATAGGCTTCTAAGCATATCTTCGGACAGTCCGTCGTCATCTATGGGCATATATAAAGTAGTATGGAAGACAAAGCTACCAAGCAAAATCACTATCTTTGGATGGAGACTATTTAGAGATGCCCTCCTAACACTGGATAATCTTTTTAAGAGGGGTATTGATGTGGATCGATGTTGTTTTTTTTGTAGGACTGAACTGGAGGACACCACCCACATCTTCATTGGTTGTCAGCATACCAGGGACATTTGCTTGAAAGTTGTTAATGTTACCAACCCTTGGGATATGGTCCAAGATATTTTTAGAGTTCTTGCGTCAATGAACAGGTTGGAGAACCTTGCTTTTTTTATCACCTACTGCTGGAGGGTGTGGTACTTGCATAACAAGCTCAGGGAAGAGATGTCTCAACCGATTTTTTCTAATGTCATCGAGTGGTATACGGACTACCTCGAGCAACTTCAGAGGGCAAAATTTCTTATTTTGGAGGGGGCGATCGACCGGCCTCTTGCGGTTAGATGGTCCAAACCTCCATTGGGAACTCTGAAGATGAATATGGATGCACGGAAACATGATGATCATCATGCCATGGGCTTTGCGGCTGTTGTTAGAGATTCTGACGGCGACTTCATTGCAGTAAGGGGCTGGAGACGAAGAGGTAATTTGAGTCCTCTATGTATGGAGGCGACTGCTTTCTTATTGGGACTCAAATGGGCTCTTCATCTAAGATTTAGGAAAGTTCAGATTGAAATTGACTCTCTCCTCCTATTCAACTACCTGTTCGATGACAAGCACATTCTTTCACCTGTGGGGGTTCTCATTAAGGAGATTAAGTCTCTCATGTTAGCTGCCCAACACGTGCTAAGACAAGGAAACATGATGGCTCATTCTTTAGCAGATTTTGTATCTATTTCTTTTTTGGATAGACATGTTTGGTGGGATAACCCTCCTCAAATTATTTTGAAAAAATTATGTACAAATAATTTTTTAGCAATGAATTGCTAGGATCTCCTTATCCCTTCCTTTCCTTATAACGGTGGGGAGGGAATAGGGTATTTCCTTTTATAAAAAAAAAAAAAGAGCACTTGGGTCCATGTGGCTCTGCCTATGCTACCCGTCATCGTAGTTAACACTTGTCTGCTGAGCTTCCCTAACGCCAAACCAACGAGCTTCAATATGATGAAATTATAAAATTTTTAACAATAATGACATTAATGGCAATATACATTAATTGGGCGTATCATTTATAGATATTTATATGTATATTTTACTTTTTTCATTTAATCAACCTCATATAGCTTTAATTAGCATGGAAAAAAACATAAAATCCACATCAATAATCCTATATCATGAATATTTTAGGTATAACATCAATGTATAACTTGTCTACATAATTTTTATATTCTCTTGATTATCCGGGGACATATATATCTAACTATGTCAACCCGTGTTGTCAAATAGCCCTAAAATTTATTATGGGGCAGTTTGGAATTCGGAGATGGGAAAATTTTCGAACAACTTTTTAGGGGCTAGAAAACGTCTACGCATGCTTCCTCCTTGCCACATAAACATACGTATTAAACTACGATGGCCGACTTTAAATGGTGGCTGGCATCCTCATTGATGCGCCCACAAGCACATTATGCCTTTTGTTTACTCCGCACATGCTAACCCGTCAGACACGTGTCTGTTGAGAATCGGTGCATCGTTGCAGACTCTTAGGTACGGTCTGCGGCAAATAATGCATGTGACAGGCATTCAAATTACCAGTTTTTTGCCTACGCCCTTGGCGATTGCTGAGCTTTACAAATATCTTCTAGTTTTTGCATTTGCCAAGTGTACCATATACATAACAAAATCTCTACAAGAATATTGGCTCAACTTGCCCATCCCAAGAATTTAGGAATCCAAGGCCTATTAACATCTCACCTGATAAATAAGTTATTAATAAACTACATTTTATAATTAATTGTGTAGGAAAATACATCCCATCATGCAATCAACAAAATCTTAATAATTAATCATATAACATATTCATCGATGTTCCTAACAATTCCTACCGTTGTGTGTTTCAAAAGTAATAAAATTTTTGAATTAAAAATTTTTTAAGGCAAAAGTTTTTTAAATGAAAAAATAATATTATATAATAAAGGTAATGATAATAAGTAAAGAAAATAAAGTTAACATGAATAAATTAGTAGTATAAGTGGTTTTGTAGAATTGAATAAAAAATATAATAGTTGTATAAAAAAATATGAATAAATAATTAAAAATAAAATTGTTATAGATAGTGAAAATTTTTTTTACGTAAATAAACACAACATTAGCCTCATACATACTCAAAACATTATTAACTTAACCCTTGTAGTTAACCACCAACTCATAGGAGATTAGGCACACATCTAGAGTGATGCCTCTTACATAACCTGCATTCAGCTTATGACCTCTAACACGGGCTGGTGCATAAATTCATGCTCATTTTAAATATTGTAAAATTTAAAATAAAATTTAAAATTTGCAAAACTTCATCGAAAGGAAAAACAAACCTAATCCAATGCACCCGGCGTTTTACACCCATTTTTTTTATATTTTTTTGAATTTTTTTTTTTATGAAACTGTTAATATACGTGTATTTAATGTGAAATTACTAAAAATGTTGTTGATTTTAAAAAATTTAAAAAAAATATTTAAAAATGATAAAAATGATAAAAATTAATACGCATGTTAAATACACTTATTAACAATTACGTAAAAAAAATTTCAAAAAAAAAATGTATGCACCCGTCATCGGACTGCAACCCAAGGAAAAATATAGATTAGGCCTTCACATGTATTCTTTAAAAAATTTTTTAGAAAAAGGTTTTCAGCCCAACGCATGGGATCATTCTCCCTGTCAGATTTTCATAAAGAAGAAATCAAAGTCCCTCTGGGCACACCTTCTCCTTTGTTTTCTCATGAGAAGTCTTTTTCTTTAGCTTTATTAGGTGAAAGCTCCATGTCCCTGTTCTTCTTCTTTGTCTTTAACTTTTTGGCGTTTCCTTTGATGTAACCTCTCGCTTTTTAGTTTTTAGTTTTTCGTTTTTGTTTTGTTTTGTTTTTTTTTTAAAGGTCATGACAAAATAAACTCTTGTGAGTAATCCCTCCTGTGTAATAGATATTACGATGAGCTGGAATTATTTCGAGATTAATGAAGCGCGTTGCACATCGTGATGAGACAGCACAGCCGCACAGAGTACTAGCACTGGTACAAGGTACACTTAAATTGCCAGTCAGATACGCATGCAACTGCATGATCTTCTACCCATAGATACAAAAGTATTCGACTCAGGCCTAGCTGACTTGTATCGAGTAGGGACGTTCTTACAACTGCCCACTCGTTCGCACCTTAAAATAAGACTTTAGAAGGTGCGTTTGGTTGAAGGTAAAACTTTTGATGAAAAGTTTTAGAGGTAGAAGTTGTCAAATTGATAGAAAATGATGTGATAT
>JAXCLR010000001.1:64004427-64016550 GCA_035584095.1 Annona squamosa
GAAATGATTGAAAAGTAGGGTAGTTTGTATAGAAAAATGTGAAAAATAATTAAAAAAGTAAAGTAGTTATGAAGAGTAAAAAGTTTTGAGTTGAAAAGTTTTAATTGACAAATTTTGGCCCCAAACAAACACACCCTAATTTTGGAACCGCGTATAACCAGCCACTCGAAATATCTTATTTGGATGCAGGTACTCGAAATATCTTATTTGTTATATAGCCAAATGGGTCTTTCCCTGTAGCCACTGCGCCTAACACCGTTGCCTCCTTGATGGAACGGGCTGGTGTTCGAAACTCACTCCTCATGAAATTGGATTTTTACAGAATAGTCCTCTTGAAATGGAGGTTTTTACAATTTTCCCTATGATGTATGGGGTTCTTATGTAATTTCTCTCCTAGGTGGGGGTTTATAGGAAAAAAAATTTTTCCATAGTGTGAGGATGTAAATATACTCTATTGAAATATTAGGATGTCATAATGTATACAAATATATAAAAAAAAGTCTTTGCCCGTAAGATTAGCCTACAATATTGCTTGTACAATGAATGACACTATCAATGATTTGATTGCCATACATGCTATTTAGAAGATAAAATTGCCAAAGAAATTATAGTTGTGTTGGAAGAATCTTTCTATATTTTCTAGGCTTGTATTTGCGGTAGACACATTTTTCAAGCACCACCTTTCCACACCTTCTCTTCCCATCATTTTGCCATCATGTAAGAGTTGTTATCTTATTTGTCCTCCCAATAGGAATCCTATCTTTTTATCTTCTTCATAATAATTGTTGAAGAATCTAACAATGTAGGAATAAACTATTGGCAGATGGGACCAAGCTCAAACTCAAGGACATCAATATATGATACTTGAATTTTCTTCACTAATCTTAGTTGGCAAATTTGATCAAGGGAAGTTCTGTCAATCTTAATAGCAACCATAAAGGGTAAACACATCCGAGAATGGAAAAGATAAAACTCAATTATGATGTTATTTGCAATCTCAATACCTATATTATGGAATTTGGAGTCGTCCTACTAGATGCCAGTAGCACTTTCATAATTGCTAAATGTTGAATTAATCAAGTACGTATAAATCATTATGAATAGATACTTTTGCTATTCCTATGAGGTTGAAATGGCTAATGGAAATAAGTATAACAAGAGCTAAAGTTGAAAGTGACTAGCAATGTTGATTAGCTGGCCAACAAGAAGTAGAATTACTTTGTCAAATTTGTTCTAGTTTGTGGAAGAGACCAAGGGATGTGAAGGATGGTTTGACTGCTAATGTTTCTTCCATATTCTAAAAATTGACAATCGAATTGTTCATAATTTGGCTAGATATGTTGTATCTGACCAATTTGAAGGCAGTGTCTGGAGTGAGGTCCCTCTTACTTATACTATAAAATCCATGTGTATGGATTTCAACTCTTTGGAATGAATTCCTTTCTTCCCCATACCCTATCCATTTCCAAATCTAGGACAGAAGGTATGTGGTGTGGGTGAAAATTTTCAAAAAAAAAGTTTTTCATTTTTGAGATTTATTAGCTTTTAAATTTGTTTGATATTTTACTTTTATTTTGTAAATTTTTAAAAATGGAAATGAGTAGGAAGAAATATAAAATGAGTGTATATTTCATTCTACCTACCTTTACAATTTACTTACACTTATTTTAACTACTTGATCGTCCAAGTTGTGAGTCTGGAGGAAAAAATAATATGAATATAAGGGTAAATTTGGAAAAAGTAGATAGTTAGATAGTTAAAGTATAAATTGATTTTTTTAAATTTTCCACCTATCATCATTATTGAACAATGCCGAAAATTTGATTCAACATTTTAGGGCCACAATAAATTAAAAAGAAAAATATATTTTTACTTTACACACATTTTTCTGTAAAATTACTATTCTTTATCTATAGGGAAAACTTTATTGATAAAAGCTTTTATCATTATAGGATTTTTTATACCAAATCATCAAGAAAATAAACCAGAAAATGAGTATTTGCACCAATAGAAATAGATGTTTTTCTTAAATCTTATAATTTTTGGTTTTCGAAGTTAGTACCTAGGGTTTTATGAAAAAGAAAGTTCGAACTTCTTGCTGGCTATAACTATTTTTATAAGTACCTATATTTTTATTTCTAATTTAATTCATCATAAAAATAAAAATTAAAAACTAGGCATTCGAATTTCTGTACATAAAAAGTTTAAACTCTACTAGATTATTTAGGCACATTGAATTTTAAATTTTATAAAATCACTTTTAATTGGATCACTCTTTATGATAGCACATAATATTTAATTATCATATATGCATATACGAAATGTAACATTATAATCACTGCTTCGCATTTTTCAATACTATCACTCTATATATTTTAACTTTATTTATTTTATTCTTAATCATTACCTTATCTATTTCGAAAAAAAAAATTATGCAAATGTGTGCATTAACTCTCAGTACATGCATTTGCATGAATCATTTATTTTTAAAAACTTCTGGTATTCATATGTTAGCCTTAAGTGTATAGTTTTCATTTATGAAATCACTTTACTAGATTATTGTTTAATTTTCATATATTTTAAAAACTAGGCATTAGAGCTTCTGTACATAAAAAGTTTATACTCTACTAGATTTTTTTATCGAGTATACTCTACTAGATTATTTAGGCACATTCAACTTTAAACTTTATAAAATCACTTTTAATTGGGTCTCTCTATATGATAGCACATAATATATAATTATTATATATGTATATATAAAATATAACATTATAATTAGTGCTTTACATTTTTCAATATTATTGCCCTATATATTTTAACTTTATTTATTGTATTCTTAATCATTACCTTATCTATTTCAAAAAAACATTTTATGCAAACATATGCATTCACTCTCAAAACATGCACTTGCATGAATCATTTATTAAAAAAAAATTCTTGCATTCATATGTTAGCCTTGAGCGTATAGTTTTCATATATGAAATCACTTTACTAGATTATTCGTGTAGTTTTCATATATTTTAAAAACTAGGCATTAGAGTTTTTGTACATAAAAGTCTATACTCTAGTAGATTATTTAGGCACATTGAATTTTAAACTGTGTAGAATTATTTTTAACGGTGTTGCTATTTATGATAGCACATCATATATAATTATTATATATGTATATTCAAATATAACATTCTAATCACTACTTCTCATTTTCAATATGACTACGATATATATTTTGACTTTATTTATTTTATTTTCAATCATTACCTTATCTATTTCAAAAAAAATTATGCAAATGTGTGCATTGACTCTCAATACATGCACTTGCGTGAATCATTTATTTTATTAAAAAAAAATTGGCATTCATATGTAAGCCCAAGCATCTAGTTTTTGGATTCTGATCCTGCGCTCCCGGGAGCATGCTGCATGCTCTCGGGCACATACACCTTTTTTTAATTTTTTTAAAATTTTTTCATAAACTTATTAACCTAAGTGTATTTAACATATGTATAAATTTTTACCATTTTTAGAGATTTTTAGATATTTATTTCAAGTTTTTCAAAATCAGTAGCATTTTAGTAATTTAAAATTACTTAAAATGCCACTAATTTTCAAAAATAAAAAATAAATATATAAAATACTCTAAAAATAGTATAAATTGATACATACGTTAAATACACTTGGGTTAGCAAGTTTATAAAAAAAATTTTTAAAAAAATTAAAAAAATAGGTATATGCACCTAAGAGCATAGGATCAGAATCCATAGTTTTCATATATGAAATTTTTTTATTTTTTGAGCTCTAAAAGTATTTCTTTTGAACTTTCAAAGTTAGAAAATGAATTTTTTTCGTGTGGAACGCCTGGTTACCCATTTTCTGAGGTTGCACATTTGAAACCGAAGCCCCTCTTCTCGTTGGAATAAGGGCAGCTATATACGGTCTCGCCCAGTTGTGGGAGTATAGGCATTCCCCCTTGCGCGGGGTGTTATAAAAATTTAATCAATTGTAAGTGTTATGAATGTGCTTTATTGTAATACGAATTATCATTGTGTATGTGTACTAATTAAAAAAATAAAAAAAATTTATGTAGAAACTACATATTGGACCAGGCCGACGTAGGCACGCAATAAATTTTTTAAAAAAATATATTCATGTCAGCATGTGCATTGAATCAACTCTCAAAAAAATTGTCATGACGTGGTACCGCATTGGTGTCACGATGGCATCAATCTCCCTAGTTTCACAGGAATGTCCACCGAATAAGAAAAATAGCAGATTTTGTAGGGATATGATTAACTATTTATAAGAATATTATATGAAAATTATTACAGTGTCTAAGGACTTGATTTTAATACCGTTGAGAAAACTATAAATAACCATTTAAAAAAAAAAAAAAAAAAGCTCTCGAAAAATTGGCCCCTTCTCTCCCTCTTCCCAAACACAAAGCGTAACCCAGAAAATCGTACGTAGATGTCATTTCTGCTGTAGTGTTGGTTGATTCTGAATTTTGTGGAGGCAATATTTCCAAATAAACATGCGTGACCTCTACAATCCTTTCGTATCTTCGTAAGGTGGGTGGAAATCGTTTCAGTTAGTTGCAGTGGCTTTATCAACCCGGTTTTCTTTTCACTTGTCATGTTGCTGTGGCTTTAGAAGATTCTGGATACAGTTGTTAGTTATGTAGCTCAATTCCCAAGCTATGGCTGCTTTATTTTATTGTCTTTTCATTCGTAATTTTCCTTTCCACTCTGACTGACTGAATTCGTTCCCATGGACAATCCATTTGTTTGTCATAGCTCAATCAGCGGTATCGAAACCCCCCCTTAATGATGCCACTGTGGCTCTAGCTGCTTTCACCCGAGTGACACCGTTTCGAATCTTCATGGCGGCAAAAGTTCCTAGCGATGATGCACAGCAGAAGATTTCAAACAGAGGCAGTGACCTCTGTCTCTCTACAATTTCCTGTGGGAGTGTCACTGGTTGGAGGATTAGGAAAAAATTTAAGGAAAAATGAAATATTGATAAGATATTTGTCAAAATGATATTTAAATTTTGTGAGAATGTGTAAAGGCCTTGTGTGTGTAAAATCAATTGAGATGACATAACGTATGAATACCCATAGGAAAAATAATAATGATACGTTAAATTTATATTCTGCATTATTAGATTATATACCTGTTCAGAAATAGGATGGTATGGGGAATTTCATTCTCTAAAACACATTTTACATTATTAAAAAATAAAAATTTACTTTTACTAATTTTCGTCCAACTTTTTGTTTTTTTAATACATTACAGCACTGTTTCATCTCATTTCAACACTAATCTCATCTTCCAATAGTCTCCAAAACTAATCTTCTGTGTTCATTTTAAGGTTGTGATTAACAATAAGAAGAAAAGTCAAGTTAGAATTTTTTAATTTAAAACTTTTCACTCCCAATAGCTATCTTATTTTAAAATTAGTTATTTACATATTTCTATATAACTATTTTATTTTCTAATTATTTTATACTGTTACATATATAATTAATCAATCTATTTAAACATTATTCTCTTTGCACCTTATTATTATCTCTACCTTTTTAATAACTTTTAAACTAAAAATTTTTATTCAAAAGTTCCTTCACTTCTCGAACTGACGCTAAGAGCCAAGTCGTTCATGTCTTGCTGCTTCACCACTTCGTCCATTTTTCGCCCTGTTGTCGAAACCAACCCAAATCAATTTGAGGATCGAAGACGACCGGGTCCAGTTGAAAGAACCATCCAACGGGTTTTTTTCGATTTATAAGTAATGAACCTGGTTTGACGAAGTGAAAACACAAATCTTCCTATTCATAATTTTTGAAATGCATTCATTAAATTTATTAAATAATTGACAAATTAAATAATTTTTTATATATTTAAATAATATATTTGTCTTAACTATAAAAGATATTTTATAAAATTTATATTAAATATATATTAATAATTTGAGTTGATTCCAAATACTCAGACTTTGGAACTTACCCTATACTAATTGAATCAAAATTTTTTTTTTATTTAGAACCTATTTTATCCTATGGGTATAAAAATAAGTACCTACCCTACTTATTTTTAGATATCCAACTAATCAACACGAGACGACCACACCCAAATTGCACCGCTATTTTAAACAGGTAATGTACTGGGTTCAACCACTTGCACAGACCCATCCAGAATCGCGAGCATGGAGGCGAAAAGGAAAGCCTTTAGGCCCATGACGAGATGATATTAGCTTCGCTGGCCTTTTCGCGACTCTCCTCTTTCCATTATTCTCTAGCCTCTCCCTCTAACGGAGTGTTTGCAACAAAGTTACGTTTATATTTCATTATCAGTAAAAAAAAAAAAAAAAAAAGTACCTATGGTTGATGGTTCCCTTTTTCGTATTGATATGATTGATAACGAAATCAAGATCGGATTCCTAACATAACTCCATATCATTCATCGATTCGCATACAGGCCCAAATAAGGCTTATCTCAGTCGCTCAACGTTCTATCAGTTTTAAATTCCGTGTCCAAACGACATATGGAACACATAGTAGTAAGTCATGATCCGAATTTATCAATGATCATACATGCAATGTTGATCAAAACGGAACTGTGAGCTGAATTCTTTTAATTCGGGGTTGAGTCCGACCAGCTCCCCTGTTCTTCACAACCGTTTTAATCCTGCACACAATGACTACAATGTATTAATTTTATCATTTGTTCTAAAGGTGCATTTGGTATTGGGTAAACCAAGTGAGAAAAAAATTATGAATTTTTTAAATGAGAAAATAAAACTATATAAGAATAGAATAAACTCATGCAATAAATGGGTTCCGAAATTTTGTAGCGGGGTTCTGCAAAAGTTTGTTCCTGTAGCCTATTCGATGCAATTTAGAGCAAGTTATTTGACTATGAATCTAAATTTCATCTCGGCCAAAGATGTGCATAGCTCTCCTATGAAAACTTGTACAAAAATAAGATAATAAAATTGATTGTTTTGTATATCAGTTTCGAAATTGAATTCTCATTTTCAATATTTAATTCATTTAAAACACCATTCCAGTACGAATAAATGTCCTGTTCAGGCTTTATTTTCAAAAACTTGTACCTTACCACATTTTAAGCCAAGTTGGGTTTTGAGGATCAACGTTCTCCATTAATTCCCATTTCGATTACGAACTGATTCTGTAAATCAGCTTTTATATTATATTCAACAGTTATAGTTTCGAGTATAAATCTTACTTATAATTGACATCGTTACCGCCTATTGATCCCTCCCAAAGCTAAAGCCTCAGGGGTACAACAAAGATCATCGTGGTCGAAACGACCACCTAGTATCTACAACCTTCCTTTCTAACCTCCCGATGGGAGGACATATGTCGACCTAAGAACTTAGCAAAGCTCTCTAGATAGACATGTGGGCTCTTCCAGTAGCCCCTGTCGCATAGCCATGTGAATGCTGTCTGCTATGTAAGTAATATAACCTCTACAACCGACGAGCAACACAGCCGGTGCCCCTCTTACGTCTGATGTTGCTCACAAAACCAATTGAAAAGCTCGTAGTTTTCTTAAGACGTCTTTCGTGTTGTTATCTCACTGTTCAGGAGAATCGTGATTGCCTCCGTAGGGGCCCTCACTGTAATCGCCTTCCACATAGTGAATTGCTTTTCCCTCGTGGTTTTTTGGAAGGTATTGACCCCTTCAAAACTTTTTCCCCCCACATAAATTTGTATGTTCGCTCTCTCATCCCTTTCTCCTGTATTCTGCGTGCACTGACTTCCATTGGGGATTGACTCCCGACACTTCTAACCCTCATCAAATATGATATAATATAATAATATAAATATGTAAGATGATTCAATGTACCCGGCGGCAATTAGCTTCGGTGTATTTAGGTGAATTTAATTTATTTTTTATTTTGTTTAAATTTTTTTAATAAAACCATTAATCTAGATTTTTTTAATATGTAAGATAAGTTTTACCATTTTTGAATTTTTATATATTTTTTTGAATTTTTTAAAAATGGGCATTTTAGCCATACTTGATGCATGTGTTAAATATATTTAAACTAATAGATGTATAAAAATTTGAATTTTTACAGCCAAGTACACTGAAGCTAACTATCCCAGGGTGCACAATATCACGGTCCTATAAAAATCTTATAATATGTATATTTTATAAAAAAAAAATATATGATGTTTAAACATATATACAACGCCAATTTGTGTTGGATCAAGTAACTAGACATTAGAACAACTATATCCCAATTTCACTATAGTAAAAAGCTATTTTATCTATTTTCGGATACTCAATGGATTAACTGGAGATACCCTAATCAAGTTGCGCCCTAGTCATGATTATATAAAAATGATAATCCTTTGTAGAAATAATGTTAGTCGGGAGGATTCGAGCTATAACATGCATAATAATTAATAGCTGAACTAAATTCAAAATAGAGAAAATATCGCTCTGAAAAGGCAAAAAAATATAGCAGCCGTCACTTCAGAGTTGGGGATAAAAATATAACCAATTTATGATCAGCCTATGACCTAATCAACTAGAGTTTTGATCTATTAGGATTGAGAATTTTTAACTAATTAATTCATTTATAAGACTCATACAGCTTATTTAAATAAATGAGTTTGTTATAAGTTGAACTTACTCAACCTAACTTGCATAACCAATCAATATGATAATCCAACTAATTTAACTTATTAATTGGCACTACTCCTTTACAATGCATAAAATAAACAAGTTAACATTTGTAGACTTAATTATTTTATAAGTCATGTATAATTATTGGCAATGAAATCAAATTTTAATTAAAAATAATATAAAACCGATATTTGAAATTCAAGTAAATTATCAATATTAGAAGCTTTATCGATGGTTTAGAATTAAATTGTATAAAATAATTAACAGCATCCTAACAAAAGTGATATGCTTGCAAATTTATAAAACTTTGTAAGCATATTTACAATTTCGACAATTGAGAGAGACAGACGCAATATTGGTCACACTTTGTATACATATTTGTAAAAAAATTTGGCCAAAAATCTTGGTGAAGTTGCTAATTAATGTTTTGTACTTGTCACAAGAGCAACAAAGTTGAGTTCCATGGCTTGGAGGATAATTCAACCTTAACTTATTTAAAAAATATTAACCTTTATTCATTTATAATATATTTATAAAAACTTCAATCTCAATTCCACTACATTTAATACAAACTGAATGAGTTGTAGGTTACTAATGCATTAGAAAAATGGTTCGCTATTAGGTTGAACAATTAAAAATAAAAATAATAAATCATTTAATGGTGAAAATGTCTTTTAACCAAATAATATACTTGCAATGTTTTCAATTATTGTTGACATATTTACTATTTCATTATTTTATATATTTTAACTATATTATTATTTTAATTATTTTTACAAATATGCTTATAATATTTGCAAAAATTGCAAGTATATTACTTGGTTTAAAGGACATTATTGTTACTTTACAGGAAAATCTAATGATGTTATAACAGAAAGGACATGCTTGCAAATTTATGCAAACATCGTAGGTATATTTGCAATTTTTGTAAACTTATGAACATAGATGCAATATTAGTCAAAAAATTTTGGCATATTTGCAAAAAATCTTTCTTGGCCTTAGCAAGATGAAAAGTCAAAAGAACGTGAGTCTTTTTTCTTTTTAGAAAAAATAAAAATAAAAATTCTGGGATCGCTATCTTTTTACACAATGTCTTGTTTTAAATCTGATTATTATAGCTAAAGCCCATAATCCTTATATATTTCCTTACATGATAAAAAATGAGGATAAAACACCTAAATAAAAAATCTAATGATATTAAAGATAAGACTCAACTCGTAATAGAGGAGAATAAATTATTCCTCCACGTTGACGCAAGTGTCGAATTGTGGTGGGGCTTTGAAAACGAGCGCCCTCTAACAAAACCGATTTTGGTTAAAGAACGTGGGATTGACGTAACTGGAAACCAGGAATCCCCCCCGCCCGATACGGCATTAATACCCGGAATGATTTCCACGCAAATCGCTCACCCACCCAACCAAGATAGCGGACGGACGGTTGGGATCATTATGCTTATTTCCAACATTTCCACCAAAAAATTTAGAACCGCCCAACTACCAATCTGGTCCTCGTAGGCTTCATAGCATGCAGCAAATCCTTCGGGTCGTATGGACCATAATCAGCAACCTGCCATTGGCATCCACAATAGACCTTCGTCGCTGAGGTGATTGTCATTAATCGACTCGTATGAGACGGCTGTCACGAGCAGATGCCAGCGAGGCACAATGAAAAAATAATAATAATATTAATAATGAATATAGTATATTCTTATTTTAATTCTCACCTGTAAAATAAAGTAGGTTTCAAAAAAAAAAATTCTCTCTCTATATATATATATATCAGGCTGAATTATGACAGAATAAGTTGCAAGATCCGAATGCCCAAAACCAATCCAAATTAATAATATATATTCAATATATCTTTTTTACATAATATATTATATGTTTAAAGATATAAAATATATCTGGATAAAAAATATAAAATATATCTTTTATAAATATAAAACTTTTTAAAATTTATATAACAATTAATACTTTTAATCAATATATTTTAAAATTATATCATTTTCATATTAATTGTAAGTACTAAAGTAAAAACTTACGGTAGAATTGTAATGTTTAAATATAGTATAAAATACCATTTTAAAGAATTGATTTGAAATTAAAATTAGAATTAACCAACTTTAGAAGTCGGGATATGGTAAGTCTCTACTTGACTTGACCAAAATTAAGGTAAGATAGAAGTATTTTAAAATAGTATAAGAATAGTGACCATCCTAATATAGACCTCATAAACCTAAGTTATACTCTTAATTTTAGCAATTGAGTTTTTGCAACACACTTGAGATGATGATTTACTTGGCGCCCATTAAGAATGTGAATTTTAGTGAAATTTTATGATGGTGTGAAAAGTAAGGAATTGAATATTTTAAAGGTTGTATAATTGATATAAAATGACTAAAATAAAGTTTAAATGATCAAGGTGATTATAAAAAAAAGTGGAATGTAAGAGTAAATTTGAAAAAATAGAATTGTTATCTGATTAAATCATTTATTGAAGAATGTATGAGAAAAATTATGAAAAATGATGGATATCGATTACCAAACATGCCTTGTGATTAAAATTTTTACCAAGTAAATTTCAAAATTGTATGGCTAGAAAAATAAGATTTCTTTCTTATATTTTAGGATAATTTATACATATATCCACTTAGTTTAATCAAAATTATAAATATAGTCACATAATTTTAAAAATTACAAATGACCTACATAGTTTAATCATACTTACAAATAACTATTACGTTATTATGACGCCGTTACTGTATTGCCATCATATGAGAATTATTTGCAATTATAGTTAAACTCTGTAAGGATTATTTATAAAAATTAAATATATCACTTAATATCTGAAATTGCAAAGACACCTGTGTAACTTGCATATTTTTACAAATATACTTACTCTTTGATGGTATTATAGCAGCATGAAATTATTTGCAATTATAATTACACTATGTAACTATATTTGCAATTTTAATGCTACTAAAGAGGTATAATTGCAAATTACCTTGTATTTTACCTAACTATTCTTTCAATCCGCCGCGCACGTCTTTAGCACGTTCGCTGTGGAAACTTCTAATAGAGACTTCGGGGGAAAAAAAGGCAGTAGGGACGCCCTACGCGTGAAAAATGATGTAGATTACATAAACAGAACACGTCTTTGATTAGTTTAACGGGCAAAATTGACCTGAAAATGAATTGAGCGTGTCTTGCACGCCACAATATTTTTCATATATAAACGAGACCGTAATATGGTAAAGAATGTCAGAAGGAAAAATAAGTACGTACGCAGCAAAAATGAAGATTGATCAAACAAAAAGCAAAGAAGACTGAAAGGAAGGAAAGAAACAATGCATATACAGGGTGTGTTTGGTTGGAGGTAAAATTTTTGATGAAAAATTTTTAGAGTAGAAGTTGTCAAATCAATAGAAAATGATGTGATATAATAAGAGTAATGATGAGGAGTAAAGAGAATA
>JAXCLR010000001.1:64016650-64038241 GCA_035584095.1 Annona squamosa
AGTAGGGTAGTTTGTGTAGAAAAATGTGAAAAAATAATTAAAAAATAGAGTAATTATGGAAAGTGAAAAGTTTTAGACTGAAAAGTTTTAGTTGACATTTTTTGATGCGAAACAAACGCACCCACACTAGCAAATAAAAAAGAGATTCAGAGGAAGTGAATGACTTCAGCATTTGAGCGGGCCGGTGGATGACAGTGCGCGCGCGTGCACGTGAGGTATAAGTTCGTGTTCACATTTCTGAATTTGGCTGCGTTTGGTACAAAATGCAGCTAATTCTTATATTAATTGAAGTCATAAGAATCAGAGTCAAAGTATCATTCCAAGTTTTGATAGTTTTATTAAATATTATTTTTTGCTTTTAATATAAAAATATTATATTTAACCAAATATCATCACTCGAAAGCAATTAATGTTTATAGCTAAATAATCAATTATGATCAAAACATCTAACGGAGCCATGTATATTGCCTGAGATTAAAACCAGATTTGTTGCAGCGTTAAATACAACTAATAAAAAATATTATTACAGTATATGACGAAATTAATAAACTGAAAAAAAAAAATTTGAAATATGCCCTCTTTCCATTAGTCACCATGGAGCTGTGCCTGAATTACTTTAAAAGGAATTAAAGGAAGTTGAATGGCTGATTCTTAAATACTGATCGCATATCATTTTGATGTTCTTGCTGGTAGCTGCACGACCGGGCAGCGCTACCCTGCCGAGATTTTTAAAATAATAATTAATTAATTAATAAATATCTCTACATTTATGCGGCAGATACGTATGCATTATCATCGTCATTAAACTTTCGTGCGTGTTTTTCCCTATTTCTGTCAAATAAGAAATTGGCCATTTCTGTCTTGGAAGCTGCTGGATCCACTTGACCCACAGAATATTCCAACGTGTGACGTTGATGTAAGGGTGCTTTTGATAAGAAAGACAAGAAGAGTGAAAAAAATTGTGTGTGCATCAGCGGTCAAGAAAATAAAAATAAAATAAATAAGTAATTATATAAAAGGCATGAAAATAATTAAAATGCAAAAGGTAATAATAGGAAAAATTATAGTTGAGCAATAGTAGAAAAATATAGGTAATAATTAAGAGAAAACAAAACAAAAATAAATAAATAATTTTTTAATGAAATAATAAAATAGATAAATTACTTAAAAGAATATGAAAAAATTAGAATTAGAAAGGCATTAAGATGTTAAATTACATTTAAAATTGAGCATCAACTTTTTATAAAGTGATTTTCTCTCTTGCCAAATGCGCGAAACCCTAAATAAAAAATTCTACGGCAAAAGAAGGCATTTGATCGTGTTAAAGCTTAACCAACGGCAATAATAATAAGCAATTGAAACAAAACAAAATCCGTATGCATTCATTCTATTTTTTTTCAAGGGCAATCTCGTCCACCGAAACGACCTACTTACACCCTAAGCAGGAATTCCACGAGCGATGCATCCTTCTAGTCTCAGGCGGCTCATCCGCTCAATTCACAGCAACTTCCTTCACGGTCTTGGAATGCAAGGAGACGTCCCTTCTCCTTAGAACAATGGGTCGAAGCAGCTTCGACCAGAACCCTCTCTTCTTCTTCTTATTCATCTTCTCAACGAACAGCACTCCATCGACAGATCGGTCCTGAACAGTATTAACCATTGATCGACTCCTTCCGAGGCCGCTGGGGTCCGCTATGGGAGAAGCAGACGACGATTCGTGAGCAGAACAGTAGGAAGAGAGATATGAGGAGGCGGAAGAAGCCGCGGCAAGGACTGAGTTCGACGACGAGAGCTGGGCGAGCCTCTCCCTGAGACAGACGGAGCATACACCAGGAGACTGGGTGTTTTTTGGGTGCTTCTGGCACCTAGAATCGGACTCCGACCAGCCCATCTCTCGGGGAATACACTGTTGTTTCAGTGAGGCACCTGGCTTCCGTGAACTGTAAAAAAGTAGGTGAGGCGAGGCGAGAACATGAGATTTATCTTTTGTCTTGGGTAGCCGTAGGTTCCCCGACGCTTCGTGTCTCTCCGCCTCGTGACGGCTCTTTAGGTGGGCGAAACGGGGTATATGGTCAAAGAGCATGCGCGCGTGCAACACATACACGCCCCTGTACCAAAAGGGTGTTGATTCGGTGAAACGCGCCACCGGCCACCGCGTGGCAATGCGCCGCCCTGGGATCTATCTATTGGCACCGCCTCGGATAGTTTACGTATCCCCAGCCGCCCTGGACGAATGATCCTAGCCGTCCGGTTCGTCAGATGTGTCCAACGCAGACATCGATATTGTAGAGAACTAGCGATTTGCACATGGCTTCCCGTGAAATTGGGAAATCAACGGAAGTGATGATCTCTTCGTTTATTTGCCATGTGCTCGATCCGTGCTGCGCGTGTACGATTTTATGATGGTTGCTGTGGAAAAAGAGATCCGGCGGGCGTGCGCATGGAAGGCAACGCACGCACGGTCAAATCACGAAATTCACGTACACGTGTGGCCGTGGATTTTCCAGAAGGAGGGGCGGACCTCGACCACTTGCGCCCCTGGATCGACGTCATGGGCATGGCTTCATAAACCGGACAAAGTCTACGTTGTCGCACGTGTGCTGCCCACTAAATGGTTGACCAGATTTCGGGGATCGGTGAGCTGGGCTCCGCAAGTTCTTTCTTGTTTAAAAAAAAAATCTTTTTTTAACGATCTATTCCGCTTCTAGTATTATATGACCACAGACCAATGATGCTCGTGTTAAATCTTCTGATTATTATTATTTCATCATCATCATCATTATTTATAGTATTTTTATTTAGATATTTGCGTGGGATGAAGAAAATTATGTTAATTTTCCATGTTTAGATGACGGCAACGCACAGGAAAAGGTTAAAGAAGAATAGAATCGACTCATTGCAGGTAGAGTTTAGTTAAAAATGAATAAATTTTTGGAAACAGATGTGTAAAATGATTATTAAAATATACCATTACGTTAGATGTTACAGAAATAGATATTTTGTTAAAATAAGTCAATTCGATGTGAAGAAAATGTTTTCAAAGTGTTGCTTTTTGCGCGTTTAGTTGGACCAGGCACGTTCGGAGAAACGTTTTATTTTAGATAATAATAACCATGTGTTTTTATTATAAAGTTCAAATTGTCGACATGTTGACATTAATGTGATACTCTTCTGTTACGTTATTCGAATATGACATGGAACCACTGGCATAAAAATAATAAGAAAAAAAATGCACAATTACGTAGAAATTTCTAATGCCATGTCTGGTTGACAAAAAATTGGTATCTTTTAAATATTCATTCAATGGAATCACTTTCGCTCGTTTAACTAGCATGCAAACTTGAATGGTTTTGGCTGAAATTTATATAGCCATGCCATTTTAAAACGCACGAAACTATTCGGAATATAAAAAACATTCAATCAAATAAACTAAGCCGTGTAAAATCATTCGTCTCCGAGGGTCATTTTGGGTCGGCATGACTACGAATTAAATGTTTGAAAGAGCAGTATACAACATCTAGCACTTTATCAACCGAGGCGCGCTCGGTTGGTGGCCACAGCTGTAATAGGGCGTTGGCGGGGCTGCGGTCGTGGGTTCGAATCCCACGTTGGGATTTCGGCTTAGAAAAATGGTGTGGGAGCTGTAGTCTCCCTTTGAGGTGGAGTGGGAGCTGTTGTCTCCCTTTGGCTGGATGGAATCTGTTCTTCCTAATTCTTTAGTGGAGCTGTGTCTCCAGATTTCTTTAGAGGAGTTATGTATCTCCTTGTCTGTAAGAATGTCTCAGAACTACAATGTAATATATGTTGAGATGTATGTAAATATAAATCATCAAAAAAACATATAGCACTTTTTTCATGGAAGTATCAAAATACGGTTTCATTAAAATATTTATGTGATTTTTATTCCGCAACGGTTGCTGGACGCAATAAAAACGAAGCATAAATGAAAAAGAATAGAATTTTGAAATGTCGGAATTGAGCTCGGATGTGTGCATGCCTGTTTCAACACGCATTCAATGCCATTCGCGAAAAATTTCCAGCAATCGTCCATTAGATCGGTTCCCTGCTTTAATTTTGGACGGTACAAAATAAATGGCACTCAGAAGATAGTTAGGTCACCGGCAATTGGCCATTTTGCATTTTGCATTTTTTTTTTTTCTTGATAACAGCGTTTGCATATTTTATACCCGCCTTTGTCCGCCGGTTGCTCCACTCAACCATTTTTTAGTATTCGGCGATCCGTGTCGAAGATTTCCCGTCTGATGTCTGCCTCAATTAAATAGCAGTAGACTACAGACACGTGCGGTGCGGCAGCATTCTAGCTTCTCCTGTCAAACCGGCAGCGGTTCGGGCCAGTGGTTTCAGGGATTCGCTGGGTTTGTTTGTTTTTTATGAAAAAATTTTACTTTCGATAATTATTATATTTTAAAAATTATTTTTTATACTTTTACTTTCCTCTACAATGGCCTTATTTTTTAATTATTTATACGCAACTAACTATTCAACTAATATATTTATTTTAACTTTATTTTATTTACATATCATATTATTCATGTAATGTAACATCATTTTTTATAAATTTAACCAATTTTATATTAAAAATATTTTATCTTTTATTACTTTTCAAACATATTCAGTATCACCTTGCAAATCTTAAACATAATATAAAATATTCACTATAATTAAGATAATGTGATTAAAATTTTGAATATAGTAATATGTTCAAAATTTCTACAGGCATGAAGAATTGAATTAATCTTTGTTTTCATCCAAATACACACAGGGCAAGATTTGGCGAGGTTAAGAAAACTCAGAAATATTTGGACTTATTTTTGCAAAACATGAAAACCCAATCTATAAATAGGATCGTGGATTAAACAAACTTGATTTTTATGATTCTTCAAAAGTGGTCTGAATCTTTTACAGATGTCGCACATATAGCGGCAGCATAAACCACCAAGTTTCCCTTATTTATGTTTTTGTTTTATTTATATTTATACTTGAATAAATATTTGGTTGTGTTATAATTATGTTTTAAGAAACTTATATCATTTTCATTTCCATGTATTTATATTTTTATATACATCTTATTCTATTTTTCTTAATTTAGTGAGACTGTATGTTATTGTATTTATTTTATTTAGATGACTTGTTAGTTTATATTTTCGTAAAATTTTAACCATGTTAATTTTTATCCAAAAAGAAACTGGCCGACTCGAATTTTAACCTAAATCCCACTTAATCGCCGTTGCTGGCATTATTTTATTTTCCTTTCCCATGCTCGATATCATTCTGTTAATGTCTTTTCGCATTCCAAGTTTCCATCATCGTCCGTCCAGCTAACCAGGCTAGAAATCCGCAACACGTCGTGTCGCGGCAGGCGGCAGCTGTAGGTTTTAATAAATTTTGGGTGTGGATGGTAGGTCAAAAAACTCTTAATGAAAAGTCTCCTGTGTACATGTTTTTAAGGAGAGAAAATGAATAATAACGGGTAATAAAAAAATAAATGAGTAGTAAAAAAATATAAAATTTTATCAGGCAAAACATGAATACCAATTTAGAATTTTATCAGGCTCAAAGGCATAAAAAATCAAATTTTAGATATAGCATTGTAGTGTCATTATTAAGCATTTCGAAAAAGCATAATAATTCAATATATCGTGTGCATTGAAGCCTCAATGCTTAAGCATTTAAATTTTTTTTTTTTTTACTTTTCTTTTCATTTTTGCAACATATAACCTCTTGTTTTCATGCAACAAAGTAATATACAATTAGTTTGATATAATCACTTCAAAATTTAATATCTAAGTGTTTAATGTAAAATTCACTATATCTATAGGAGCGATCACCCAGGCTAAGTAAATGCCCCACTTAGTCCACCATAAAATACCTATTTATAATAAAAAATTTATTTTTTTCTCTATTCACTTGTTTATTTAAGTGTATTTAACATATAAATCAAATTTTACCATTTTTTAATATGTTTATCTATTTTTAAAAAAATTTTAAACATCTATGTGTGTATATGTATTTAAAAAACTCTTATTTTTGAAAATCTAAAAAAATATATAGACATATCAAAAAAGGTAAAACTTGATTTATATATTAAATACACTTAAATACGCAAGTATATGAAAAAAAAGTTTAAAAAAAAAATTATTTTAAATATGATTTTTGAGGTGGGCTAAGTGAGACATTTACTTAACTCAGGCTAATAGGATCACTCTTCCTGTATCTAACACCATTTTATTTACAAGAGACTAAATTTTATTTAAATCAAATATGAACATATGCTATATTTGTTAAAAATACATGTATTTAAGCATATATTTGAAATTTTTGTTAAATACGTTTGCCTATATATTAAAATACAATAACACTTTGCATAAAAAATATATAATAACAACTGCAAACTTGAAGGTATCCCAATTTGTCTTGAACGCAGCACATTGGCATTCAACATGAGTTTGATCTCCCATGGGATCAATTTGGTAATGAGAGTTTATTATCTCATGCATGAATTGGTGAGAACTTATTATTATCTCTAACTTTAGTATAGATGATTAAACTTCATGGTAGTACGAGATAAAATATAATTTGAATAATCAAACTAAAAAATATACAACGATACTCTATATAATCATTTATCTATAAAATAATAACATTTTAAATGGTACACATATTAAAATTTTAATTTTAAAATTAATAGTCACCATTGAACAATTTTATTAAGCTATTTTTACACACATGTAGATGGAACACACGCACAATAATGCTAAGCAAACAAAAAGGTTTTTGCGGTAATACAAATATATTAAATATAATAAATAAAGTGAATTCTCAATCACACAGAGATATTAAAAATATAACTACTTACAGGAACATGAGGTTCATAGAAGCAAAGCCTAGCATCGTATATTATCAGCGATGGATGATTTAATATTTATGTAATTATGTTTTGAAAAGTTTTTGCGTTTAAAAAGCTTTCCCTTTTTTTGATGATATTACAAGATCTCAAGTGGTAGAACAATTAGGCTCTGAGATATTCTAACAATTGTCTAACTAAGAATCTAATATTTGTAACAATAAATCTTAAACTACTCACTTAGTGAACGCTTTCCCTTGATTTGAAAAGATTTTGAAAAATGTTTGCCAGGTTTGGCTTGACGGAGCTAGTCCGTGCTCGACGCTTCCCGCAGGTCTCCCGCAATACGGGGTTTCCGAAAAAAAATTATCCCAGTGCAACGGTCTAGCACATGATGAGAATGCAAAGGCAGGTTTGGCATGTGATGAAACCGGAAGAAAGTGGGAGAAGATGAGAATTCTTTCTGGGAGAAGACGAGAATTATTTTCTTAAAGTGATGATTGCTACACAAATAATGATATTTTTTCACTTTTATCTATCATATTATAATTATTTTTCATACCAACTAGTTCCATCAATCATATTTATTTTAATTAATTATTTTATCTTGATTATATAATTTTTAAAATATTTCATTTTTTATTTCCCACCTCATCCCACAGTCTCACCAAAATTTCAATTTTCATATGCCATCTAAGTGTACCTCAATAAATAAATAAAAAACGATGAGGAAAAAAGTAGCTCCCCCGAGTCATTCCGATTGGTCACCGGTGTGACGCTCGGAACGGGGTGGAGATTCTTCATCATCGACGGCGTAGGATGCAGGGATTGAGAGTCGTGTTCTGGTGGGTCAGCCGAGGAGATTCAGCTCGCTGCAGTCTGCATTGGCCATCTACTCGGAGGCAAGGATGAATCCAAACGAGAGCGACTTACTAGGGGTGGAGCTCCAAACCATGTCATTATCGGGAGGGGCAATCAAGAGCATCGACCCGGGAGAGCAAGACACTTTGCTCTGTTCGGTCTGGTCTTCCAAATCATATAACAGGGAATTCTTCCAATCCTCAATGCGACGACTCTGGAGGACACGGGGGACTTTCCACTTCACAGAGGTAGGTGAAAACTTATACCGGATCTCTTTCTCCGATCTACAAGACTTGAAGAGAATTCTGGGGGGTCGGCCTTGGTTATTTGACAGACAGTTAATGCTGTTAGAAGTTCTCAAGGAAGCGGTCACTCCTGCACATGTGGTGCTTGTGAAAACACCCATATGGGTGCATGTAATCGGAGCTCCATATCTGGCCGACAAGCAACAACTGGGACAATGGATTGGGAGATCTTTTGAGGAAGTGCACGAGGTAGCGGTAAATGAGACCGAAGTGAAGCTGCTGGTCACCGTCAACTGCACCGAACCGCTCAGACGTGGCATCTTCATACAATTAGAATCTCAAAAACGACAATGGCTGAATTTTCAATACGAGAAACTCTCGGTTTTTTTCTTCTACTGTGGAGTAATGGGGCACGCCTTCAAGGATTGCGCGGAGCTTGCTAAGAAGGAAGAGCCAATTCCTGAGGCTGACATGAGATATGGATGCTGGTTAAGGGCCGGAACGAAACCGATGCGCCTTATGGCAAGTGACCAGCGTAGCAGTCGTGTCATGCCAAAAAAATACACCGGCAACCACGATGTTCAGATGCGGGATACGGGAGGGGTTGGAAGGAGATCCACAGATACTCAGTTCAGGGAGCTCAGCCAAGACAAGACCAGCTACCCTAGCAGTTTCTGGCATCCTCACACGACTACAGTGTTGGAGGATATGGATGCAGCAGCTCGGGAACCCAGTCAAGTCACGTCCAAACCTCACATGCATACGAATGCAGCAGTTCTGGATCCCAGCCAAGCCTCGACCTCTCCTTTTGGCAGCCTTGGGATGCCTCACCCGATGGATGTTTTGGTTAACAGGCAGTACCCGTCAGCAGTTGAGTCCGGGCAGCCAGCTGTTGGTTCCCTTGCCACCCATCACGTGTCGGTTGGGACTCGGAGCTTCATGCAGGGGATGACACCTATCCTGTAGCTGCTGATACTCCAGGAGGCGACCTGTGTGGGCCTCGACTGCTGATCGCCCTGGCATCTTCCCCAATATCTGACCAACGACTGGTGCAGCAGGTGAGGATGGGAACTCCAGCCAGTGCAGCAAACGAAAACTATATGGGTTCTCCATGCCATGATCAGGCGGCTGTTATGGATGACTCGGCGAGCTGGGGCGGCAATCCATTGGCTTCACGCGGCCAATCTGGTGTTGGCTGTTCCTTGGAATCACGACGCCACTCTCAATGCAGTGTGGTGCCTCTTAAAAATAATGCTGATTTGGACTGGGAACGACAAAGGCTCAACTCAGGAATAGCACCAACGGCTCCGGCAGTAACCTCTAGCAACCAAACTATTGGTCTTCAGGCACCAATGGAGGCCAGCTTGGATCTGAATGATCACACAATTGCAAAACCAAAAGGAAGGTGGAAAAGGCAGGCTAGAGGCACGGAGGCTAAGGTCTGCGAGTGGCAGTTGCTTCCCAACGACACAAAAGGAAGAAAGCGAAGGGAGACGAGGTCTCTTCTGAATCCACAAGACAAGAAGCGACTGATCATGAGTGTATCATCCAGTGAAGAGGAGGTGGAGGCTGAGGGAAACCCTCAGCCCCACCTCACCTAACATGGCTCTTCTTGCATGGAATTGCCGTGGGCTTGGGAACCCGCGTGCAATTCGTTGCCTCCTGGAATTGGTTATGAAAAAAGGTCCCATGCTCATCTTCCTCAGTGAAACAAAGCGCTCAGCTAAGGAAATGGATGGAATACGAAGGAAGGTAAATTTTAACTGCTGTTTTGCGGTGGATGCTGAAGATAGAAGAGGAGGTCTTACCCTCCAATGGAATCATGCCAATCCGGCGAACATACTTAGTTTTTCGGCCCATCACATACATGCGGAGTTTTTGGGGTGGCCTTTCACGGGTTTTTATGGCCATCCAGAGGTACACAAAAGACACCACAGCTAGAATATTTTGGAACAACTGAAAGGTGAGACCAATGCCCAATGGTTGGTGATGGGGGATTTCAATGAGGTTATGGGACCCACTGAGTACCATAGCCAAAGGACGCGCCCCCAGAATCAGATGGATCTCTTCTGCAATGTGGTTGACAGCTGTAACCTACTGGATATTGGTTTTGTCGGTCAGCCTATGACTTGGAGAAATAACAGGAGGGGTCATCATCGGGTGGAAGCCAGGCTTGATAGGGGATTAGCGACGCTGAACTGGACATCATCCTATCCTCTCGCAAAGCTCTTTCACCTATCTGCTGTTTCTTCTGATCATTGTCCTGTTCTTCTGGTTTTGGATTCGAGGGGGTGCAAGCGTAGACCCCCCAGAGAATTTCTATATGAACTCTTCTCGGCTAGGGACAAGGCAACACATGGTATTGTAAACAGAATTTGGAGATCCACACCCCATAATTTGATGGCTGCTTCGGATTTGCTAGGGTGGAAGATCAAGGAATGCAGCAAAGCATTATCAACTTGGAATAGACTGAATCGAGGCAAGTTAAGGCAGGAAATTGATAAGAACCAATTGGAGCTCGAGTCGCTTATGGCCATGAATCCCACTGACCATCGGGACGAAGCGATTGAGCGGACCCGGTTCAGAATCAACTTATTACTTCAGGACGAGGAGCAATTATGGCAGCAACGGGCGAAAACCCATTGGCTTCACGCGGATGACAAAAATACGGGTTTTTTCCATCGCATGGCTTCAAATCGTCGACGCTCCAACTTTATCGACGCTTTATGCGATCACAACGGGCAGTGGGTGCACGATCAAGAGAGGCTACTTGAGCTAACTGTGAGTCATTTTCAGGGTGTTTTCACTTCCTCGACTCCATCTGATGCGTCCTGGATTCCGAGTCTCATTACCCATAAATTATCAAACCAACAGCGACTGAACCTCACATTACCTCTCAGTTTCACGGAGGTGGCAAATGCTGTATAGCAGATGAGTCCAACCAAGGCTCTTGGCCCGGATGGCATGTCCGCTGGTTTTTATCAAAAGCATTGGGATACGGTTGGTCAGGAGGTTTTCCTTTGGTGCAAATTGTTCTTGGAAGAGGCAAATCCCGCTATCTAGAGTGCCCATCTCAGCTCTGTCAACAACACAACATTGATTCTGATCCCGAAGCAAGCTGGAGCTTATGAGTTATCCCAGTTCCGCCCTATTAGCCTGTGTAATGTGGTTTACAAGATATTGGCTAAGGTGCTCGCAAACAGGCTGAAGCATTGCCTCCGTGAGGTCATTAGTGATCATCAATGCGCATTTGTTCTAGGTCGGCTTATCTCGAACAATATGTTGGTGGCCTACGAAGCAATTCATTATCTTCGTAGGAGGCAGGGTCGGATTCGGAGGGAGATGGTTATCAAGTTGGACATGTCTAAAGCTTACGACAGGATCGAGTGGACATTTCTTAGGCAGATAATGGCCGCAATGAATTTCTGCCCGCGTTGGATTAACTGGATTCTCTCGTGTGTTTCCTCCGTCGAGTTCAGGGTGAATGTCAATGGATTCAAATCAAGGTACTTTCAACCTCAGCGAGGCCTGAGGCAATGAGATCCGCTATCCCCCTATCTGTTTATTTTGTGTGCGGAAGGCCTCTCAGCTCTTATTAACACTGCGGTTGCCTGCTCTAGTATACATGGAATCAAGATCAACCCAAGGGGGCCTATCCTTTCCCATTTACTGTTCGCGGACGACGCTTTAATCTTTCTTCGAGCTTCTTCGATCGACGTCACAAATTTTTTGGAAATCATCAAACGGTACTCTGAGTCTTCAGGACAGGTCCTAAATGTGGACAAGACTGCTGTTTTCTTCAGCTCCAATACCGATATGGCTTCCAGGCAGCATCTAAACACGATGTTGGGCTCTATGGGGCAGGAATTTCAAAACTATTTGGGTTTACCGGCCTGGCTTGGGAGGTCTAAGCGGTTGATGTTCAAGGGTTTGAAGGAAAGGGTGTGGAGGAAAATTCAAGGATGGAAAGGAAGATTACTCTCCTAGGGTGGCAAGGAAGTCCTCATCAAGGCTGTAGCACAAGCAATCCCGACCTACACGATGAGTATCTTCCTTCTACCAAAATCTTTCTCTTCTGATCTTAATGGAATTCTAAGCAGGTTCTGGTGGGGAGAACATGGTGGTAAGCACAAGATGGCCTGGGTGGCCTGGAAGGACATGTGCAAGACAAAGTTCTCTGGGGGGCTTGGATTCAGGGACCTAATCACTTTCAATTATGCTCTCCTCGCTAAGCAAGTATGGCGACTCAATTCTCCTTCCAACTCTTTGTGCTACAAGGTTCTAAAAGCCAAATATTTTCCGAATGAGGACATTTGGGATTGTTGTGCCAAACCATCTGACTCTTTCACCTGGAGGAGCATCCTAAAGGCCAGAGATGTGATTCGATTCGGATGCATGTGGCGGATTGGTTATGGGAAGCGAATCAAATTCTTCAACGACCTTTGGGTGGATACCAAGGTTACTAAGGCAGGTCCTCTCCCATCCTCAATTCCGGACAACGTCATGGTTAGCTATTTTATAAATGATGGCCCGCGGTCGTGGAGCATGGAGCGTATTGTGGCGGCCGCGGGGGAAGGCGGGTGGCGGGCGATTAGTCGAATTCCTCTCCCCTCCTCTGCTCAGGATGACACTAGATATTGGAAATTTGAGTCTCATGGGAGGTACACGGTTAAATCCGCTTACAGGGTGCTTTGCTCAGGAACTGTTTCCTCCCCTCAACCCTCGGTTTTTAAGGCTATTTGGCGCACACAGCTTCCATCAAAAATTACCATTTTCGCTTGGAGACTCTACTTGGATAACCTCCCGACTCTCCTCAACCTGCGAAACAGGGGAATTGATGTTGACCCAGTGTGCTTTTTTTTGCAGAGTGGGCATCGAAGATACCAATCACCTTTTCTCTGATTGTGCGCTTACCAGGGGGATTTGTTTGCTGGCCGCCAGGCGGAGGTTTGCGCCTACTTCTGTAAAGGAACTCATCACATCTTTGGCGGAGAGGCACAAATCTGGTGACCTCACTCTCTTTATTTTGTGCTGTTGGAGAATTTGGTATTTGCGAAATGCTCTTGGGGTGGACGGCACCAAACCGGACTTTACCAAAACTCTCGAGTGGTGCGTGGATTACGTGGAGCAATACCGCAGGGCCGCCCCTCTAACTATTGGGGGTGCTATCAATCGTGTTCTGATTCCTAGATGAATCTGTCCTCCGGACGGGTCACTCAAATTGAATGTGGATGCCCGTAGTATTCGTCGGACCTTGTCTATGGGATTTGCTGTGGTTATTAGGGATTCTGGAGGCTCTTTTATTGGGGCGAAAGGATGGAATCGGTGTGGCTCTATGGAACCTCTTCTCATGGAAGCCTATGCCTGTCTCTATGGTGTGCGTTGGGGTCTCCAGCTCAACCTGTCGAATTTTTTGATTGAAATAGATTCTCTTCTCCTTGTCCACTTCATCTCATCGGAGTGTTCCATCTCTTCTCCGGCTGGTCTGGTGATTGATGAAATCAAGGCTCTTCTTCAGTCTTCCAACGGCATATCGGTGCATCATGTTCTGAGGCAAGGAAATTCTGTAGCCCATGCATTAGCTGATTTTGTGGCTCTCACTGTTACGGATCGTCAGGTTTGGTGGGACAATCCCCCCCATGTAATACAAACGAAAATCTGTACAGACATTTTTTTGGCAATGAATTGCTCGGATCATCTTATTCATTCTCCCTTCCAAGTTGCAGGGGGGAGTGAATAAGGTTTTCCTTTTTATCAAAAAGTGTACCTCAATAAAAAGATGTTTATCAGGGTGTTTTTGGGTTTTAAATAAAAATTTTAATCTAAAATTTTCAATTTAAAAGTTTTTACTATTTATAATTATTAAATTTATAATTATTTTTTTTACATCTTTTTATACAAATTATTGTACTTTTCAATCAGTTTTACATAACTATTCTCACAACTAACCCATTTATTATATTTACTCCATATCGTTACCATAGTCATATTATATATTTATTTATTTATTTTAACAACTTTTTCGATAAAATTTTTTTATTCAAAAATGTTTTATCTCCCGGCACACCTTATTTTAAAAAAAAAATTGCTACATGCTAATAAATGCATGCCAGGACTCTTAAAGAAAATAATAAATGCATGAGATAATTCTTCTCGTACGTATAACAATTACACCTAATTCATAATATACTCGTAACGTTTCATAAATTATTTATTATCCATAACATTTCACTATAAATTCTTCTCATATCCATGCTTTAAATATAACTTTCATTTATCCTTTGAAAAGACAATCTCTCCTATTTAAGATCTCGTAATTAAGAACTTAACCTTAAATTAAAAAATTTAAAATGACAAAGTTATATTTTCAATAGGATAGATAACAATAGTTTTAATAGCATGAGAATAATAGAAAATTAGAGTAAAATATCATAGGTAGAAGAGAAATTTATGAAATATGCGATAAGTATATTAAGAATGAGGTGAATTGTTACCGGCATAAAATGAATTATCCCCACAGGTATGCTAGGAAAACTCTTCCCGCTCAAAAGCCTCTACCATTCCTGCTCTTCCTCGCCCTCTCCCAGTCTGACTCTCCGCAATCGTTTCTCTTCCTCTCCGAAATTGCCAGTCCCACCATGAGGACAGGCGTACTATCAGATTACATCCACACGGTTTCCGACTTCCTCCGTCGCTGCTACACTCACTCTATCCGTTCAGTCCTCCTCTCTCCCGACCTTTTACTCCACTACCCTCTTGTCATCGAGTACGTTTCTCCTCATTTCCAAAACAAGCGTTGTGAGGTCGACGACAGCCGAATTCCTATCTAATGCCTTTTCTTCCTTCCGTTTTTAGTTTTGCTGAGCTAGCGGAAGAAGAGCCTTCGCTGGCCCACCTTCTCTTCTCCCAACCCACCCAATACCTACTACTTCTCGACGATGCCGCTCGTCTTGCTCAGGTATCGATCTCAACGAATCAGATCCTCACATTTCCTCAAGCATCTCATTTTTTTCTTAACATTTTTATTCTGTAAATTACACTGTTACGCGTGAATGAGGAATCTAGAGCATCGTGTTCGAGGAGATCAATGAGCCCGAGAAAGCGACTGTGAAACAATTAGTGCACGTTCGGGTCAATGTCATCGGCTCCCCTTTAGAATTCCCTGGTGAGGTTCCGCCGGATGTGTTTGCATTCGTTGTCGAATTCAATTGCTCGCTGTTCTTAACGAATTCTGTCGTTGCGTTGAATTTGATGTTGGTAGAGACCTTTCCGAGCATCGGACGAGTGAGAGTGAAACACCGGGGCATCCTTCTTACTCTCAAAGGAACTGTGATCAGAACTGGATCCATCAAGATGATCGAAGGTGAACGGAAATACCAATGCCGTAAATGTAAACACATGTAATTAATTCTATCTCCCTTTTGTTGTATTTACTGCACTAGTCTTGCCCGCGGTTTCGTGTGACATCTGCATGCCAAAACATCCCACACCAATTGATGCATGCTTACCATGAAATGGTGAGATTTGGGTTTGGGACGTGGTGATGTTCTAAACTTTGGATTTCCCAAATAAAGTTGCATCTTGGATGTTGGAGAAAATGACAGAAATCAAACATTGTGAACAGTGTGCAAGCTTTCTGCTGGAAGCTGGCTGCAGGCAGACCTGTATACCTAGACTTCATTTGGCCCCACGGCTATTTCACCAGATGTAACGCTCATTTATGGGAAGATATAGTGTTAGCTTCCTACATGTGTGAATATTCTGCTTGAAGATATAATCTTAGCTTCCTATGAATGTGAATATTCTGCTTATCCCCCCTGATTTGTATCCACTAATGTGGATGCGTAAACTGCCCAAACACATCAGGAAGGAAACTGGCTTTTCGTTCATCTGATATGTGGCCAAATGAGGCCCTAGTCAGTGAACTGTGAAAACCATTCTGATCTGGATGGAAGTACCTGCAGTTGCCAAAAGCCGGCAGACCCAATATTCACAACAGAATAAATGCCTTTCTTTCTGCCAAAGACTACCGTGGTTGCTGGTTCCTTCGAATGGGCCTAATGTTTTGGGCGGAGAAGAGCTGAAGTTTGTTTCTACTTATGTGATGTGCACTTGGGAAAGAAATTCAGCAAGATAACTGATCAATCAGGTAAAGTCTGCTGTGTTTGGTCCACTTTGAATGGTCTATATTTTGTAAATTTCACAAAGTTCAGATGTTAATTTCTACTTTTGCCTGTCACAGAAATCTTCAAGTTTTTCAATGGATGTTATGTTGAATTTTCCTTCCTTCACTATTTTACCTTTTTTTTTTAAAAAAATAAAATTATTTTATTATCTTCTCTTGATTTTGTCATTCAGATTTAGAGTTTATCCAGAGATAGAAACTGGAAATTCTGTCAAACTTCCGACATCTTGCCCTGCAAAGGTATATCTATTTTATATTATAATCAGGTTCAATATAATATTTTGCAACTGGAAAGATTCGATAGAGTAGGTTAAGAACTAAATATGTTGAATCTCACCATTGAGAAGTGCATTGAAGTCTTATCTTTCAGTGTCCAAATTATTTGTAAAATTTTTATTTTGCTTATGATAAGAAATCTTTAATGAAGTAGCAACTTGGATGCTTATTAGGAGAATTCATGACATTCAGCTAGTTTTTCTTGGCCACTTGTTTCTTTTATTCTGGATATTATGGCTGGTTGTCTTTGGTGTAATTTGGAAGGCATGCATTGGTGTTTGTGTTTGTTATTGCAACCTTCCTCCAGAAATCCGACAAGGTGCTGTCTTTTTGCAACAGGAGGGTAGGACTTGTGAAGGCTCAACTTTTCAATTTGTAGAAGACAGTATCATATGTCACGACTATCAGGAGATTAAGATCCAGGAGAGTGCCCAGGTTTTGAGCGTGGGGTCTATTCCTCGTTCTATTCTTGTTATTCTAAAGGATGATCTTGTTGACATGGTTAAAGCTGGAGGTACACATAGTGGAAATTCCTTCTTGGAAACATGTAGTTTAAGCCCTTTAAATCGCATGCTTCCATATTTTACTGTTATCTAGATAGATGAGTTCAATTGTTGTGCTGTTTGACAAACCTAGCCTATTGTGACAGAATCTTTTATCTGTGGATTAGCTATGGTTATGCTTATAATCATCATCATTGATGCCTTGCTGCTGGAACTTGATTTAAAGATGTTAATTCTATGTTATTTTCTTTCTGTATTGCCTTGGTAATGTAAGAGGTTCATTGATTAAATTTCATGTTGTTGACCATAACTCTGTGAATTTTATCATTACTGGTTCTTGTGCACGCATGTAGCCTATTTTAGTGACGCTAGAGTGTATAGTTCAATGAGGTGTCTGTTAGCCATGTGTTTGATATTCCTTATAATTCTTAAACTGCTGAATTTCTGGAAACTCCCAAAGCTTTAATTGTTGGAATTCTATAAATTTGGGTAGGAAATTGATTAAAAGGTGAATTTTAGCAAATGTTACACAATGGGCATATTTGACTATGAACATAGTCCCTAAAATGATTTCGATATATTTCTAATCTTTTGTGAAGATTTTGAAGCGAGAAAAGTTAAAATTTAGTTTACTTGGAAATTTTACGAGACAAATCTAAATTTAGCTAAATTTTGATGGAGCGTCACAATTTGTATTATTGGAGTTACAATGTGTGTCATATGTAATTAGATTCATCTTGTAGCCTAGAATGCAAATGGTTTGTCAATCAAAATTTCTTAAGAAAAGATGTTAAGAAAATATTGGAATGCTATTAATACAAAGGCATTTTCATTTTTACTAAACCTATTAAACTCATCCCATTTCCTCCTCCCCACAAATGATTCACTAGTAGCAAGGGTTTTGAAAGAAAAATGTGAGAAAGATGGGGTAGAGGAGAAGAAGAAGAGAGAGAGGGGAGGAAGAGAGATGGAAGACCTTAGGAGAAACACGAGAAAAGTATTTTTAGAAAATTCTAGCTAAAGGCTTGAAGAAATTGGGATAAAACTTGGATTTGAGCTAGGTGACCAAGTTCTTTTTGATTTTTCTTTGTTTCCTTTGCTTAATCTACTTAATATATTGTGATGATTTGATAGTGTTGAGATTGGGGATTTCAAACTTTAGTTGTATGGAGAAAGATTTTTTATTTTTATTTTTTCATGAGGACAAAACCTAAACCTGAAACTTAGATGAATAATTTTAGAATGATTGTTTATGATGAAATATAACAATGGTTTGAAGATTTGAGGGGATATGGAAGATGGGTGTCTCGAGAGTGGTATTTGAGACTTGGGAAGAAGAAAATGGAGGTATTTGGGGATGAGATTAAGGAAAAAAGTTTTAAAATGATATTTAAGATTATTATGATTATTGTTTGGCTGTATATTAGAAGTAGAGAAAGTGTTGGGTGTCTTAAGAGTGGTATTTGAGACTTGGGAAGAAGAAAATGGAGGTATTTGGGGATGAGATTAAGGAAAAAAGTTTTAAAATGATATTTAAGATTATTATGATTATTGTTTGGCTGTATATTAGAAGTAGAGAAAGTGTCATAGTCTTGTAGAGCCATCACTTAGTGATATGGAAATTTTGTGTGGTAGGCAAGTAGGATTTTTCTAGCTTTTATTTGAATCTTATTGATGTTTACTTATTATAGGCATAGATTTTTTGTGATGAATTTAATGTTTTAGTCTAGGAGAGTCAACAGAGAGCTACTACAGGTTGGTGGAGGGCAAAGACTCATGATCGAAGGACCAAGCTTGGGTGATTTGGCAGGGTGGTGCAACTGAAGGGGGGTATATTTCTAACATGCAGCAATTAGAAGAGTGGTTGGGACAATAGTTAGAAGAATGACTGAGTATGGCCATTCATTTTGTTATCGAGGCAATATGTCTAGAAATTCATCATGTTGTTGGTTCTATTGCCACTAGAGATAGGAATATCAGGAGGTGAATGACAAATCGGTGGCCTGAGTAGACGATAGATGCTTGAGTTGAGGACAAGTTGGAGGACAAACTCAGGACCTAAATGACTAGCAGTGGAGCCAATTGTACAACTTGAAGCATAACCATAGATAAAGGATGAGATATAGAGGGAGAGAGCAAAGATGAAAGCACTTTAGGGTATGAATCCCCAACCTTTGGAGTGGAAAAGATTTTGAGATTGTGGGTGAATGGGTGATGTGAACGAAGAAGATATTTAAGTATTCGAAGTACTCAAATACTCAAAAAGTGAGTATGTCATCTTTGTTTTGAAGGAGGATGCAGAGCAACCACAAATAGAGGAGGTGCAAAGGGGAGGGTAGAGATGAATGTATTTCAAGATGACCTTCACAATGGAGAATTTGACTTGGATATATTATTAAGAGATAGTAAGGTTGCATGAAATGCATAGATTTATTATATAGAACGAGGTTTCACCTTTTTTTGTGATAGAACCGAGGTTTCGCCTTTATTTCAAAGTTTTGGAAGGCATTACATATAGCTATGGGTACTCAAGTTGAAATTTAATTATGTTTTTCATCTTCAAACTAATGAGAAAACGGGAAGGGTTACTTAGTAGCTGGAGGAAAATTGAGATTGAACCGGGTTGGAATGAGTATTTGGTGTTGATAGAGTTTGTGTACAATAATAGTCATCATTCTAGTATCAACTTGATGTTGCTTGAGGCATTGTATGATGGGAAGTAGGCATTGTATGGTCGGAAGTGTAGGTCACCTTTGTGCTAGGACGTAATAGGAGAGCACGGTTTTGAGAAGAGAAAGTATCTTATATATGGGAGAAGCTATTGGTTGCTTAGTCTAAACAGAAGAGTTATGCAGATGTTTGGAGAAGACCATTAGAGTTCATTGTGGGAGATAAAATATTTTTGAATTCATCACCTATGTAGGGAATCGAAATTTGAAAGAAGGACACTAAAGAGTTGACTCAATGATTGATGATGATGGTGGATTGGAGGTTTGGTTGATTTATTATTTTCAACTTTCATATCATGGCTATATATTATATATTTCAGTTGAGATTGTTTTTAGACTATATGGATATGATCATGCTTGTATAGATTGTTCCATTTAGCTCTTTGTCTTCACGGTTCTATAAAGATGTTGCCTGATTTTTTAGCAAAATGTGGTGACCGTTGGCTAGGAGCGCAGGTTAGCAATTGGAGTGCTGCATGTCTCAGCAATGGGTCAATGCTTTATTCTTTCATTTCAAAATGAATTGCTGTCTGTGTGGACTCTAGTAGTCCAAATGATAGCGTACTGCATATGATACTGGAATTGATAACAACATGGCTTTTTAACTGCATGGATTTGTAGGCTAGAAATAAGGTTAACTATTCAAACTTCTAATTTAATTTAATTTGGTAAAGTCAGCGTGCAAATTGCGCCTTATGGAGCTATTGTAGACTTTGTTATAAAGAATTATTTTTAGTCTTCAAAAAGAAGAAAAATGTCCATGCTATACATTTATTTAATTTTGGGGTGTGTTTGGGAAATTACAGAACTTTTAGATGAAAAGTTTTTGGTATAAAAGTTGTTAAATTGAAAAAACGATGTGATATGATAGATGATAATGATGATGAGTAAAGAGAATAAAGTTAAAATAGATATATTAGTTGTGTAAAAATGATTGAAAAGTAGGGTAGTTGTATAGGAAAATATGAAAAAATGATTAAAAAATAGGATAATTATGAAAAGTGAAAAGTTTTAGCTTGACATTTTTTTAGTATTTGCCAAACACACCCTTTGTCTTTATCTTTTTTCTAGATATTTTTACATGCATTGTGCTAGCAAAGTTTGGTATTTTCTAAACTAATTTTTTAAGACCTACTCTATCAATTATATATATATATATGAAATTAACTTGTCTGATGTACTGATGACTTTTTTAGGTTATTAATACTTCTTTTTTTTTAGATGATATTATTGTTTCAGGGGTTCTGTCATCCAAATGGTCCCCAGATTTAAAAGATGTTCGCTGTAACCTTGATCCAATGTTGATAGCCAACCATGTAAGGTGAAGATACTCTTCCCGGTGTTTTAATGGGAGAAATGCTGCTTCTTTTCACCTTATGATGGCTATCTTTACTTACTTTTTTCTTTTTATTTGACAGATCTAAGTTTTTTCTTTTTATATTATAGATCTTTCCTATTCACTTTCTATTAGAAGTTATATTTGCGTTTCTTATTCCTCTAGTCTCTTGTGCTTTTTAGGCGAACTAATCAACTTAAATCGGATATTGATGTCCCGGAAGATGTTGTTAAGAATTTTCAGCAGTTCTGGTTAGGCTTCAAAGATGCTCCCTTAAAAGGTGATCTAATGCATTGATTTTGTATCCATATACATTGAACTATTTTATTATGTTGATTTTGTATTATTTTTAAATGGGGTTTGTACACATTTAGTTTGAATGAAAATTGGTACGCCAATAAAATAAACAATTTTAAGTACAATAGATGAAATTAATTATAATTTTATGATCATGTCATGACCATGTTAAGCCAACTACATTGTACCTTATGGTTTAGTTAGCTACACTAGATCACTTCTTATGCATACATACATACATACATACATATATATATATATATATATATATATATATTTGAGATACGATCCTGT
>JAXCLR010000001.1:64051521-64063489 GCA_035584095.1 Annona squamosa
TCCTTCATATTTTGCTGCAAGACAAGCCCACGTGAATGATAATTCTCGTTATCTCTTTTTTCTTTTTCTTTTTTTTTTTTTCAAACCTCTTCCTTTTATTGTTCTCGCTCAAGCTTGGTGGTCCGCATGTACGAACATGGAAATCTTGAGACGGCGTCTCGATTATGTACATCACAACCATCCAGTTGCTACGGTCATCGATGACCAATCCGCAATCTACAGCTGGTTCCACCGATAAACGGGTCAGATCTCCTCGAACCCGCTGCCTACGAAATGGGTGGCTGACAGCCTCTGCCGAGCGGGGTCCACAGATCCCGATCTTGAAATGAACTTGGCAACTTGCCAAGCACGGCCTGACACGGATGGACGCAGAAAAGAATAGAAAAAAGAAAAAAATGGCGCACCGGCACATCGCGGACATTGCCGCATCCGTCCAACGGGAATGGGACAAAAGACGCCTGTCGAATCTCCTTCCATACTCTCTACGATCTTCTCATCTGGAAAATCTGGACCGTCTGCTATTTTCAGCCCATGGGCGATTCACGTGTATCACGAGGAATAGGAACTCGGGAAGAAAATGCAGTTCCTGCTCATGCTCGTCCACCAACCATCCCCTGTAACTCTGTCGGCGGTTGTTTACAACGAATCCTTCTAGTCATTTTTGGACCACTGTCTGACTTCCCACGTCTTCGAGTAAGCGTTTTTTAACCCATGCGGCTCATTCGTCCAGCCCAAATGTGCATCGAACCAGGAGGTAGATAATGACACCGATTATGAGAATTTTTTACATTTTGGTCCCTCTAATTAGGTGTATTTGCTTTCTATCTTACGAATTTCATATATTTGCTTTCTAGACCCTACAAATTTGATTTGTTTGTATTTTAATCTATGCCGTTAATGATATGCGGTTGACCGCATATATAGTCAACTCGCAAACATCAGTTATTTATGAGTCTACTCATATATGCAGTTAATAAAAAGATTATGAGTAATCATGGGTTGACTCATATATACAGTTGACAGTAGAGTTTTTGACACGCATTAGTGATAGAGATTAAAATGCAAAGAAGGCAAGCTTACAAGGTCTAAAAAGCAAATATGCGAAACTCGTAGGCTAGGAAGAAAACACGCATAGTTAGAGAAATCAAAATGTACAAAATCGTCACATTTGTTTTTTTTTTTTTTTATAATTTTTTTCCCCATTTGCTCACTTTTTTAAATATTTGTCTTTTCACTGCTCATACTTTACTACCAACCTATCTGATAACTCCGTTACCATTCTGGTTTTGACAGTCGAGAAACTTAATAAAAGAGAAAGCTCCTGTAGCGCTTGCATTGTCCCTTGGAGACTTTATTAAAGGAGAACCGGAGTCACTAGAGATAGGATTTTACTTCATCTGATCCTCTTCTCTTCTCTGTTTTATTCTCACCAACCATAATGTTCTAGAACGGTGGAAAATGGAATCTTTCTAGAACTCTTGAGAATTGTTTACACGCGCACTACTGCCGTTTGGTGACGCTGCTTCTGAAGGACATGGATGATATATGCTCCTGATCGTACTTTCTAGTTTGTAAATCAGCCAAAAATTATTGCGTCTCCCTTATTTCATTTGACACCCGATTAATATGATATAATTCTAACCAATTGCAATATTGACTGACGTCATTTTTCCAAAACATCAATTCATGTTCGACATACCTCGCGGCTTATCAAGTGAATTCATAGTTGAAATGCATTTTACTACTTTGTTGGCATCGCACTGCTATTTTTAATTAAAGAGGGTAGGTTAGAAAGCTTGACAGCATATTATACTGGATAAAATAAATTTTGAATAAAAATAGAAGTAATTGGATATAAACACTGATAAGAAAAGACTATTAATGATTGTTAAATAGCCATATCAGTATTAAAAATAATAGAAAAGATGTTAAGTACATACCCAATCTCATCTCGTTATGAAAGAGTAATTGATTCTACTCTCCTTTTCGCTTTTTAAAGATTATTTTAAGGTATATTCCACGTATATTCATGAATTTTACATTTAATTTTTATATATTCACACTTTTTAAGACATTCTTAATATACTTACATATTTTACCAAAAATTTTTATTCATAATTTACACCATTCAGATCTATTAAGGGGGCTGTTAGCCTCATATCAAATGAAAAATATACCCAAGTCCTAATATAATTTGAGAATAGTTCATTCAAAGTTAAGAATTTACATGCAAATAATATATAATTTTATAGTTGTGGAAGTAATAAAAATTGATTACAATTGGAATTTTAATTATAGAATCATAATTAGGGTATATATGTATTTCATTGAGAATGAACTATTCATTTAACGGATCCTAGATCATGTGAGTATAAATGAAAATTTATGTAAAATACATGGATATATTTGGAATTTTTAAAATATAAGTAAAATTAGGGGTAAATTCGTTGATACACGTAGAAATTTTCTTATTTTAATTGATTTTGTATTGAAATATCAGAATAATTTTACTTTATATTTTTATTTATGACTACTTACCTATTATTTAAAAGATTTTCTTACTTTTAATTTTATTTAATCTGTTTTATTGATCTAAGTTTCTAACAGGCCTTCTAGTATCCACCTCTTTAATTCGAGGGAGCGTGAAAAAAAAAAAATACATACTCTACAATGGGCTGTTCAACTGTCTAATTTTGCAAAAGCGACGTGGACGTTGTAGCCTTGTTGAGTGGTTATCGTCTGTGATTTGAAAAGATGGGAGTGGTGTCAATGTCGTCCTTGTCATGGCTTACCTTTAAAAAGACCCCAATCTCTAAAATATAAGACCCGGTCCCTAGACTTTAATGTCAACATTCGTTTACTTTATTGCATCTTGCTCTAATAGGATTCTTAATTGGACGATATTAGGGGGCCAGCACCTAGGGAGGAAAAAAGAGTAAAAACTCCACTGCTTTAAGAGTGAGGTATTTCTTAATACACCTCTAGTGCCACGCACTTGGCAAGCAGTCACGCCACAACTCCTCGTGGAAATGCTTTTCGTGACCGACATCAAGCGATTGGATCCTAAAATTTGACAGTTTAATTTAACTAAATTCATTATTAAAGTTTGAAAACCATTATTATTAAGCGTAGAATGTTTTTCTTTTTTTAAAAAATGTAGGATGTATATATACCGAACACTTTTACAAACGGTTACTAACAGTAGTAGTGCAAATTGGGACGAGTCGACCTATAACCTGACATTGACTACACTCGTTTTTTATCAGGTAAAATTAATATTTTTTTGAATCAATATTTTTTTGAATCGATATAAGGATGAGTCAAAAATTTTAACCTAAATTTTAAAATAGGATCAGGGTGGGTCGACCACGTCCCGATCCGACCCACCCAGCATAAATTAATTCATTAAAAATTATAAGCATATATTTAATCTTATTATAATTTTCTTTCAAAATTTCCACAATTCTTATAATCAACTATATGAATAATAGAATAATCAAGCTGTCCAAAAAACAATACCAGAATCAATAAGAGAAATTTGTACATATATAAATCTTACGTATAATTGAATATTAACCTATTTTAATAAATTTATACTAATATTTTCTCATGTTTTATTTTAGTAATGATTTGTTTTTTAATAATTAATAAAATATCGAACATATAACATTTAAATTTAGTATAAATGTATTTTTTTGTTTAATAGATATATAACTTCTTAAAATCATCTTATTTAACCTGTAGTCTTTTACCGGACTTCTATCCAAAAACCGACCAAATACCAACCCGAAGTTTGTCCTGTGACTTATTTAAAAAAAATGAGGATTTATCTTATCCTAATCTAATATAAAAATAGTGTCAAACTAAATTTTCAAAAAGTAGAGTCAGGGTTGGACGACCACCCAAATTTCCACCCCTAATTGACAGTTTCGTGGTTAGAATTTTATTTTGGACTTATGATGATTTTCTAAACCATTAGCATAGATTAGTTTCTAGTGATTGTTATATAATGATCGTTTTTGCCACTACATTAGAGACGATTGTAATCCATTGCTACAATCTCATAAAATGTCATTTTCTTGATTTTTACTGATAATTTTTTTTGCAACCACTATGAATTAAATATGAGTAGGACCTACAAAAAAAGAAAAAAACTTTAAAAAATAAAAATATATAAAATATTATGTGAGGATCATTATCTAAACATCCTTGTTATACACGTAAATGTATCGAGTCCAGCCCATAAATTATCATGCTCACAAAATGAAATATGATTAGGTTTTTTTTTTTTTTTATGATGACATGATTGAAGTTTGAAGGTACTACGAATATTAACAAGTGTTTATCCTAATGTACTTGTGATATTCGTAAGAGCTCCATATATGAATTAATGCAGGATCAACGTTAAATCATGATTATACCAGTTATGGAAGAAGCTAGCTGACAACCCTCTACTAGGAACATATTATTCTTTTTTATCCAAAAAGGAAGGAACATCTCATTCTTCTAAAAGCGGAAGCTATGTTGAACAAATCCTTTGAGTCTGATTTGAAATATTAGAACGAAATAAACGCCGGCTGACCTGTCCACCGATCAAAAAATGTATTTTTTGAAATATTTTTATAGACGTGTTAATTTAGTTATATTTAATTTATAAATCAAATTTTATGATATGTGTATATATTTACTTTGAATTTTTCAAAATAGGGGTATTTAAAATGACTTAAATATCATTGTTTTAAAAAATCAAAATTAGATATATACGCATATCCAAAAATGATAAAACTTGATCGATAAATTAAATATAACTAGATTAATATGTTTATACAAAAAAAATTCAAAAAAACAAAAAAATACATTTTTTGACGGGTCTGAAGTCACTGAATTTCAAACCGCATGGTGAAGATCATGCCTCGAAATAAACTGTTACAAGAGTAGAAAGCTTGATAGAAAGAAATATCTTTATGAGGACGAAAGTGTATTAACGGACGAGCCGTGAATTTATGAATCTACTATGGCACGTTTATGAATTATGATCAGGAATCCTTAATTTACACAATCAAGAAGATACATCTCAAGTTTCAGATCAGTTATTGAAGATGTCCAAGCTTTCGAAGTTATCGAAGTACGCCTCCCTTATAGAAGTTCCGCCTCCTCATTATAGTAACGGATATCTTTGACAGAAATCAGATGATTTTTCCCCAAAATTTGCTGCTGTTGCCTAAATGCGACAATCTTCTCGGAACGAAATTCGCAACAATATTTTTTATTGCGAATAGCAATGATAGCAGATTTTTGATGTTGGCAACAAAAAAATTTGTTGCCATTGATGGAATCTGCTGTAGTGGATCTGGCGCATTTCATATCTACTCTACCAGTTCTCAATGTTTGAAAAAGGCCACGATTTTGTTTTATATTCATCATCTCTTGGAGCTAAAGAATCAACTTTTAAGGGGGGAAAAAAGTTTACGTTGCGCTCTAAGATCAAGACATTAAAAAATCCTCAAAATCCAGTTAACTTTTTTTTTTATTTATTGGTATATAATTACATGTATCTCAACACATATTATACTAAAGATATGAGACATTCTTATAAATCTGGGGACACATAACGTCACTGTGAAAATTCTGCTACTGTAAAAGCTCTTGACTGTGATATTTTTTATTCAACTATTCTAGAAAATTAAAATACAACCGAAGCTAAACTCTTGTGTTATAAGAGTTTGTTTCCCAAGTTGTAGCATCAGCTTTACAGAAGCTATTACTGTGCATTTTATTTACTTCAATTACCTTATGTGATACCAATCAAAATAAAATTAAAAAAAATCACCTTATGTGATGGGTTGCTCCGTTAAGTTAGTTGGACTGAAAAGACTCTGTGAATTTGAAGGTAAGCGTAGTAAAAAAGTTAGCTGAGTGGCTTAGAGGAACCTTTACACGCAGAAAGGTAGCGGCTAGCTAGGCTTCCACAATCTCTGGGCATTCAATTACGTCTTGTTGGAGGAATAATTGGCAAGGCTTCTGAGAAACACTAAGAGTATATTTGGTAATGTATAAAATTTTTGGTAAAAAATTTTAAAAAGTAAAAGTTATGTGATATAATAGGAGTAATGATGAGTAGTAAAGATGATAAAGTTAAAATAGATAAGTTAGTTGTGTGATAGTTGTGTAGAAATGATTGAAAAGTAGGGTAGTTGTACAGGAAAATATGAAAAAATGATTAAAAAATATAATAGTCGTAGAAAGTGAAAAGTTTTAACTTGACATTTTTTGTCAATTGCCAAACATACCCTAAGTCTTTATATTACAAGATTCTAAAGGCAAAATATTTTAGCAGATCATTTATTTAGGAGTGTTCAGTTGGGGATAGGGACTCATACACATGAAGGGTTTGACTGAAAGCAAGGGAGGTACTGGAGAAGGGAGGCAGATGGAAAATTGACAGGGTTCCTCAAGTGAGATTCTTCCAAAATAAGTGGACTGAGGATATATTACGAAAGGTAGGGCCTCTCCCTAGAGGGATTCCGGAGGACATTCTGGTTAGTTACCTCATTAACTAGCAGAATGGTAATTGGAACAGAGAGAAGATCCTTGCAACCACTGGCGAAACGGGGTGGAATGTTGTAAACCTGATTGCGTTATCGGCTAGAGATGTGAAGGATACGTGGTTCTAGCCAGGTGAAACAGTGAGGTCAACCTACAGGCGAATAATTACAAACTCTATTTTTATTGCAAGTTTCAAAGCCCTTATTTGCCGAAACGATTGGTGAGTGCTGAAGAAAATCTTGAAGCCTAATATTCCAAACAAAATCAGGATTTTTGGGTGGCGGATGATGCCGAAAGCTCTTCCGACAAAGGGCAACTTGTTGAGAAGAGTCATCGGTGTAGATCAAAGATGCGTTTTATGCACCTTGTCATTTGAGGAGTTAAATCATTTGCTTGTTTTCTGTAGGTCCATGTAATCGGAAAGGAAGCTCATTATCTCGGACAGCATTATTTGGACTCCCAAAAGTGCTCTGATGGCATGTGAGAAACCAAGTAAGAGTAATGGTAATGGGCCACACAAATGATCTGGGAACATAGTGGACTAGAGTAGAGCTTATTTGGATGTTTTTGAAGCTGCAAACCTGCTCGGATCGTTGCATAAGTTGATTCGCATCCTGCAACCAAGGTGGAAGGGGCTGGAGGTGGGTTTTTTGAACGTTGATGTGGACGGTGGCAAGTGCTTAAGGAAAAAACTGTATGGGCTTAGTGTTGTTCTAAAAAATACTGATGGACATTTTTCTGCAAGCAAAGGATGAAAAATTACCGGAAATGCGGATGCTTTAACAATGGAAGCAATGGCGATGGAGTCCACCATATGCTGGGGTAGGGAGATGAAGGTGGAAAGGATAGTGTTGGAGAGTGATAGCTTGAATTTGATTGATTTCCTAAACGTCAACTGTCCCATGTTGGCTCTGGTTGGCACCCGAATTCAAAACATCAAATAGCAGGTAGAACATTTTATGGAGGTGAAATTTGAGCATGTTCTTAGGACAAGCAACCAAGTAGCACATTGTCTAGTAGCATATATGGTTAATATCGATGTGTATGGTGGGGTTATCCACTGTCTCAAATTGCGAATACTTGCATGAATTCTTTTGGTTCTTCTAGTTAAACGAATATCCATTATTAAAAAAAATAACAAGAACATTGAAAGGGAGATGGGGATTGATAGTGTTTATATATCTAACACATCTATTTATTAGTTGGTTTAGGAAAAGGAGATGTATGAGTGTAATAGTTCCTTTGCTGAAATGAAAAGACTTATTGATTAATTGGAAAATTTTATCCAGTTTTCATTATTATTTATATTTTTCATTTAAAGAAATTTACTATTATGATTGTCCCGTATAATTTCTTCTTATCACATCCCTTTTTTCCTACACATATTTTGAGCAAAAACTATAAAAAAAAACAATTAATTTGATGAAATCGTAGTGCCCATTGCACTTGGGAATTAATAAGGATTTTTTTTTTTAAAAAAAAAAATCAATATCTAAGCGGTGCTTTTGGACTCTGTCTTGCGCACCATCCTAATCATGTATCTTCCCAAGTACACAGTGCATGGCACGCTTCTTTGATCTATATATTTTTTTATTAATGTATTATAATCATCTCAAACAAGTGTCTAACAATCTGACTCTTGAGACATTACATCAAATTTATCTACGATAATATGCATAAATAGGTAACAATATCAATTTTTCACTCACACAAATCTACTTAAAATCATCTGTGGATACTCCTATATTTTGAGAAGGCAATACGCCACAACGTCTGCCTTATTTTTGCCGTGGCCTCCACTCGAACATGAGCACGCTCGGCCATGGGGCGAATGCTCGTAGCACGCGGGTAACACCCACATGGAGGCACACTTCTTTGATATTTAATGTTTCTCTGAAAATACAAGACATATATACCTGTTCTAATTACAATTGATTCTCAATGCGACTTTTAACGTACCAACTAATAATTGATTGAAAATATGAAAAGCTGCTTTATACATGTTAGGGTGTAAAACAGCAAATCTCTCCCTGTCAAAATTCCTGAAACGAAACGTTGTACATTTGTTGAAACTGAAAGATCTAAATAGGGCAGGTGGATGTTTGAGTTTGACATCTTGTGGTTTAATGCATGAATATGACATTTATGTGCAATTCAACTGCTGCTTCATATTTCTTATCTATTATCTAATTATGACAACATTTAACTCTTCCTAAAATTTGTGCCTGCCATTCAATTCAAGTGCTTTGAGCATCACTTTGCTTTTACAGCTTACAGCCTCTGCTTAATAACATAAAGTACAACATAGATTAAGCTTATTCAGAGCTAGGATAAAATGGTTTTCAAATATAGTCTTTTATTTTTCAAAAATACTTTTTTCATTCTGAAAATTTGGAATACACTTTTTCCATTTTCAGTATATTTCTATTCCAAATTCAAATCTCATCGTGATCCCAATTCCCATGTATGACAGATAGTGGGAATTACAGAAGAAGAACAATACAAAATTTTCAAAAATATCCATTGCGGGGTAAAGTGGAACATGCCACCTTGTGCGCTAGCTGCCCCGATTTTTGTGGTGGAACAAAGCATCATATATATATATATATATATATAAATTCGAGATATGTGTGTCGCCTTAAAAAATTGGAGTCGTGAGGCACCAGCATAGGTAAGAGGTCATTTGGATTCCCAGCCTCCATTTGAATATTCATCCTCCAATCCTCCATCCTCATCTTTTTCTCCCCTCCATTTCTGTGGTTATGATGATGGAGATGGATGGCTGATGTCGCCGTGGGTCCCAAACCCCGCCCACCAAAGGAGAAAACAGCAAGGGTCGCTCTCTCAATACTCTGACAGACCACAACCTCTCAATACTCAGGTCACCCCACATTAAAAGCTAGCTATGATTTTGAACCGAGCTATTTGTGGAAAACCTGTTAATTTTCTGCAGCTGCCCACCTCCAATCTTGATCATATTTTGGACGACAGCGACGAAACTGGACACGAGGATCCACTGCGTCCTATTTCTTCCGAGCGGGTTTTTTTAACGCCTTTTGGCTGCGGATGCATCCCCGTCGGGCTGTAAATGTGAGCTTTTGTTGCTCCATGGTCGTCTAGAGCATCAGGCTTTTTCCTCACAAAAGAAGGCAAGGCCCACGGCAGACATTTTGGAGACAACAATCCCATCGTGGGACGACTAAAAGAAAAAGATTGCTACTCTGGCTCATGACTAAATACTCTGAATCTTCGATCAGACTATTCGCTGGTGGCCCTGAAATATTCTCCATCCGAACGAGTCAAAAAATATGGATACCTATATCCTGCCAATCAGTTAAGGACCATGTCACATGAAATCTAAAATCATCTGGGCCGTCTAATCTACTGCAGAGAGAAGCAACCACGTGCATGTGTAAAGCTCCTCTTGGACGTCGATAAAAGAAAAACAAGCCAACAAAAGGTGTGCGGGTTAAGTAATAAAATTTTTGAAAGAAAAGTTTTTTAGGATGCTTTTGGCAAATGGTTAAAAATATCAAATTAAAATTTTTCATTTTGTATAATTACTCTATTTTAAAATTATTTCTTCATATATTTAATACAACTACTTTACTTTTTAATTATTTTTATATAATTAATTTATTTATTTAAACTTTGATCTCTTCTTCTTATCATTAGCCTTATCGTATTACATTATTTTTTAATTTAACGACTTTATATTAAAAAATTTTCATCCAAATATACTATAACTTTCAAAACGCATGGTATAAAAGTTTTTAAAATAAAAATATAATATAAAATAATATCAATAATATTAAAGATTAAAGAGAATAAAGTTAAAATACATAAATTAATAGTACAGGTAATTGTGTAAAAGTGATTGAAAAGAAAAATGATTGTATAAAAATGTGAAAAAAATTAAGGATAGGGTGATTATGAAAAAATGAAAACTTTAAGATTAAAGAAAACTTTTTGAAAAGTTTTAAACGCAGCCAAGCACACCAAGAAGCGAGACGTTCCGAATCTGCCTTTGGGCGGCCGCGGACGCACGTGTAGAACCACGCACTGGGAAATGCTGACATGCCGCTCTAGGCCATGCGGTTCTTTCCTCGCAAGGCCGCAGTGGCAAAAGCGACGCGAAAAAGATCCCCGGCTTTTGGTGAGTGTGTCGTGTTAACCAATTAACAAGAAGCAAGGGTTAATGCCGCTGAAAAAGAGCAAAAGGGCTCCTCCACTTAAGAATCGGAACCGCTCAGTTGACGAGGGACATCAGATTTTACTGTTCCCCGAAAGGATCGCTAGGATTCGAATCTTTCAAAATCTTCATTAAATACAGCAGTTCTTTTTTCCCTGTATTCAGGGAGGGGACTGTCCCTACGAGCGTCATGTCATTGGCAGCTTCGGAGTCGTGCAGAAGTGCATAATGAAATGGGGCCCCGATCCATGCATCAAATCAGGGGAATGAATTTTTGGTTGAGGTGAGTGTTGCAAACGTGAGATGAGTGGTAAATTAACGATATTACTACGGTGCAGCAAAAGCCGAAAAGGCTATTGGAATCCAATCATAAGCACGTCTTTTGAGACGCAAAGAAGAAAGCGAGAAGAGCGAGCGCTCGCTCTCTCCTTTTCCCTCTTTGCTTGCTGTTCCGCTTTTCGCCGAGAGCGGCTTCGTATAATCGTATTGCGTGTATGCCCCGCACGTGGGAATGGAGAAGCATGGGTAGATCTGGAACTTACGTCTCATTATTAATAGATACTTAAATATTATATAGGACTTCAAAGTGTCCTTTTTCAGAAGAGAACATTAACTTTTATCTCTGTTCTCCGAATCGAACATGTTATTAAATTTATTCTCGCCACGCATTTTTTATTTGGCAATAGACAGAAAATAAATTAAGGGAATTTTTTTATACAAAAAATATTACAAATTAAAAAATTTCAATTTACGACTGCCGTCATGGCAAAATGGTTAGGTGCAACAGCGGGCATGCCATCCACCTGAGTTCGAACCCCCGCTAGAGTGTTCATGCATATGATTTGGGAGCTGATTATCTTTCTTATTAATAGGTGAAAGTATATTGTCTCCCCATATGATAGATGAGAGTACGTTGTCTTTTTTGACCTGATTCGTAATATCTTAATTGAACTGCAATACATGTATATCTAATAAAAAAAAATTCAATTTAAAATTTTCACTATTTACAAATAATATTTTTTATTTGTTTTTTCTTATACAACTATTTTATTTTTCCATCATTTTTATATAACTATATATACAACTAACTTATTTACTTAAACTTTTTTTTAATTATCATTATTATCCATATCATATTATATCATTTTCTCTCATTTAGGGTGTGTTTGGTTGGAGGTAAAACTTTTGATGAAAAGTTTTAGAGGTAGAAGTTGTCAAATTGATAGAAAA
>JAXCLR010000001.1:64080155-64102288 GCA_035584095.1 Annona squamosa
TTTACTTCACCTCTCCACCTCCGGCGGCATCGCCGTCCTCCTCGATTTGGCTGCTTCCGCTCTCATCTCTCCCTCTCCGATTTGTCGTTCCTGATCTGCCCGGTGTAGCTCCAGCCAGGTTTTGCGGCCATTCCATATCGCCGAACGGATCGAATCGCTGACACAGGTGTCAGCCGTGCTAGGCTGTCATTGGGGCGACGAAGGCAAGGGAAAGCTCATCGACAACTTAGCCGAGCACTTCGACAGCGTCGTTCGGTGTCAAGTCTGATATTACACCCCCACCCACCCCCTTTTTCTGTTCGCACACCAGTTTGGTCTCTTGGGTTTGTTGTGGTTTTGGATGGAATCGTGTAACTTTGCATGTAATGTGTTTGTTGAACTGATTCCAGATTCGGCGAGGGCCGCCGGCTGCGGGACGACGACGAGGGCGACGGGGACGAAGACAAGCCGGCTGCGGGACGACGACGGCAAGATCGTCGGGCGAGGGCAGTGCCTGCTGCGGCTACGGGATGACGAATAGACGAAGCAGAGTCGCAGAGATCGTTTTTTTTTTTGATTTTTTCCCTTTAGTTTATGAGTTAGGGTTAGCTGTTTAAGGGTTTATCCGTCCGACCAGGTCGAATCCGGTTGAACCGGAATTCCGGTTCGACCGCCGGTTCACCGGTTTGGACGGTTTTATATGATCGGACCGAACCAGTGCGAACCGAACCGGAACCAGGACCGGTTCCCGGTCGGACCAGTCCGACCGGCCGGTCCGGTCCGGTTATGATAACACTGATCTAAATAGGACCCACAAATTTGTGAAATCGAAAAAAATTTACAACCTAAGCATCCATATAGAATCAAAATACATATGCAATGATGTCATGCGTAGCTTACTATAATTATGACCAATATATTATTATTATTATATTGTATTTATGTGTTTAAAATTAAAAAAATATATGTACATATTCAAAAATAGTAAAATTTGATTTATAGATTAAATATACTTAGATTAATAATTTTATTAGAATTTTTATAAAATATTAAAATTACGTTCTTTATTTACGTTAAATAGTGATTTATTTAGCCTAAGCTAATGAAATCATTATTCTTATTTGTAAAGTAGTTTGTAGTTCAGCAAAATGCACTCTTTTGGTTTTTTACGTTTTCATTTAAAAAATACAAGTCATGTATTCTGTTTAAAATTGATTGTTAATCTGAACAATTAACTTGATTGAAATCTTTTATGATTTAGAAAAAGAATATGATGCATGGGGTGGATTTTTTTTGTAAAAAAAATAGAAAGAGAAACGCAATGCGGTAAATTTTACAACCGGTTTCTCATGTAGCGGCAAAGCCCAAGATCTCACTCATAATTTCTATTTGTATACATGAAATATCATTAATCCCTGGAGGATCTTTTTTTTTTTTTTTTCTGTTGGTAATCTCTGGCAGATCTTTGATCGTTTAAAAGAAGGGAACTGATCTAATGTAGTAAGTCTCACACTGATGGTGGAATGGTTTACTTTTATTATTTAAAAACAAAAAAAATTCCATCTAAATAAACTGCATTATTCATTGGTAGATATTTGTATATGATGTAAAAATCGCTTTAATTAAAAACAAGTATTTTGTAAAAATTTAATAGCATCTCAAAATAAATTACTAGGTATATGTTAAATATTGAAAACGAATTTGTAGTTACATAAAAATACATGTGAATGGATAATATGCATAATTTAGATGAAAAATATTTTTTAAAACAGAAAAGGCAATATACTGCATCAAAACATCAGTCCAATTGGTTGCATTAAGTCAATATCCTCAAAGGAATTGTATATTGTTGACCCTTTATGGGAAAAAAAAAGAAGATGATCAATTGATAGTTACATACGGGGCAATGGAAAATGTTATTTGACATAGGAAAGCATATCCAATTTGTAAGGATTGATTGAAATTAGCTTGACGTAAAAATTATTCTCCATCTATTTTAATTTTATCCACTTTATGATTAATATTGTGTTGCAAATCTCCCCAATCCTATTTCATTTCATTTTTTAATCCTAAGGCTATTGTATATTTTTTTCTATTCTTTTCCTTACCGCATTGCAGGCGAAAATAATTAGGTAATTATTTTAATATGTATTAAATTGAAAATTGAAGACAAAGGTAGAGCCATTTGTTGCATTTATTTTTTTATTTGTTGAACATTTTGTTAAAGGTGGAACTATTTTTTATTGTAATTATTTTTAATTGCAAAATGGTTTGAAAATTTAATGTTTCTATTAGCCTTGTAGGAATTGGGGTTAGTCAACCTGTGACCCTCCTCAACCTACCTTTATTTTATATCATGGTTGGTTGACCTGTGACCCTCCTTAACTTGACCTTAGTTTATATTGGGGTGGAGAATAGTTCTCTACCCAGCAAATTGATTTTTAAGTTACCGAAATGCAAAATTTTGAACTTTTGAGTTGGAAGTTGATCTACATGTCTTGGATCTACTTATACCACTCCTGACCCACAACTATAATATGCTTTCCATATAAATCAAAATCAAAACCCTAACCTAGGTAGTTAGCTAATAAGTTCATCTCCTAAAAGCTTCTAAGCCATTAGCCAAGCCCTGCCCTCTGAGATTGAAGTCTCTTCCATTATGGTGGCACTAATTATAATGCCAACGTTCTTCTCCACCTTTGGCAATGTCGAAAACCTTGCTCCATCTCTAACAATGATTACTCATATTGAATTTCATCTCTTATTGTCTACAGGAAACTCCATGTCGATTTCAACATTCTCCTCCATGTCCATTGTGGTCTTCATCTCTTGCAACGTGTCTTTGCAATAAGCAACATTTCCCCTTTTCTATTTCGTTTTCTCCTTTCTCGTACCTCATTTGATTTTTATTATTGTCTAGTTGTCTACTAAGTAGTGTATCTTCAGTGTTACTAAATCAACTTTCAAAAAAAATTGATGTGTCTTTGACATGTCTCTGATTTTTATTGTTCTCTATTTGGCCTCATGCACTTCTAAAAAAGTCATATTTTCAAATATTTATACAACTTTTAACACGTTAAATTTGCTATAAAAATGAATGGGAAAACACTCATTCCTGGCCACACAGATATGTAAATTTATCATTTTGAATAACTAATTTGAAATGGAATTAAATAAATCATGGGTGTTGCTTCATTATCTCTCTTGTTTTTGTTTCAAGCGGTCATTTTTGACAATGATTGTCATACACCATTTCAGCAACTGTTGTGGAGCTTCTATTTCTATGAGCAAGTAATAATATCTAAGTTTTAAAGGTTAAACTTAGAATGATTCATTGCCGAAGTGACAAACAATGGATGGTTTATCGATATGAATGTCAAGTTGTGACTCTATTGAGTTTGAATTTTGATTACTTGTCGTTGAAATTATTTTTAAGAATTGCATTAGAACTTAAAACTTGTTATTTTCAATCTGTGAATATGAGTAATTCATTTTCATTTGCTAAAGTTAGAAATTTCTCTTGTTGGATGGATGACTTATGTTATTAATTAAATTCATTGTGATTTTTATTTTTTATGTGCATATATGTGTTACTAATTCTAATAAAATTGTTATTAGATGTTGTTTTGTTTTATTAATTGCACTTATACAGTGTTATTCAGGTTATGCATTATAAATAATTTCAAAACAACATAGAGAGGATGTTTGGTAACTCATAAAACCTTTAAATTAAAATTTTTAGCCAAAAACTTTTCACTATCCACATTCATTATATTTTAATTATTTTTCACTTTTTCCTATATAACTATCCTACTTTTCAATCATTTCTACATAACTATCAATACATTTAACCTAATTATTTTAACTTTATTCTCTTCTTTCTTTATCATTGCCTCTACCATATCACATCAATTTATCACATTTCAAAAAGTTTACACAAACTACTTTTCATCAAAAATTCTATCACTTTACAAGTATACCTAGAAAGTATTATCTATGCTTTTTGCACTTTTCAAGTATAATTACTATCATACTACATATTTAAGCAATTTTCATTTTAATTCTAAATATGACATTCATATTATTTGTATTGAAGTTAAACAACAAAGGAAGTTGAATGAGTCTATAGTAGTTTAAATGTTCAAGTTGTGAATAGAATTTGTTCTAATAAGGTTGAATAATTATTCATGTTTTATTTAGTCAGCAATGCTTAAATAATTAATAATAAATTGAAGCATATAATATTTAAATTTAATATCTATATCTTTACATTAGATATGTTCATAAATTCTTAAAATCATTATTTTGCTTGATTTGTTGTCCGTCTAAAATCTATTTAAAAAAAGGCCAACCTTGTCTAGCCTAATATAAAAATAAGGGTTAAACTTTTTTTTAAAAAGGTATGTTTAGGGTTGGGCACACCTTTGCTTGTCTCGACCTACCTCGATTCCCTCTTATAATGTACACACGCATTAAGCTCAGCGCCATTGTTGGAGTATAGATTTTTCTTTTAATTTTCTTTCCATTTCATGTAGTGCAAAAATGATAACTACCAATATAGATCATCCCATCCAATAGTATGAGATGACAATGGGAAAAAGTTTTTTTGTTCTTATCTAATTTTTTTCAATTAAATATTTCATTTTTAATACATAATAACCTTATTTTTTCTAATGTTAGGACTATTGTTCTCATTGCCAATATAAATTCTTAATTTTTAATACACAAGACCCCCTTTCCTTGTACAAATCGCATTTCATGTGTTTAACATTTGATAAAATTTTCAAAACTTTTAACGAGTAAAGATTTTTGAAATGGAAAAAGTAATATAATATGACAGAGATAATAATAAAAAATAATGAAAATAAAGTTAAAATAGATGTGTAGTTGTATAGATAATTGTAGATAAATAATTTAAACATAGGATATTTGTTAGGAAAATGTTAAAAATAATTTAAAAAATAATGAAAAAGAATGAAAAGTTTTAAATCGACTGAATTACCATAATGCCAAATACACCCTCAAATTTTCTTCAATACATAAAAGCCCCGGCCCTGGAATCCGTCGGATTCCAGGTCTTTTATGTATAAAACGGGGCTTCCAGGCCGTATGCGCGCAATTGTCCTGGAATCCGTCGGAAAACGGGGCTTCTGTTGGTCGGCCACAGAAAAAAGTTAGGATAGAATAGCAAGCAATAGTGTAGTCGCGCATCGCGATTGTGATTTGTGAACCGTAGAAAGCCCTGCTAGAAAGTGGCTTTTTCTTTTTTCTTCTTCTTTTTTTTTTTTTTTTCCTGCATAGTGCATATACGATAATACGAACCGTAAAGTTTCGCTGTTACGGAAGCAATCAGTAATCAAGACTTCGGCCGTATTAATGGTAGCTGCTGCTAAAATTTTACCGCCGCCTTTGGTAATAGCAGTCGTACATTTTGTCTTCTTAAAAACAACCAGTAAATGATTTCCAACCTCCAGAGCAGACTTGTATGGAAAAAAAATAGGAATTTTGGGTGTAAATCAGTATTTTTATTAGGCTCCACATGTCACGGCAAAGATTTTAAGCAACCCATCGTACGGGGATCACTTTGATAATGGAGAATCAAAAACCCATCGACGGGACTCATTTTTTACCATGAAACTAAAAATCGATATTTTTACGATTTGTAAAGGGATACAATAAACTCTACCTATCACCTTACAAAACCCACCCAAATAATGATAAGATAAACCAACCGAGCGTCAGCAGCGGTGCAGCACAGGCGTTCTGCGGCTAGCGGGGGATTGAATCCCATTCGGGATTTCGGTCTCAAATAGATAGGTGTGGGAGCAGGTGGTCTCCCGGGTGGAAAAAGTGTGGGAGCAGGTAGTCTCCTAGGTGGCTGTTGGAAGCTGTGTCTTTCAGATTTCTTTGGGACGTTATGTGTCCCCAGATTTGTAAGAATGTCTCAGATCTTCAGTATAATATGTGTTGAGATACATGTAATTATATACCGATAAAAAAAAATAATGATAAGATAAAAAAAAAACTCCCAATAAAGCTGCACCTGACTGAACCCATTTTTATGGTGGAACTAAATATCGACATTTTTACAATTTGTAATGGGATGCAACAAACTCTACCTATCACCTTTCAAACTCCACCCAAATAATGGAGAGACAAAAAGCTAAGTTGCGTCGATCTTGCCAACTGGGTAACTGCCCGGTTTTAAAAATATCTCCATGTATGTGTAAAATATGAAAAGAACTTTGTGTGCATTTATAAAAAATGCTTCGGGTTGTGTTTGGTGATCATAAAAAATTTTCAATATAATTTTTTATTTTTCACAACTATTTAATAAATTATTTTTAAAAAATTTCCTGTACAACTATTTTATTTTTCAATTATTTATTACAATTACTTACACAACTTTCTTATCTATTTTAACGTTATTCTTTTTACTTTTTATCATTACTCATGTTATATTAGATTAGTTGTCCCATTACAATTTTTCGAAAACTTTTTATCTTTAATTCATGAATTTTAAGGGCCTGTTCAAGATGTAAATGAGATTGAATTTTATATTCTCAAAAAATATTTTTAATTTTTACTATAATATCCCATTTTTTCAAAGAATAACCATTCTACTTTTCTCATTTTAATAAAGCAAATTTCACACACATATATATATATATGAATTTTACGCCTCATTCCACTTAGTCTACAAACTTTTAATATATGGTATAAAAACTCATTCATACCCACAATCCTATGTGAAATAATAAATATGCCCAAAATCTAATTATAAATTTATAAAGAAAATAAACATGCAAATGACATTTGATTTTATAAGAATAAAGGTATGGATTTAAAATTATGAAGTATGAAAAATTCATTAGAATGTGAATTTATACCTTAAATTATAGTTAAGATTTAGACATATTATTATTTCATGAAGGGTCACGAGGACAACATATATGAGCATGTTTAAAATTTTTGAAAGTTCAGGGTAAAAGTAAATTTAAGAGTAAAATTGGTTCGTGTATATGAAAAATTTTCTTTTAATCTAATTTTTATTTTTCATACAGAATGACTTTTTTTTTATCCAATCTACTCATCTAAATTACTTTCTATTACGTTCCATCCAACGGGTGGGTTTGAATGGGCCCTAGCTGCTTTTGGTGGTTGGATTTTATTTTATTATTTTATTTTTTCAGGGGAATGAAATTTGGTGGTTGGATTTTAAACGTAGCAAAGGCGGAACAGAGCGGGCTGGCATGAACCGCGCGGAGCCGACAAGATCAGGCTATCGTCAGCACATCTCTCCATGAAAACTCCATGGGTCGCCGCGGGGCTGCTTCAGCGATTTCGTTTCTCGTGAGGGTGCTCGGCGTCAAATTTCAATTTCAATGGAAAAAAGAAGAAAACCGAACGGAGATAGGACGTCTGGATTACCAACAGACTTGTCCCTTGGCCTACTTCGTGATCATGTGTAGGCAGACAGATCAGTTGGAAACGCAAATTAAAAATCTCTAATCCAGGGCACATATTTCCTATACTATTTTAATGGCCTTAAAATTAAATAAAATTATTATTGATATAATCATAATTAACCGTAAATAAGTATAAAGACCATAGGATTTGCAATCTCAGATCCACAGAGAATAACAAAGAAATAAAGAATTGTTAGATTAAATCCAATATAATCTTCCTAATATGTATTGATCGCATATCGAGTGGACCCTATCATCCACACAAATGAAAATGGCCATGTTGACTCCAAAATCTCAAAATCCTGTGAAATCCTGAATACAACTGGGTATTCAGGCAACACAAACGGAGCTGAATTTTTTCTTTTTTTTTTTTTTTTCTTTTTGATATGATGTAACGAAACTGGATTTTGCTCTTGAAAGAAACAACTTTTGCAGAAACAAGTAGAAACGCAAAATAATATCATCTTTAAAATGAATTTCAGTAAAGCAAGCAAATTAAAGTTGATACCCGGTATTGCGCCTGAGAAACATAGAAGTAAAATTATTGAGGCCGGATCCTGTGCCAAAAATATATTTATTAGTTTTTTTTTACATGAATATGAGAGATAATTTTTATTTTTTAAAAAAAATTTTCAAAAATTTGACGACAGATTAAGCTGAGACTTTAATATTTATTAAAATTAGAAGTATATATTATTTGACTACTCGTAAAATCAGCTTATTTACGGATAACCGTCGATGAGAGCTGGGGAAAATTATTATAAGTAGGTAAAAAGAGTTTTAATATATACGGACTGCTGTATAGGAGCGTTGGGGAAATTTATTTTAAGCAGATAAAGGGGTGTTAAACAAATGAATTGGGTATTGGGATAATTTATTACCCCTCCCACCTTATGTCTATCAAAGCACTGATTAGGAAACTTTGAGGCAGTGAAGGAATGAAATGAATCAAAATCAAAGCCCATGCAGATTTGATTATAAAAAAAATGGACTGCGATAAACTTAATCAATGCAAGAGCAGCAGCAAGAGTATAACGGCATTTAAAATACAAGAGCAGCAGCAAGCATTGCATATCCAGAGCAGACGCTAAGGAAGGAGAAGTACATGCCAAAACTAATAAGCAGAAATTATTATCGACTGCTACGTTCGTGCGGCCACTTTATTAACCTACACACGTAATACAGAATGACGTGAGGCATGCATGAAATCCAAATTCCTGGGCCAGCGGAACCTTTTGAACCAGAATCTTCCAACCGACGCGCGGCGCTTGGACAAATACAAAATGGCAAGCGGGCCTCAACCGGAAGGCGTACGCTACAACCGCAACGCCTGATGGAATGCAACCCCAGAATGAGACCCCTCCTCCGCGCAGATTAACGGAAATGCCACTGCTCGAGTACTGCTCCGGACTTGAAACTCTGGTTTCGGGTTTAATTATTGTTGTTTCTGTTGTCCATCAGAATTTAATTTTTCGACGGTCCGCTTGCGAATTACTATATTAGATTCGAAAGACCACACAGGTTTGTGGGTCCCCACTGCTGGGCCCACATGAGGTTATTTACCGATCTACCCAGTGACAACGATGTTTCTATCACGTGGAAGTACCTGGCAGCAGAGTTAGTTTGGCCTATTGCTGTGCAGCTCTTGATTTGGATGTGTGAAACCTCGTTATCAAAGGTGGTCACATTGGCCATTTGTTCTTTAAAAGGAAAAAAAAAAAAAAAAAAAAGGCACATTGGCCACGAAGGCCTCAGTGGTACCGGTGGGTCCTCGCTTTGAATCCCCTTGGCAGCAGTTGGCGTAGCATCATATGGTGGCCTTGTAATACTGATTATGATGAGGTGGCCGTTGTGGAATTTCTTTGCCAGACAAGTACACGCACACGCAGTTGGAACTTAGAACCGGAATTTCTCTGGAAAGCACGGACGGATGCATACGATGCGCAGGAAGATTATCGTGTGGAGGCGACGCATGCAGAGAAACTTGTCAATTTGGTTTGCTTACCATGCACAGATTACTCCACAAGCTTGAACAACCGCAATGATTTTACGTTAACGGAGTAATTGCGATTAGTTAATGCTCGATCAGACCCTCTTTGCTATTGCTGCTAAAAGAATGTCATCTGAAAATGAGGCTATCTGACTGAGTTGGGACCTGTTTGGTGAGTACAAGATGGTATTTACTTATTGGGGTATATTATTGCGTACATTCATGATACAAGATATCATTTACGTAGTGTGTGTGTATTAGGGTATGAAAATGAGCCCCACAATTGGGGCGAATCAAAATCACGTCGGTCGTATAGTTTAAAATAATTTCTTTAGTTGTAATATTAAAAATCATTTCAATCAAAGTTTTAGATGAGCCATATTTGGTTAAAAATATACATTTTTAATACATAAATGATAAAAACACTTAAATTTGTTTACGTACTGTTAAAATGTTATAATACTTTATATTATCACTTTACGATATAGAATATATGTTTAAAACGGTATAGATATTAATTCAATGCTTGAAATGGAAATATAAATGAAACAATTTTATTAAATGAAAAGGTTTCATAAAATCAATTCAGTAAAACCTGTTAATATACCCTGGACCAAACTTCTACGTCCTTCTAGCGGGCTTCGTGCCTAAGGTTAGTCAACAGGCTCCGAGTACGATGAGCATACCATAGCCGCAGCTCGTTCGTCACTTGGTCGGCCATCATCTGAAGAATAGCTGGACGATGTCAGTTGCTGGGAGCCCGCCAAATGAAACTCGTCCGCAAGGCAGTACGTGACTTTTGCAAGGGTGGGATGCCATGATCATCAATGATCTCAATTGAACCCTTGGTACGATTGTCCGATTATCTATTTGGTTCCGTCTAAGATCACCGTGAGTGATTATTTACATTATTTCTTGTAATATTGATAGAAAATGTACATAACGATAATAAAAAATGAAATTTTATATTAAATAATCATTAAAAAACGAAATTTTCACAGTAAATAAATTGATAATCTACCAATATACCTACATAATTTCATCTTAATTGCAAATATGCCTTTCAATTTTAAAAATTGCAAATAACCTCATAGTTGGACTATAATTGCAAATACACCTACATTGCATGATGTTGTCATCGCACCATTGCGGTCTGAATTTGTTTGGAAAGATGTACAAACTATATTACTATATTTTCAAAAACTAAATATATCTATTTAATTTTTGAAAATATAAATTATCTATATAATTTGCATATTTTTGAAAACATATCTATTGTGGTAATAATGCAGTAACAACATCATAACGGTAGGTATATTTGCAATTATAAGTAAATTATATTACTATATTTATAAAAATTGAATATACTTTCTTAATTTTTGAAATTATAAATTATTTAAATAATTTGTATATCTTTTCAAATATACATATTGTCGTAATTGAGCAGTAACAACGTTATAATTGTGGGTTTATTAGCTATTATTGTTAAACCATATGAGATCATTTGCGATTTCTAAAACTATATAAGTATATTTGCAATTATGGTAAATTATTCAAAACAAATTAACTTTTTCTTATCTTTGCCTTTAATCAAATCACCACAACAAGAAAAGAAAAAGAAAACAAATTCATTATACTATTATCTTTTGTAATTAATCTTAAGTTTATATATCTACATTTACCAATTACCCAAACTTAATGAATTGATTTAACGTTGTTTGTGTGATGAGTTCTACAATTCTTAGATCTTTGTTTACAACTTTATATTCTTCAACTAAGAATTTTTTTCATTTATTTCCATTTTGAGTGCATTTACTATTCAGTACGAAATGAAAAAAGAACTCTCTCTTCCATATAGACTTTTCGATATTGTTGTCAAAATTTAACTATTTAAATATCCTTTTTTCATTATTATCATTACATTTTTTCATACGATTACATTATTTGTTTTATCTTTATTCTCATAGGGATGGAAAAACTCCTCAAGCCATGATTCTCGAGATTTGTTGGGTAGCGGATTTACAATTTCAAAACGTTGTCTTTGAATTTTATTCTTCATACCTAATCAAAGAGGACAGTCAGATCCGTCCAAATGTTGGTCATCTGATAACAAAAATTAAGGAGCGAAAGGAGAGCTTTACTCAGGTGTGAGAAGACTTCGACAAGTCCTCTAATAGCATATCCAACACTATGTGTAAAGATCGTTCTCTTATAATGAATTCGAGGCTTCCGCTCTACCCTCATTCGCTATTTGTGCTGGGAGGGAGGACTGGAAATCACGAGACATATTTTTTCCTTAAAAAATTGAGGATAATTTGCATATATCACTACAACACACATAGGCTTTGGTGACAAATTTCGCAACGAAAGAGGAAAAGTCGTTGCTTCCAATCGTCACCTGGGCCGGGCTTTGTTAGTCTCGTCAGGATAACACAATCGTCCCAATGGAGTCTCTCCATCAAACCCCATCAAAAGGAAAAAACTCTCCAACAAACCCTCTCCCTCTTCGATCTCTCCCCACCCGCCCCTCTCCTCCCACGATCTCCCACCATTCTATCCTCATCGATCCAATAAATTTTCTTTGTAAAATCATGTTGGCATTTGTGAAGTATTTATTTCATTATATCTTTTTAATTTTATTTATGTTATTTAATTTCTTAATATATAAAGGAGATTCATTGGTAAATAGGGATTATTAAATCATGTTAATATAATTTTTGTTCTTTTTTTTTGCAATTTTTATATTTTTTAAAATTTGGTTTAGTTTATTATGTATGTTTTTTGTAATTTCAGAAGTACTAGCAAATGCAATCAGAATTTCGTTGCAATTAACCAAAACTGTTATCAACCATTGCCGAGACAGCAATGGCAACGAATTTTTTTCTGAAATTCGTTGCTGTTGCTTAATGTGACGCTCTTTCAGCAACAATTTTTTTGTTGCCAATGGGAATGGAAACGAAATTTTTTTCTAAAATTCGTTGCTGTTGCCTAGATGTGGCGCTCTTCCGGTAACGAATTTTGCAACAAATGTTTTTGTTGCCTTCGCTAAATACACACGTAGGTTGACCACAATTGCTGATATACTTATATTATTTTACAAATTTCGTATTACCTTCCACATAGTTTTACTAAAATTATATGTAACTCACGTATTAATGGTTGCTGTTAGATGGAAGTCAATGCGACGTTAATAAATTATTTGATTTTTGAAAGTACCCTCGTTCGATGGCACCACGCACTCCCTCATCAACCAACCAAATTTATTTTACAAAAATCCAAAATAAGCGCTGCATATGGGGTGAAATGAAAGCAGCATGATTTTTTTTTAAAAATCCCCCCCACGCGCATTCCCTGCCTGGAAGTAATGCATGGAACAATCCGCAACCATGGATAGCTGCCATTACTGTCAACCCTATCTCACTAGTAGCCTTCATCTTCTTATCTAGTAAAATAACAACGACTAGAAAACGATTGGGCACTTCTACTACCCATCATCTCAACGGCGATTGTTCTTCCTCATAGCCGATGGAATCATATAGTCATCTCTCGCTGGCATTGCATTCCAAATTTAGGGTGTGTTTGGGAATAGATAAAATTTTTAGTGAAAAATTATAGAGATGAAAAGTTATCAAATGATGTGATATGATAGGGACAATAATGATGAATAAATAAGATAAAGTTGAAATAGATAGGTTTGTTGTGTCGGTAATTGTGTAGAAATGATTGAAAAGTAGGGTAGTTATATAGAAAAATGTGAAAACACACCCTTAGTGATAAAATCCCTTAAATCCATGATTCACGCCATTAATCTAATTTCCACAGAAAAAACTGCATCAAATCCATTCTATAGCTTCGATTTTAATCATCTCCAACCATAACGATAGTGCCCATCTTCTTTAAATCAAGCGATAGATTTGGCAGTTCCTATCGTCCACGTCTCCGTTGAATAGATCCAAATCCCGATCTTTTCCAACTTTGTCTGATCACCGCGACATCACAACTTTATCTGCAATTTTAATCAAACTATATAAGTATATATGCAAATTATCCAAAAATTTTATTACCATATAATATCGCATCAATGTCTCTCTTTTCAAAAAAAATTTCTTACAAAAAATTCCTTACGTTTTTTAATCTCATAATAAACGGACTCTAATATCATGTGTTTGGGTTGGATATTATTTTTATATAAAAAATCCTAAATCCACATCTGTCTTTAAGTGGGCCGTTCAATTACAACATGGGCCATTTTATTGTGCATGAAGACAGAGGGCCAGATATTCCAATATATCAATGAACAAAGTCAAAAAACGAATCCTGTCATTTTGGCGGTTTAAAATGAGACGAGGCAAAACATAACTGCAACGGCATGGCCCGCCGCCATGTGATAATTTCCCCTTGCACTTCTAGTCTTTTGAATCTAGTCTAATTAGGAAAACTTGAAAAGTAGACTTACCCTATATCTTATGGTGTGGGATAATCAGGTGAGAAAATGCACTAATGCTTAGAAAGGCTAGACAAGTTACAAGACTGACGACCAAATTCGCATGAGGGATGTGTTTTAGGCTTTTAGCTGACATAGAGATGGACTAATTACGTTACTTGGCATGGTAATGACATAAGCTAAAAAAGGCTGCGAAAAGTTGTTACAAAGACTCCGTCATCATACTACGTAGATAGTAATTAATAGTAAGATTCTGACATTAGGTTCCCTGTAAGGGAAATTGCAATATGTTACGATTCAGATGTCAGGGAGAGGCTGGTGGGTTGGGCCGTCCAACCAGACCACTTTACAAGGGCTATTTCCTAAATTCAATAATCTGCAATCGGAGAAGCAACGTCTTTTGTACTTCTATGCTTCTTATACTACGAAACTGCCAAGTATACGATAATTTTTATTGACAATGTCAAATTCCTCAGACTTTGCTTTTATTAAACAAATTCTAATCTCATTAGCCGATCATTATTTACTTATTAGATGGTCTGTTATAAATAATTAAAAAATCCTAGACTAGCGTAATTTACAGGTAAATATTTTTCTTTTTCGTAAAATAGAAAATTCGATAAAACTAGAATTTTATTTTTGAATTTCTTAATCAAAGAGTGTTTGTTATTTATAGAAGTTGATATCATTAGTGGGGGAAAAAGTGCGCAGCTGCAATCAATAGATGTTGACATCCACAAGTAGATTTAATTCTATTAGAAAAAACGAGTAGATTTAATAAGCAAATTAATTAGAGAAGTTAATTTCGATTATGAATAATTTTGAAAAATTAATTAACAGTATGAAATACATCAAATTGGACCGGTTTTGTCCGTTGTCACGATGTGTACAAATATAATTCTGAAATTCAGAGTTGCGTGTAGTTCTCCTCATGATGCGGATTTTTTTTTTTTTTTTTCCCTCTTCAAATGTGATTTTGTATTACTATAGGTGCGTTCTCCACGGTATGTTAATTTGGAGAGATACGTCCTTTTGTGATTTCTGGTAGATTCATCCATCCAGCTGGTTTCTATAAGCTTGTTTTACAAGTCCATCATCCAAGAAATAACATTTAGCTTATCCACTCGGAAAAGGGAGGGAGTAGAAAAATAATGGGAAAAAAAGTATCGAAATCTGATGGAAATTTAAAAAATGATGTAATGCAATAAAGATATATTTATCAATAATTCTAATTAAGATAGAGCAAGTAATTTTTTGAAAGAAAGTAGAAAATGATTGTCGAAATGACTGGCAGTAAAGAGGAAATCATTATTGTTAATTAATATGGAGGGGAAGAGAATATGGTGCAAAAGTTAGCACAAACTACCATATTTTTTTTAAGTTTTACCCATACATCCTAATCATTTCTTATATTTTTAAATTATTTTCTCATACATTTTCATACAACTATTTTATTTTTTATTTTATACCATCGCTGTTATATCCATTCCATTTCCATTACTCTTTCCTCTATTCTCCTCTAAGTAATTTTTTTTTTTTTATAAAAAGAAAGGGAATGGAAAAGCTTTCTACGTGGGACTGTCTTTTCAATTGGGAGAGAGAGAAGGTAAAAAAGGTGAGCGTCTGGGCAGGATTAGCTGGAAAATAGAACTTGTGTGGCCATGTACGTCGATGGAAGTAAGAAAATGAGAAAGTGACAAAATTTATTAATACTTTTATGATGAAAAGGACTCGATGTATGTAACATGTCTGTCATAAAGAGATGGAGCTTGTTGCGATCTTTGGACCACAACTTCCCTGCGTTTCGGGCACATCAATGTAGACTATCTAGTACGTACAGAACATTAGTAAATTTGTCATTACTAAAAACCAAGTGGTTTTTACTTAAAAAAATATAAATAAATATAATAAAGGCAAGTGGTTTCGGAAGTGAAGAATAATGCTTGCATCTTCTGTCCGAGATACAGTGCACTTAGTGAACTTAGCTTTGGTCCATGAGGTGCTTTAATTTATTTTTTTTAAAATTTTTTTGTACAACCATTTATCTAAGTATATTTAACATCTGTATCAAGTTTCACCATTTTTTAATATTTTTAGATTTTTATTTTTGAAAATCATTGGCATTTTAGTACTGATTTTCAAAAATAAAAATATTTAAAAATATCCAAAATTATAAAATTTGATACAAATGTTAAATATATTTAGATTAATAATTATATAAAAAAATTAAAAAATTAAAAAATAAGTTAAATGCACTCGGCTATACTGAGGCTACTGGGGTACATTTAGCCACTTCCCTATATCTTCCTAGGGCTACACAGTCAAAATCATATAATTACATCTTATATTTTTGTTACTAGTGTAATTATATCTTAATTAGGGGCTTTAGATCTTGGAAAACTGGAAGATCATAACAACCTACTTCATCTTATGCTCAAACTCTCGGAATTTTGACCTTGTCCTTTCAAGGAGATGATTTTGGGACATCCTAGATAGATTTGTTTTAGAAATGAAAGTGGGTTGCACCAATCAGAAATTTAAAATCATGAGATTGTTTATTTCCACGTAAAGAGTTGTAAGAAGTAAATAAATAAATAAATAAATAATTACTCTCTTATTCGAATGATATTGCATTTAGTTTCCATCATTATTTTAAGGAATAATTCCTCTTATACTCATAACAAATCCATATAATTCTCTTATACCCACAACATTCGTAAATTTCTTTTATACTAATAACATTTTACTCTAAATTCATCTCATACCCACGCCGTTAAAACTACTATTATCTATCTAATTAAAAAGACGATTTTGCCTTTTTAAAATTTTCTAATTAAAATAAATCAACCTCAATAGGACTTTTAAATTATTTAATACATTATATTAATGATTTACTATCATCACTTGAGTCATGTTAAGGTTAAATTATCTCTATTGAAAAATTTTAAATAGATAAAATCGTCTTTTCAATGGGGTAGATAACGTGGTTTTAACGACACAGGTACGAGAGGAATTAAAGTGAAATGTTTTGGGTATAAAAGAAATTTACGAAATATTATGGGTATAAAAGGAAATATGTACATTTGTTTTGAGTATAAGAGAAATTATCCCTCATTTTAATTTTGGACCTCTCAAATTTTGTAATTTTGACTCGACAATTATTAGTTTTGAAAAAAAATCCTTATTTATGAATATTACCGGTGAAAACACAATTTTATTTTTAAAGCCATGCTTCAATGGATCCTCCCACCTTTTAGCCCACTTTGATAGTGAAATCAACATTCAATTCACTTATTTTATTTATTTATTTAGAAAATTGAATTTCGTACAAATTAAATATGTGCATAGCCTTCATGTACTAAAGGTGTAAAATTTTGGTAACAAAATTATTTAATTTATATATCAATTATAAAGTTAATAATTGAACATTCAACCGTTTAAAATATTATTGTATATACACAAAAATTTTATAGAGTATTATAATATTCTAATATTGACATGAATGAATTTAAGTGTTTTCTATACATGATTATATAATTTAAAGTGGTATGACCTACCAAAAATTTGAAATAAAATGGTTTTGGTACTATAATGCAACAAATAGTGCTAAACAAAGTGAACATATAATGGGTCAAAATGAGGGAAACATTGAAATATTTTGTTGATGTCAACATATTAGATGTTGGGGGCACCTTTTTTGATGTATTGTATATGACAAGCCAATAGATATTCAATTAAGTCTACGCATAATCCTCACAACTGGAGGAAATTTTCTACAAACCCCCATCATTAGGGGAAATTTAAAAACCTACACGATATGGTGGGATTGTGACTTCAACAATGTCATTTTACACCCTGTGGTGCATGCGGTTACCACGTGTTGTGGCGGCAACACCTTATTTATCATTTAGATATATTCATCCATTTTATTGTTATTTATGTAACTATAACATCATCATGATATATTTCTTTTGGCTTTTATATGAGCCTTTTATTATAATTATTATTATTATTATTATTATTATTATTGCTAATTCTTCTTTTTCTTATTTCATAGTCTTTGTTGATGAAATTAAGCCTTACAGCTAATATTCCAAGAGTCTGGATTGATTTCATATCACTTTATTTATTTTTAGTTAAAAAAATCCATTATATCAATTATATTTAGTATTATTTGTTTAATTTGGAGGTAAAATTTTTATCCTTGCTCTAAAATTTCAACATCTTTTAGAAAAATACTATTATAGTTGAATTAATCCTCACACCATAAAGAGATTTTTATAAATATCCCAATGTCGGAGAATATCTAAAAATATACCTCCACTAGAGGGGAATTAGAAAATCAAGCCACAGCATAGGTGGGGACTCGAACAGTGATGTTATATTTGTGCCAACTGATGTTACCACCAAGCCTATTATAGTTGAATTTTAATAAATAGTATTCGGGGTGAAATATTGTAGAGTATTTGGATGCACTACTCTGAAGTGCTTTCCAGATTATGTCTTTTTAGCTATATTATATCAAAAGTACTTTTTGGCTTATTTAAATTATTAAAAAGATAAAGACTTAACCTTTAAATTTATCATAATCAACTATCTTTTCAAATTATAAAAATAAACTTAAGGAAATAAATTTAAAATATCACGATCATTTCAGAGTGTTTGAATAGGAGCCATAACATTATTTTAAAATTTTAATTTATTTGTTAGATGACTGATATCTTCATAAAAATACACATTCAGTATATCAATAAAAATATCATGTAATCAAAGTAAATAATAAAAACGTTGTTAAGATGTTAGATATTATGAAATAACATTTATTTTTGAATCTCATCCAAACGATATTCAAAATTAGTTATCCTCAAAATATAAGTTGAGAGGAGTTATAAAATACAAAATTATAACAAAATTAAATGAATAATAAATATATAAATATTATTTCACTAAAAATATTTTTTATAAGTGAGAAGTTGATTATTTGGTGAACTTGGGCATAGCCCGCTATTGTCACCTCTTAATTTGCATGCTAGTGACTTAGGATTTAAACTCTGTTAGGAGCTCGTCTCCTCCCATATAATAAAACATTTTAGTTGATTATCTGGTGAAATGTTAAATAATTTTTATTCAAATCATGTCTAAGATGAGCTGTCCTCAAAATATCAGGTGAGACAAATTTCGTAAGATATAAATTTAGAAAACACTGATAGAAGAATGATTATATAAATATTATTTTACTTAATAATATTTATGTAAATCAATTCGCTAATTAATTTGGCAAGATGTTAAATAATTTATATTCAAATCATGCCTAAGATGAGTTATTCTTAAAATATCAGATGAGATAAATTTCATAAGATATGAATTTAGAAATCTTTGATACAAAAATGAATATATAAACATGATTTTACTTAATAATATTTTATGTAAATCATTTAGCTAATTCATTTTGGCAAGATGTTAAATAATTTCTATTCAAATCATGTCTAAAATTAATTATTCTCAAAAAAGCAATTGATATGGATGTCATAAAATATAAAATTAAAATTAAATCAATAAAATAAATATATACATATGAATATCATTTATTTAATCAACTAGGTAGTTCATTTGGTGAAATATTAGACATTACTAAATAAAATTTATTTTTAAATATTTATCCAAATCATATCCCAGATTAATTATCCTCAAAATATCAGCTGTGATTTATTTCATAAAATATAATCTTAAAACAAGGTATTAGAATAATAAATATCATTTAATTTAATAAATTTTATCCAAGTCAACTAAAACAATAAAGTATATTTTTAAGTTTCTATTTATATCGTATCTAAGATTAATAATTCTCAAAATATCAATTAAGATGGTTTCTTCGATAAAATCGAAACATTTATGAATCTGTCATAGTTTAAATTGGAAAATTTATTTTACTTTACAGATTAGTCATTCGTATGTGGGTGAAAAACGTATCTCATTCCTAAAAATGCAGTATGGAAGCATGGGATACTTCAAGTATGTCCTGTCATCATACGTAGTTGGGCCGTAAGTTTCCTGTATTTAATGCGGCAAGACAATGGAGAAGCAGACTTTTTTTTACTTTTCCCACAACATGACATTTCATCACTAATTGGCTCTGGCGAATAGAGTTTTGATAAGGTTTACAAACTGTTTGAAATCAGTAGAATAAGTAATGCTGACCAAAAAACGTTCGTTTGGAAGTAGCCCAAGTTTCCTTCAGATTGAACTCAATTGTAAATATAAACGTGACATTTTCAAAACTTCAAATATATTCGTTATGTTTGCATTTAATCTAAAAAAATATTTATTTTATTCAGAATTGTTAGTTAAATTTTTATAGATACACAAAATACCTTAGTTATTTTTATCAACCAAGATCAAATAAATAGAAGAGAAATAAAATTAGAACTCTCTAAATTTAGAGCTCGTATCTAATTAGTGTGATAGTTAGTTGTGACATTCAATTCTTTCAATTAAGTCCTAAATTTGATGGACGTTAGTAATTTTATATATTAACTAACAACGTTAACTCACGAAATGAATATTTTTAGATTAAATGCAACCATTGTGAGCATTTTTGAAAATTTAAAAATGTCATGGGTATATTTGAAATTAGAATCAAATACAGTGAGTGTATTTCGAAAAACTCTAATGAAAAATGCTTATATTCATTCATAAATACATTAAAATATAAAAATAATTTATATAATTATTTATACATATAATAATAATATTTTGGACAATTTAGATATTGAAAATAAAACTTCAATTTGATATTTAGCCATCAAACCATTTTGTTATATTTATTTTACACATTTGTGTATGGGAGTTGCATAATACCGGATAAATTATGAATTTTCATGTGAATATAAATGATACTAAATATGATAGAAAAATGTTTCTGCTGGGGAAAAAATTGCACTGAAGTTAAGTGTAATTGAACTATTGAAGTAGAGCTCAGGCTCCAGACTTTTGTTTGGAACTAAAGTAGGTTGTACCTTTCCATGATCCGTGTACCATGAAATAGCACGAGCTACGGAGCTAGGCACGAAATTCACTGAGACTACCCGTAATATAAACAAAAAGACATGATGTTTAGAAATCGGCCATTTGGGCAGTTGGCATCTTCAAAATCTAAGATATTTTTTTAGAATTGAACCATCCGCCATACCTGCATAATGCAGAAAAACGTGTGGGACAAAATTCAAAAGGTAGAAATACAGGGGGGTTCATAAAATATATTGGTACTATTAGCATCCATTGACTGCGAAAGGAAAAAAATAAAATGGAGGACCCATTTCACCCTCGGAAATGGGAATCCAATGACAATCACACACGGGCTTTGTAGTTTATGCTGTCGTCTGAACAGTTTTTCTGAAATCCGGACTGTTGGTCCGTCCGTTGAAGTACAAAGAACCATAACGGCAATTTTTTCCTGAGAAATCAAGGGTGCGGATGGTCTGATCAAGGAGACCTTTTGGTGAAGGTACGGTCCTCAGTGAAGAGACTTACCAATGGAGGTGATCTTCAAAAGGACGTGCGTACCATTAGCAATGAACCGAATCTTAAGAAGGGTCCAGATTAGGCGGAGAGTCAGCAGGAGAGCAAGAAACGGGTGGACACTGAGGAGAGCCCAAAAAAGGGTCGTCTTTCACTCATCTCGCTGTCTTTTGAAGCAGACAAGCATGGGGTTGATAAGAAGGGATCCAACCAGACAAGCATGGGGTTGATAAGAACGGATCCAACCAGCTCAGCAAGTGGTCTGCAATGTATCCCGCATTCGCACGTGAGCAGTGGCTTTTCAGGCCCCAGAGATGCCAAACATACATGCTTGGCGATGTGATGTACCACCGCCCTACGCCGCGCTGTTGCTTTGGATATAGGTTGCATTATTCCTGCGGCAGCCCATACGCCGCGACGAGCTTGGCCGCCTGTCCTGGATAATCACGTACGTGCCGAGGTGTACTTTGGTTGCCATTGGATGAGGCCCGGCCCATAGAAAGCACTTTCTATGAGTAGGACGGAAAAAAAAAAAAAGCGCAGGGCATTGTAGTAATTTTATAGTGAGATTATATTTGTTTAAAAATATAAGTATGTTTAGTTTTTTGATAAAATTAGTATTATATATATACAAAATTTCAATCTATTCCATTGAATTGCTAGATCAAGTACTAAAATGTATGTAGACATAAATTTTTATTATTTGACAATTTCTAAAAATATTTGTGTATAA
>JAXCLR010000001.1:64119020-64138969 GCA_035584095.1 Annona squamosa
CCCAAGCTATTCGTGGAAAACTTTGTAAAGACAATATTTTGGCAATGTATTGCGGGGACTACTCTACCCCTAATCCCCCTAATCTTGGCAGGGAATAGGGATAGAGTGACTCACTTTTATCAAATAATAATAATAATAATAAATCACTTCCCCTTTTCTAATGTCGTTTTCAACTTCATGTTCCACAAAGCTAAAAACAACCAATCTTGAAATGCCTCCTCTTCTAGGTGAATGACCCTATTCCATTCACTCAACAAAACCGAGTAACACAGCTGGAGGATTATGTTGGGATTTTCAAAAATTATAATAAGTATAATATAAGATCAAAGATAAACAACAAAAATAATGTAGTTGGCAATGTCTGTGACACTCATATAAGGAGGTCATGGGATCGAATTTGTCACTATGTATTTTTTGGCACATTTTGCAAATCGTTCAAGAGATGCAGCGATTTCAAAATCTATAAAGGGAGATTGGAATCAGAAGATTAAATCTATTCCTCCTCCCAAACATTGCATGTCGTAGTCAAGACATCAGTTGGTCTTGTCTTAATTCAGGCAGTGTGTGTCTTAGTTATTAGTTTGCAAAATTGCAATATATTTTTGAAATTCTCTCTATTCAACTAAGAATTTTGTCTTCAAATGTTCATGTGCCTAAAAGAGGTGTCGCTTCCTATTTTAGTTCAGGTTCAACACGCCTATCACTTCCCTTAATTTTTTTTTCTTCTCTTTCCCATGTTTTGCCCCAACAGATTATGCATTGGTAGACGTGATCTTTCAATTTGGATCCTTCCCTGCCCATGGCAAAGTTGCATCAGGAATAATAGTCCGGATGTCGTACTACAAGCTACAACTAACGTGACAAGGTTAGCTGCAAAGAGAAAAGGGATCACAATGACTAAACACTCCATATCGTCTTGAAAAAGGGCCGGAGGGCATGGAACCTACAAAGATTAACACCCGTGTCATCTTAAAAAGGGCTGGATGAGGGCATTGAACCTAAAGAAAGCAGTCCCTTCAAACAAAGGAAATCATCAAGCAGAAACTCAAGAAACAATTGTTAATTTGCATTCTCCATTAACACTTCTTTTTTACTTCTATATCTGCCTCTGATAATATATTGTTGGTAAATTATCCAAAAATGCTTACAAAATTATACAGGATTTCCCTCAGCAATCATAAAAAAGACCTCAACATGATTCTGGTCAAGCAGCACATTGACTACAAAACATATGCTGCAATAGCTTACAAGGAAGAAAAAGCACTTATGCGCTTTAAAATGGGAAAAACTCACTGCCGAATGAGCAAAACAGGCAGCGATATATTAGTCACAAGTTTTCTGACTGATCTGTTTTAACGTCTGCGAGTATATTCTCAGTCAGTTTCCTGTCGATGAGAAAGGTGCACAGCAAGAAGAGATATCAATGCCTGCAACTTCCATGGCATTGCAGACCCATTCTGGTACGTCACCCTCTGGGAACTGCATATTAGCAATTTGATATTCATCTTATACACACAAGAAATTTTTCCTAGCATAAGGGAAAATGTCAAACCCCTCCTGGAATCCAGGACCCTGTGAGACTCCTTCACAGTCCCACTCAACTGGCCTAACCAGCAAAGACAGCTTGGGGAATCTACACCTGCCAAGCCTCACCGGCCTAGCCTAAAGGTATTGTTCTGCTGCCAATAAGTTTTGCTATTCCACACACTTGCCCAAACCTCCCATTGAACTGCTGGTGTTATGAAGAGAACATTTATTTATACGTCACCCATCATGGCACTAGCCCCCATTGGATCACACTAAACTGCTTACTTCTCTTCACTTTTTATGTCACTTGGATGATCCTGTGAAGCCTAGTGGGATGACGTCCAATCATCCAAGTTATGCAGTTAAGTATGCTTCAGTAGTAGTACCATCATAGTAGATCGAGTGGAAAGCTTATTCTTTATAACACAGGTGCAGTTGGAGGCGTGGCAGGTGTGCAGCTCAATAAAACTCTCGCAAGGTGAGACAATACCTTAATGGACCAGGTAAACAAAGAATCCGCATTGATCAGGCTGGAAAGTGGGTCATAAAGTCTCACACTACTCTAGCATGGACGGGCCCAGCAGGAGCTACTGGTGGCCTCAGGGGTGCAACAGAAATTCTATGATGTTGTGGTATCATGATAAACATAAAAGGCCAAAATGGTTGAGCTAAAGGATAGGATAATTAATTGTTGTTTTTTTTTATAAAAAAAGTAGATGTTTCCCTGTCCTCCTTTCTTGGTTGTTCAAAATCAATGGCAAACCACGAATAGGCACAAAGGAACAATAGAGTCACATCTCTATTACCAAATTACTACTTTTGAATGAAATTCTAATAAAGAACTGAAACTGAGAAGGGAAAAGAAGAATGTCAAAGATAAATTTGGTTTTAGGAGAACCTGTTTCTGCAGGAACCCACAAACAAACCTGTCCAATTGAAAAATGCATACATATAAGAGGGTAAGTGAAACTTTAATCAGCTTAACATGTCTCCATTCAACAAGAAGAAGAAACTAAGGTTTCATACTCTGGAAATCTTCCCTCCACAATTGATGTGTGCAAGTCCTTGCTAAGCTGGAATCAAAGAAAGCAACTATTTGTTGACTGAAATGGGATAGGAAACACAAATTGTAACAAGCTGGGAACAAAGTTTACCCTCATCATGTATGACAAATTGTGATATGATAGAAGCTGAGACCCCACAGCATCTTTTGTGACAAGGCAATGGATATAAGCTCTTGTGTAATTTTTGCAGACCTGCAGATGGAACATGAGATGGTTTTTGACATCAGAAACAGAAACAAGCGAGTACTTCAATATAAATAGAAACGGAAAACCACCACCTACCATGCACGTGCATGTGGGATCAATAGGCCGCATGTCATCTGCCATTGCTCTGTGTTTCAGTTTCAGCACTCCCTGGGCATTAAACAGAAGCATTGTGAAAGCTAAGCTACACCGAATGTTAAACAGGAAGCTCACAGAAGTTACTCAACCCATGAACCCTTGAAGAAGGAGAGCAACCTGCATAAGTTTTAATGATAAACCTCAGAATGCAGTTGGATGATTAGGTGGCTCAAAATTATACCTCAGGAATAAGGGCAGTACCAAAGCGAGCAGTACGAGTAGGATAAACACAATCATACATGTCAGCACCCAAAGCACTGCAAACTACTACATCAAGTGGATAGCCTACACCCTGAAAAACAGTACAAAAGAAAAGGAAAAGTGTTTCATATGGAAAAAGAAACAAAAGAAATAAACAATCACTCAGCACTTCAGTTCATCAGCACACCCTAGTTACCAGAAAATTCATATAGATGAGACAAAGGCTTCTCACCATAACGTAGCGAGGTTTATCATCAGGTAATGCAGCAGTGCACTGAGCAACAATGCGCCAAAATGAATCTTTGTCTTCACCTCCTACAAGACCACCAATAGCATAGCTGGCACAAAAGTAAATTTGTTACATCAGCTCTCTGGTCATCTTAGTGAACTCGTAAGTACATAGACAATTTAATATAGTGGTGCTTCTCAGAAGGTGTAACTTAGATTGTCACAAGCTTACTAGCAGATGTTAGAATGTTCAAAGTTCAGATAGAAGAAGATTGAAACTTTCTTTTGGAAATGGAAAATGAAATGATGTCAGCACAATAAAGAATACCGGCATGCATAAAATGAACAAAGACAAAATCAATAGACTTTTTGGTGAGAACTATAAGCAACAATGAGAGAAAATATAGTTATTAAGACATCAAAGGATGGTTAGTTTTCTTTTCCATTGGGAGTTTTTGTCTTGGTAGACTAACATAAGGCAATTGCTACAAAACAGAACTTTGGAATGGGTGTATAAGCACTTGAGACTCATATAAAGATAAGTAAAATCAAACGCTTCATTCCAATGATTTCACATGCATTTTCCAGATAAACTACAATGAGACCATAATGCAAGTAGAGCACGGACTTCAAGACATAATTTGCGAAAGAGATTTAATACAAGACAACTGGGAAGACTTGAGAGTTCGTAGAAAAACAGAAATTTTTCCTTAACAGAGAAGAAGGGAAGAAAGACATAATTTGAAAGAAATGATAACGAGATGAATAATAAAATTTATCAATTTATCAACAACTCTGCAACTGAAAATCCTAACACGCTGCATTATTTTATAGAAAATCTCTACAAAGATAAACACTAATCTAACTGCCGAATATAAATTAGAAAAAAAAAACTGAAATAAACACTTAAATCTAAAAAATTCCAAAATAAACTAAATCCAATTGATTGCCTTGTAATTCAAATAAATTTTTGAACTATTTCTGTATCATTTTTTGATACAGGACAAAGTGCTCTAATACCAAATTGTAGGGTAACAGGGAAGATTTGAGATGAAAGAGACCAACTTTCTTAGAGGGAAAGAAGAGAAGAATTAGGCAAGAAAGATGAAAACATGAGAAAAGAAGAGGAAGAATAGTATCAATCTCAAATATGTATTATACAAACTAAATCAGATTGATTGCTTTGTAACTCAATTAACTGTTCAGCTCTGTTTCCGTTCAACATAAACTCACCCTGGTAAATTCCGATCAACTAAGCCCCTGACACAAATATCTCTGCAAAACAAGAGATTATTATTGATTCATTTGTTAGCGACTATTGCATGGTGGTTGAGAACAAAGAAACAAACAGTAAAACCAAAACTGACAAATTGCATCTACGGCCTGACCACCACTTAGCCCCATTTTAAACATTTTACTAATGTGCAAATATCTGACTCACGAGTAACTGTTTGCCTCAATTAAAATTCCAAATACTCACCTAAGAACAGGATCTAATCCTCCTTGAACAATTCCAAATAAATTCTGTTCAGTAGGTCTCTCATGAGCTGTTCCCAAAATATAGAAAAACAATGATTCCAAGAATCAGTAATCTGCTAACAGTAAATGGCAAAATACTTTGAAGACAACAATTACTAAACAAATAAATAACTAAAAGATAACTAAAGCACTGACAACGAGTATGAATTTCAAGGCAATAAAAATGCAACAGAACAACAACAGAAACAACAGAAGTATCAGTAAATAATAGTAGTAATTGACAGGGAAATGTTGCAAGTGATGACTGCAGATAACAGCCAAAATTAAATCAGCCCATCCAAAAGTAACTTATGCTATATTTTCCAAGTAGCTGCTATACCACAACCCTAGGTTTGTGGTAGTTGTCTCTCTCCTTGGCAGATGTAATGATTAAGCTGGTGGGAGTTGATATATAAAGATCACTGGAATAAAAAAGGATACCTAGCAACCAATCATGAAAATGAACATTCTTTTTCCCATTCCCATATTTTTTGAGATAGTGGTGACACAGGAACAGAGGCATATAGAGCCATTGGAATTAAATGCTAAAGAACCTAAGAAAATCAGCATTATTGTTGTCATTCCTGGAAACTACAAATTCACATTGCAGCATTTCCATGGATAGGATCCAAAAAAATTGATAGGGATTTGCAAATATGCCCATATGGCTTGATCAATTCTTGCAACTATATCCATTAGTCTATAAAATTTTTAAATATTTCCACATTGTTTGACACGAGTTACATATCTGCCCATTTTCTGTTAAAAAAAAATCTATACTTCCAAATTGTAAATGTCCACATTAGTAATGGCTGATTTGCCACATATGTTGATCATAAGAGTGCAAGATCATGGAGATAAGTGTTAGTTATGACTAATTTATGGTAGATACTACATATGTGCGAGTATTCTTTTGATTTTGGAAATTCTAATGGCTCAAGCATCTTTGCAATTTGGAAATATATATATATATAGAACCTTAACTGTGGGCATATTTGCATTAGAAACTAATAGATACAGTTGCAAGATTTGTCAAACTATGTTTGCATATTTGCAAATCCCAAAAATTTTACAAGGGAAGGCATGAATGCAAGCATAGATAAAGGAGATTGATATGACCAATTGATATTTCCAAACCTCATTATAACATTATTTGTCATGCAACAAACCATATATCCACATGACATAGAAAATCAAGTGAGTGCTCTAGATGCATTGAGGCTTAAAATGATAAGTTTTGAACTAGGCAAATGTTTTCATGCCTTGAAGAATTGAGGATGATTTTGAAATATTTGCATTTTTCTTGCACCAGAGATGTTTTTGGCTTCAATTGGATCTTACCAGCTATGCATCTGTCTATCCACCTGAGAGTACGATACATAGCCTCCTCAATTCGAGGACCAGTAATCGTCGTTTTGACAACATCATCAAGGGCCATGATGATATCTGCTCCAATTTTATTCTGCAAAATTTGTTTCAAAACCAAAACAAAATGTGAAAAATATAAGAGAGATGATACTGGATGAGAATCTATAAATGGTCACAGGTCATTGCACATCAAAATCAGCAAATCTAAAATTTGCTTATTATTAACTTACTGTTAATCTGGGAAAAAAGATAGAAGTGACCTAATTGGATTTGAATTCCCAATGCTACAAGATTTCAGAAACTATATGCAGGACTGACAAGGATAGTTATCCGTAGTCCGGATGCTGAACTTGGTGAAATTTTTGATGATACACAAAATTACCTTACTGTTCTGATCTTCACATCAGATTTTCCAAAGAGAAAGGAAAAACCTCCATGCTTAATGCAAGTCATGTTTACCAGCCAGGCCAGCATTAGCAGGTTGTTATGGGAACTTTGGAAAATATCGACAAGGATGCCACACGTGTGTGTGTGTGCGCGCGCTTTTCCATTTGTAGTCATGCATGAACAGATAAATCGTATGACCTCAGGTAAATTTGTGATGGATGCAAATATCAGATCTCAATTTGCATGATGGTCACAAGGATTTCGATTTTATGCACTACTTCTCTGCAAGGAACAGAAGAAGGTAATGGCTAACTACATACTTAAAAGGGAAATCAACAATAGCGTCAAAAGAACAACAACATTCTAACTTTTAAGTTTCTAATGTTGATCTGATATCACTTAAAAGCACATACTTGTATTTGGATGGACTCCTCAGGTGTCAAAAGCATTGGCTTCCCATCAACAGGCGACTGAGATTGAGAAACAACATTCCCATGTTAAAATATACAACTATGGCAATGCTGTAATGCTATGTCAACAAAACATGCATTTCACACAAGAAGGGAAAAAAAATTAAAATTTAGACAACGAAAATTACAGAGCGAAAAGATAATATAATATTCTATACTAAAAACGAAGAGCAGTATAGCACAATCATTGCTCTTTATACCCAGGCCTCAGATTTCTTGTATCCAAATTCACACAGGAAGAAATTACAAAAACAACATGATATCCAGGGCCTGTTGATCCACACCATAATAGATATCTGGAATGGCATCTAAGAATAGAAGTTGGGAGATGGCAGGTTGATCTGCACCGAATTGTTGGTGGCACAAAAAACAGATACTACAGAATTGCATGTAAATTGAATTAGAAGATCTAAAGCAGATATGCAGGTGGATGCTCGCAATACCAGCATACTGAGAGGGTTTGATCCTCTGGTAAATGTTTTAAAAGAAGCAGTTCAATATGAAATGATTAGGAGATTGCATGCAAGTCTGTGCTGAATAGGAAGAAGAAATGAAGATATCTGTTAGATTTAAATGGATGGAACCAACGGAACTTGAAGAACAGATAGAACCTGTATGCTATGGTTCATTTTAGCAATTCTAAAGAATTACCTGAAATGTCACACCCTTTTCAGTAATGTCCGCTAAATGCAACAGGGAAACCTGAAAGAGCATGTATGTACCGTAGCATTCCATGTAAGAAACATAAGGTAGCAAAAGGACAATGACTAAAGGAACTAGACAACATAGGGTAGCAGAAGAATAATGACTCCAAAATATCAATGCTTGAACAGTTTCCTCAAATTGCAATATTATCTTCAACAGCAAATTATTCAGCATGATAAAAGTCATTGCAATGCTATCGACAAAGGTCAAATACCAGTACACAATCTTTCAATGAAATTATGTTCTCAAACATGATGAAAGTCACAGAACACTCTGAAAAAAAAATGAGAATGACTAGTAGAAACATGGAAACTCATTAATTATTCAGCAAGTGGAAAATAGAAACGAAAAATAAAATCTAATGGATATAAAGAAACAAACTCTTAGTGATTGACAACCATCTGAAAGCCACCAGAGTCTGTAAGCAGTGCCCTTGGCCAATTCATAAATTTGTGAAGACCGCCCAATTCATCAATCAATTCAGAAGTAGGGCGAAGTGCCAAATGGTAGGTATTTCCTAGTATGATTTGGCAACCAATTTCTTCAAGTTGGCTCGTGGTTAATCCTTTTATTGTACCTATGCAAAAGAAGGTAACAGTAGAAGATTATTGTGTCAGAAGCAAGATGTATCTGTCAAATAAAATAAAGATGAGAGTCATCATAGGTGGCATTTGTCAATAAAAAATCTCTTCATGACCCAGAACAGTATAAAAAACAAACAAATAAAAACCTTCAAGGAATGACTGGCGCGCAGTACAACAAAGTGCACAAGGACGGAGTACAAAACATCATCCGTAATTTCCTATCTGAAATGGCATGAATGAGTGCCATAGGCATTATTTGTTGAATTAAACAAGAAATTACCATAGGCATTATTTGTTGAATTAAACAAGAAATTAATAACCCTAGGCAGAAAACTACAGGCATATGAAGAACTATAGGATAAAGTGAAAACAGAACTACAATAGGAAGCTGAAAGGGCCTAAAAGTAAAAGAAAGGGAATGTAGGCGACACGTTGACAAAATAGAAACACCAAAATTTGTATGGCTATTCATATTCTAGTAAGAAAGCAATAAACATTGTGATCATGATCCGGTCATTATATCAATAGTCAAAGCCAAATCATGCATAAACTCAATCCTCAAAGGGAGGGAACTTGAACAATAAAACACAATGGGATAACCGATTGTGCAATTGTACGAAAGACAGCGACATCGAAAAGTGGCAAAGAGGCTTTTGTAGGGAACAAAAAATCAGGAAAAATAAAATTGAAAGGGAAAAAGAAAAGAAAAATATATACATTTTTGAATTCCGAATAAATGGAAAGGATGCATCTATGTTCTGATGTTGATTCCAAGATTTGTTTCCTTCTAACTAACATGGTCATGAATTATTATCAACATGAATGGAGAAAACAGTTATCCAACCTTGAGTCCCCACAGGCATAAACAGTGGTGTCAGACAAACATAGTGAGGCAGTGTCAATTGAGCTGCGCGAGCACGGTTGAACCTCCCCAATACCTAAGCCATGAAAACTTGTTTATCCAGAGTGTCAAACAATTAACTAAAAGAATTCACAAAAGAAAGTTTGAGTATGCAGTGAAGTAACAAACTGATAAAAAAAATTTGCATGTACATCCTGCAAATTTAATAGAGAATCACAAGGAAGCCACAAAATGTGGAATTTCAACACCAATAGCGGAAATATGGCACAAGTCACAAAGCATGAGTACGAAACCCTTGTACAGCCCAGTTGACTTTCCAATTCTTCATAAAGTAACAATTTTTACCAAGGCCCAATTACATGCAATTAATTGTATATATGTTTAACTTAGAATATTCATTTTTTTAATTTTAATGTTTTTTATTTTTTATTTTTTATTCACAAAAATGTTTTCCTAAGTGTATCTAATCGACATACCAAGTTTTTCCATTTTACAATACTTTTATGTATAAATATGTAAAAGTATTATTTATCAAAAAATATATATATAAGTATTGTAAAATGGAAAAACTTGATATATGAATGAAATACACTTAGAGAAATATTTCTATCAAGTAAAAATCAAAAAAATAAAGTAAAAAATGAATATTGTAAGTTAAGCACATATATAACTAATTGTATATAATTGGGCCTCCTGCTGAAAAGCTCAATTTAGAATTTGTACCTCAAAACGAAGTGCCATGAGATGAAGAACTATTGCTTCACTTCAATCTTCGAGCAAAATACTGCAAAGGGCATTTAGCCAGAGTAAATTGCAGATCAGCAACATGGACAGTTGACATGCATGTAATAAGAAAGAAAAGCACTTAGAATACCAAAGAATCAACTTATGTAAATGATTTAGGACGTTGCATCAGAAAATAAATAAAAAAGAAAAGGAAAAAATTTGTCATTTATTTCAAAGTCAAACCTTAATGTTCTTGGTTTATTGGTTTATTATATTTAAAAAAAACCTTATGTTCAAACCAATATGAAATCATGTGAAAAGTTGTGTATGAAGCAGTGGAGAAGTTCTTTTTTTTTTCCCACTTTGGCCATTGCATCAAAACAATCACACACAGATTTTTTTGTTTGGGGACGAACTCCAGAGACTTAAGCTTCACAATTCCCGCGGCAACATTTGCTTTTGCTTCCAAGGAGAATAATATTAAAATGCTAGTGGTGCAGCACAACAATCGGAGTGACGGATTGCATAGCATGAATATGTCATGCACTCCGGATAATATCCAAACCCTCCAGAGTCCAAGTCGGAATAAGCAATCACAACCATTCCGCCTCTGAGTCCACAACAGGAGTTCTTCCAAACACCAAAGCAATACCTCTACACAAATTCAACGAGATAATAACATGTTCATATGGTCCATCGAATCCATCCATAACCGATTCGGATACACGGAAAGGCGAGACAGATGCCCCCGCCGAATAGAAAATGGCTGAAAAGAACTGCAGTAGAAACTCAAGAACGCGATAGACGAACAAATAAATATAAACAGAAAACAGAAAGAAGCGATGTACTTGGTCATTTAAAAAACAAATACCATAGAGAGAAGCAATGCACGAGTTTTTCGAGTTTACATGAGAGAGAGGGGTGTTACTGTGTTCTTGAGGTATGCTCAAGACAGCAGAACAGAGCCGCCGCAGCAGCCGTAGCGGATTCAGGAGAGATGCCCCGGCGCGCCCGCCGTCCTGAATGCGTCTAGGGTACGGGATTCGGATTTACGAAACGCTTAATTTGCCAGCTCCGTCGATACGCTGGCAGGACTTAAAAGGTGCGTTCAGGAATGGGTAAACTTTTATCGAAAAGTTGCAGAATGATATAATACGGTAGGAATGATATGATGAATAAATAGAATAAAGTTAAAATAGATAAATTAGTTATATTTATTGTTATGTAAAAATGATTGAAAAGTATGGTAATTATATAAAAAATGTAAATAAATGATTAAAAAATAGAATGAGTGTGGATAGTAAAAAGTTTTTACTTGACAACTTTTGCTTATTGACGGACACATCTTAAATCACCAGTCTATTGAACTACTTTTCATGCATTGCTCAAATATCATGCTTGCTGCTTTCGCACTCTGGGGATTCTGTTGGTGTATGAATTAATGCACTTAATCAAGGCCATGGTGTTTGTTATTTTTGTTCGTGATGCCGTGAGTGCTGAGGGGATCACAATTTTGACTCTTGAGTTAGTCAGACATGTTATTTACAGAATTTGATGGTATTTTTGGAAACAAATAAAACTTTTGATGAAAAGTTGTAAAAAGTAGAAGTTGGTCGATGATGTGATATGATGAGAATAATGATAAAGAGTAAACATGATAAAGTTAAAATAAATATATTAATTGTGTGGGTAGTTGTGTATAAATGATTGAAAAGTAGAACAATTATATAGAAAAATGTGAATAAATGATTAAAAAATATAATAATTATGAAGAGTAAAAAATTTTATATTAAAAAAGTTTAATTAAATAATTTTTATTCATTAACAAACACACCCCGTGTTGAATAGCTCCTCCGCCGGCTAGCTGATGTGATAAGAGGCAGCGATCCATGTTATTTGGTGGGATTTTCGATGAAATCAATACGCCACACCAGCGAAAGCTTCGGGGGTACACAATGACCCTCCTATTTGCATCCAATGAGGTGTTTGCTCTAATACCAACACACATGGCGCATTCAGCTTCCTAGAGCGCCCGCCCGCTTGGACTGTCTGGACAAAGGTTTCCCGATCCCCACATTAGCGGACTAGCCATTCCTAAATTGAGATAGGATGGCACAGTCTCCCGTGTCCTTCAAGGCATTAGCTGTTAGCCATCTCGAACTTTCAACTACCTCTCCGTCTATCTAATTTTAATTATTTTGTTACATTTTTATATAATTATTTTTACATAACTTCGAATATAATCAACCTATTTGTTTTAAATTTATTTTTTTTACTCTTCACGGTTACTCCCATCATATTCCATTTTTTCTATTTTAAATATTTCTATATGAAAAATTTTTAATTTAAAAGTTTTATCATTTCATAAACCCATCATTAATTTATTAACTATAATCAATAATTTATTTTTTCAATTTTACTTTGTTGTTATAATCATTTCTTATTTAATTATCCAATTTAGTTTTTCTTTCTTTTGATCATATCTTATTACTTTTATGTTTTTAAAATTTTTTCTACTTATCATTTTTCTCACGTTATATTCTCAAGCAGTGTCTTATGAAATAAGCCATTATGCACAATAACAATGATCGATATTACCTATCATCTATGATCACTCAATTAGACCGATTTTAGCGCATAATTGAATGAAATGGGATATGAACAAGATTTTCTAGATGAATTTTTTTCATTTTTAGAACAAGTTTAGTTAACATATAAATTTTCTAAAATCAAAACTTTTCATTTTTTATAATTCACTTGTTCATAGTGGCAACAAATATAACTATTGAAATAGGAGTAGGTCCCTTCATGGTATCAAACAACTACACGTGAAGGGAAAACTGTGCGGAGTTTGCAACTGCATTAACGAATAATGATAAAGCATATTAAGTAACATATAAAGAATTCACCTCCTTAATAAAAAGAGCAAATTATTCATGATTCCAAATAATTTTTAGAATTCAAAACTACACGTTATCCAATGAAAACATAAGATTCCTACCAATAAACTAAAATTCCCTATATGATTCATTGCAAACACCTCTTAACAAGCATTTAATGCAATTGTGTAAACTAACAACCTATTAATAAGTACAAACACATTTCCACGATATTCATTGAAAAATTTGGATTACATAAGAATAGATAATATTTATGAAAAATATATTTTTAAACTCATTTATATGCAATAGAACTAAATTGGTCGTTGTGGTATGTATGTGATATATAGGATAAATATCTATTCTATCTATTAAGTTTTTTCTATGTCTATATGTTCAGCCAGTTTATTTTCTATTTTGGTTTATTTGATTTTTCATTAAGTCCATTTTTATAATAGGAGAGATGAAGATTATTAATTTACCCATTAATTCACTTTTTACAGTAATTTTTTGTATTTATTTTGCTATGAAAGGTGAATTTGATTATGCATCCCAAATAGTTATACATCATTAATATTTTTCAACTATCTTATATTCCAATTATTTTTATGTAACAGTATATGTAATTATCATATCTATTTTAATCTTATTTTATTCACTATTCGTTATTATTTCTATCATATAATACAACACTTTTATCATTTTTCAAACACACATTTAGAATGTATTTGAGAAGTGACAAAACTTTCAGTTGAAAAAATTGTAGAATAAAAGTTTGAATTGAAACAAAAAATGAGAAGATATGACAGAAATACGAATGAGGAGTAAATAAAATAAAATTAAAATAAATAAGTTATTTATATGCATTGTTGTGCAAAGATGAGTGAAAAGTAAGATACTTATATAGAAAAATGTGAATAAATTATTGAAAAATATGGCAATTATAAAGATTAAAATGTTTTAAATTGAAAAGTTTTAACTTATATTTAATATAAGCCAAACACACCCTTAGTATAATATTTTGTTCCCACTTCGTGAGTTCTTATCCCCAAAACAAAATATTCCCTTATCTAATCTACTACTACACATCCCATTACACGTAAACGCATCCCCCTAATCATTCTGATCAACGAGCCCCTATTTCATTGCCGTCCACCTGTCCAGATGGGATTTTTCACCGTCCATTCAAATACTTTAGTTGAGTTTTTTACAACTTGCGCCCTTTGTGTTTTGCAATTTAGCTCTATTTTCACGCGAGACAAAAAACCAAATGACAACTGGAGGGGACAGAGAGCATCATGGAGGTGGTGGAGTGTAGGAATATCGAAATGTGGGAGAAAAAGAACCACCCGCTGAGCATGTGGAGAAGAACTATTTTCGGCTCGTGGCCTGCCCATGAATGTGCAATGAGTTCCGCTTGGAATGGATGGATGCATCGTGGACATGGTTTTTGCATGATTTGGTGTTGTGGAATCCACATTCAAGTGTAACAAACTAAATCTCCTGCTAGCCTAAAAAACAGAAAAAAAACGTGTAAATCATACCATGATCTCACAAGCTCTTCCAACAATTAACCATGCATTTAAAGCATTATACATCGACCATCTCATATTAAAAGGAAAATTTCTCTCACACCCACAACATTTAACTATTATTCATTTATATTCATTGCATTTAATAAATTCTCCCGACATTCATGACATTTCACCTATAATTTTCCTGACACCCATGTCGTTGCATTCATTCCATTTGCATCGTTTTCTTTTTTTTAATGCCTAAAATGCCCTTCTCTTCTTCCCTTCTGTCACTATGTTTGTCGAGAGCTGCAGCGATGGGATTTCGAGCTTATTTTTGAATGGTGCCTCCGTCACATTGAGGACATCTCTGGACAATTTGTGTAGGTGGGGTTCTTGGTCCATTACAAGAATTTGTACATGGGAGGCCTAATTTCTTTTAGAATTTTAAAATTGCCGAACCTAATAGCCTTAGATCTAAGTTCCATTTGCCTATCCAACCACACATTAGTCCAAATCTTCAAAAATGTTGCCTCTCACAAGCTTGATCCCTAGGGAAAAATTGCTTCAACAGTAGCATCCTACCACAATTCGGCAAGCTCTCGAGTCTACATATTCTTAATCTCTCGCCCAATAACCAAGTAGGTATAGTTCCATCAAAGATCGAAAACTTGACATTGTTGTTGTAGTTGATGCTCAGTGAAAACAAACTCATGGGAGTAGTGCCAAGAGAGATTGGCGACTCTAGCAGACTGAACCTTGAGTTGAATTGACGAGAATTGGTTGGAAATACCCCAAGACGGCATTCGAGTCCTTAGTCGAAATGGCGAGAATTTCCCCAGTCTCATACGAAAGCTTGTCGGATAAGCAATTTAAGGTGATTGGCTTCAACAGCTTCATAAGTAGCCTCCCACTGGCTCTCAGAATCATATCGCTTGTCATACTCAGCATCCCCAACAATGACTTCTCAGGTCGAAGGAAAAGTTGGCCTTTGGTGGAGTTAGCTCTACCAGTAAAGGTAGATTTGGCGATGACAACTTAGGTGGGTGGTTCAAATCTATTCGTGGGCTTTGACTAGCGATGTTGACTGATGGTAATGAAGACAAGTGAAGAACGCGAGACGGTTTTTTTCGATGATCGGATCATCATTTTGATGAGGTGACGACTTGGTTGGGGTCGAAATTCGACAATTCATTAGACTACAAGTCGTGCGCAAAAGGGCGCTGTGGTTTTGTTGGGTTTTCATTGTGAAAGATGACACATGGTGTGCCATCTATGATGATGGATAGAAAATTTAGTGTCAAATCCAAGCATGGGCATTTTTGAAATTATGAATAATAGGAGCAGTTGTTTTGACGAAAGGTCATGATGTGACCATAGGAGAAATTTGTAATGAAATGTTATAGATACGTGAGAATTTTTTGAAATGTCGTGGGAATAAAAGAAATAATAGGCAAATATTATAAGTACGCATGGAATATTCCCACTTATTAAAACAAAAAATCTTAGAAGTTTTCCCAGTAATAATACGCAAGGATTTTCCCCTTGCCAAAACAACAAATCTTAGAAGTTCTCCCAATAATAAACCAGCAATCTCATATCGAAAGAACAAATCTTACGAGTTCTCCCAATAACAAACCATGTATTTATAATTTTAGCAATCTCGTATTGAAAGAACAAATCTTACGAGTTCTCCCAACAACAAAGCATGCATTTAGAATAAAATTACCTAAGCTAACAGCTGCATAGAATGAGCATAACGAGAGCTTTCCCCCAAGCCCGTGGAAATTCGTACTTACCCAAACCCGCCCTAAATCCCAATCCCCCACATAATCGCTTCATTTCCTCCTCAAGTCAGCTTCTTCCCTCCCAATTAGTCTTTGAATGCGCTTCAGCCACGGCTGGGTTTCATCATGGCAAATCACCATGGAAGAATTCTAATGCAAGGATGAAAAAGCGCGTGATTGTCAGAAGATGGCGACCATGACCGATAATTACGGCCTTGCCTTCATGCTGTGGTTCTCCCACGACCAGGACGCCCTCTCTCTTGTCTACGTGTTCAGGTGGGTTCTTCTTTTCCCCCTTCCAATTTCTTTTCCTACTAGATTTGACAAAATGCTATACCTTTACACGATTTGGCAGAAAAAATCTTCTGCCCCACAATACAATCTCTACTCTCGTCGAGCTCCAACATAAATCCTCATCTCCAAGTTGCGATTTCTGTCCTCACCGAGTTAAGCCAGAAACAGTGCTCTCCCCTTCCTATTTCTATCTCTTCTAGCCGTTCGCGTGAGTTCTTCTCATGCCCTTTTCGATTTCTTCCCCCGCGAGCTCTAGCACGACGCCCTCTCTCCTCCACCTGTCGGGGGTTCTCCTCCTCCTCCTCCTCCTCTTGATTTCCTGGCCCCTCTCTCTCCTTCAGCTATCGGTTGGTTTTTTTCTCCCGTGGAAACGGGGAGAAATAGCAAAAATACCGAAAGGCACGTGCCGTTAAAAAAAAAAAAGGTAATTTACATATATACCCATATAATTTCACCATATTGCAGATATATTCATGTAGTTTTACGAAATACATATTACCCCACATAGTTTTACCAAAATTGTTTATTATCCCCACATTGTTAAATGTCGTTAATATCTGCTGTTATATTTTCAAAAATGATGAAAATGCCTTTATCCATAGTTTCACTAAAATTGCATATTATCCCATGAAAATAAAGACATTTTCGTCATTTTTTAAAATACAGTTGCATATATTAACGGTAGTTAACGGCGTGGGGTAATACACAATTTTGGTAAAACTATGTAGAATTAATATATATTTTTTAATGGAGGTGGAGGTTGAGAGGAACACTCAGCCCCACCTCGGGTGACGTGGCTGTCTTAGTCTGGAATTGCCGTGGGCTTGAGAACCCACGTGCAATTCGATGCCTCCTTAACTTGGTCATGAAAAAAGCTCCTAAACTGGTTTTCCTCTGTGAGACGAAGTGGTCTTCAGAAGAAATGGAGGGAATCAAATACAAGTTGAAATATGATTATTGCCTAGCAGTGGATCCTATTGCGAGAAGGGGAGGGTTGGCGCTTCTTTGGAACAACGATTTCCAGGCCCTCATAAACAGTTTCTCTTATCTCCACATTGATGCAGATATTCAAGGGTGGCGCTTTACAGGATTCTATGGGCACCCTGAAACACAACAAAGAGTTCATACTTGGAATCTTTTGAGTTCATTATGCAATCGGGCGGAAACCCCGTGGCTGATCATGGGGGATTTTAATGAGATAACTGGTCCTACGGAATACATAAGTCATAGGATTCGCTCTCAATTTGCAGATGGATCTCTTCTATAATGTTCTTGATAGATGCAACCTCTTGGATCTTAGTTTTGTGGCCCTGCCAATGACATGGAGTAATAACCGAAGGGGTTCTCATCGGGTGGAAGCCAGATTGGATAGGGGGGTCGCAATGCCAACTTGGCTAGCACTCTTCCCATATGCCAAAATCTCTCATCTTTCTGTTTCTTCTTCAGATCACTGCCCTTTGATGCTGGTTTTGAACTCAATGCACTGCATGAGGAAACCGCCGAGAGAATTTAGATATGAGCTGTTTTGGGCAAGAGATAGGAAGGCTCATCATATTGTCCATCGGGCTTGGGCTGAGCAAGCTAATGGGGCTTCCTTCTCTCCGGTTCCACTGGAAAACAAGATCAAATCCTGTAGCATGGAATTATCTAAATGGAACCGCTCGAGGAGGGGTAATCTGAGAAGAACTATTGAGAAAAAACAACAGGATCTGGAAATTGTTATGGGCCAGGCCCCCTCCGATCAGCGCGATAACGCTATAAACAATTTAAAAGCCCAAATCAACTCTCTTTTGGAAGACGAAGAACATTTATGGCGACGGAGAGCTAAGACCCACTGGCTACATGGGGGGGACAGAAATAGAGGCTTCTTTCATCGAATGGCGACCAACCGCAAACGGGTTAATTCCATAGATGCCCTGAGAGATTCTAATGGGAATTGAGTCCGTGATCAGGATAAATTGATGGACATGGCGGTAACATATTTCTCATCTCTTTTCTCTTCATTAGGTCCACATCAATCTGAGTGGGTGAACAATCTCATATCCAAAAGACTCACTGATCAACAAAGACAACAACTGACCAGGACCTTACAATTCGATGAAGTGGCAAAGGTTGTGAAGGCAATGAGCCCTACACAGGCCTCGGGGCCTGATGGGATGTCGGCAGGGTTCTTTCAAAAGCATTGGCAAACGGTGGGTAACGATGTTTTCCTGTGTTGCAAGGAATTTATGGAACAACCCGATTCGACCCTTCAATGTCTGCAGTTGAAGCACATGAACTCAACCACCATAGCTCTTATTCCAAAGATGATGGGGGCCTATTCTTTGGCCCATTTTCGCCCAATTAGCCATTGTAATGTGGCCTATAAGATCTTGGCTAAAGTTCTTGCAAACAGACTCAAGGTATGTCTCCATGATGTTATCAACGAGAACCAAAGTGCGTTTGTTCCGGGACGGCTCATATCGGATAATATGTTGGTCGCATATGAGGTGATCCATTCACTCCGTCGGAGAAGGGGGGGAAAGAAGCATGAGATGACAATCAAATTAGACATGTCAAAAGCATATGATAGGGTTGAGTGGGTGTTTTTGCAACGTATTATGGATGCTATGAACTTCGGACCTGTCTGGACTCAATGGATTCTATCCTGCATCTCAATAGTGAGGTACCGTGTGAATGTGAATGGTTTTAAAATTAGATTCTTCAATCCTCGAAGGGGTCTAAGGCAAGGTAACCCGCTTTCCCCGTACCTGTTTCTATTATGTGTTGAAGGCCTCTTGGCTCTTATTTCAAATGCAGTCGAATGTGGTAGTATCCATGATATCAAGATCAATCCTCGGGGCCCATCTATCACCCATCTCCTTTTTGCGGATGATGCTCTCATTTTCATCCGAGCGGAGGTCAGTGAAGCTCGTAACTTTATGGCGATTCTTCAATTATACTCGGAGGCTTCTGGACAGGTCGTAAATGTGGAAAAAATAGCTATTTTTTTCAGTTCAAATGTTAGAAGCGATTTGAGAAGTGAACTTATCAACTGGCTGGGGTCTGGGGGAAATGACTTTGACCGCTATCTCGGACTCCCTGCTTGGCTCGGAAGGTCAAAAAGATCAATGTTCAAAGGTTTAAAACAACACATTTGGCACAAAATCCAGGGTTGGAAGGGTAGACTTCTTTCTTGGGGAGGAAAGGAGACCCTTATCAAAGCTGTGGGCCAGGCTATCCCGACTTACACGATGAGTTTGTTTTTGCTTCCAAGAGCATTGCGCAATGAAATTAATGGCATGCTTAGTAGATTTTGGTGGGGAGAACGGGAGAATAAAAGGAAAATGAGTTAGGTTGCCTGGAGAGACATGTGTACATCGAAGCTATCGGGCGGATTAGGATTCAGGGAGTTAAACTCATTTAACCTTGCTCTTCTTGGCAAACAGGTATGGCGTCTTCTCCTGCGGACAAACTCGTTATGCCACAGAGTTCTCAAAGCAAAATACTTCCC
>JAXCLR010000001.1:64144100-64154694 GCA_035584095.1 Annona squamosa
CGAAGCTGAGTGGTGTAGAAGGATTCACTTAAATGGCATTGTTATTGGTATGGTTCTTTTGTATTAATGGTGACTTGAAAGCATTATTACGAAGCTGATTGGTGTAGAAGGATTCACTTAAATGGCATTGTTATTGGTATGGTTCTTTTGTATTAATAGTGACTTGAAAGCATTATTACGAAGCTGAGTGGTGTAGAAGGATTCACTTAAATGGCATTGTTATTGGTATGGTTCTTTTGTATTAATGGTGACTTGTAAGTATTGTTTGTGAATGTGTTGCTTTTTCCCACAAAACTTCCACGATACCATTCCTGAGTTTCTTTTGTCTTCTGAGGCCAGTGTGCTTTCCCTAAAAAAATTAGACTCCCTGTGTTGTCTTCTGGTGTTATGAATATAGTGCAGCCAGATGCCACATTGCTACTGCTAGTCTTGTTTTGCAATCCACAGTTGATATTGTACTTCGTTTGCAATTGTTGAGATTTTTGCACAGTAGATCCTGCAAGTGTGCATTTTGGCATTTGTGATTTGGTTTTCACAAAATAAGCACCGTAAATTCAAAGCTTTGCAATGACTGTTGCAGATGATGCATATCAATATGAATCTAAAGTGTTACGAATTCTTTTGAAATGCTAAAAGTGCAGAGGGTTTTTTCTTTTCCGAAGAATGTGGGGTTAATTTTGCAAACTTTTGAAAGTTACGATGTCAGTTTTGCAACATGCTAGAACATGCTTGCCAAAATACAACCATGCATTCTTACAGGTCTATTTTGCAAAAAAATAAAATAAAATCCCTCAATAATTCTTCCAGCCCCACCCCAACTCAATAGTTCATTCTTGCATTTGAGCTGCTTCCGTATTTATGTGGGAGCTGATGATGGAATTTGCATTTATCTTGTTTGCTAAACTGGGATCATAACATGTTTGGTGTTCTTTCTTAAACCAAATTCACCATTTTAGTGAAATCTGTGTACATCACATTGGAAGCCTGTAAAATTTGGATTCCGATTTTTCTTCTGGTATTGAGAGAACATGTTCTCAAGGTCAGATTCCTCTTGTGGAAACTGCATGTTTAGTTATGTAAACATTTGAAAAGAGGAAAGTCACTGCCATATGCTTGTGAACTTGAGATTGTAGATCTTAGACAAACCATTGCATTCTTAATTTGTGGGATTCTCTAGGCAAATGAATTTAGGATTTATTTGGATGGGGCATGTAATAGCTAGGGGGCTTTTGCATGTCTTTTAACTACTTATAATCCTAGCAACCTGCTTTTTCTCATCGTTATTTATGTTTTTGATCTTTCCCCTTTTTGTTAAAAAGCCTAGTTTGCTAACATCATCCTTTAACACATTTTCCTATTACATGCCGAATTATATTTCTCTGCTGACACTTGCTATTATTTGGTATCCAGGGATGAAATTCAGAATTTAGATTCTCCAATGGTGGAGATAAAGTTGGATCCAGAGATTAACAAAACAGGAGACATATGGCATGTGTGTGTGGAGGTAAGAACAGCATATTATTTGGAAGTTCTAGTGTTGACTAAGATGTCTTTGTTGATGTCAATGAATATCTTCCACATGCTGTAAATAGATAACTTGAAATTTTTGATAATGTTGAATTTCCTATTTAAGATGGATCATGCCATCGATAAATAGAATAAAGTATGACTACTCTGGAACTACTTTATTTAAGCTCTGACCTCCAGACAGATTAGCGGATTAGGAAATTGTGGGAAAAATCCTATTATTGCATCATGTATTGCATGAACGACAAAGCGCATGACATCTTGTCCATGAACTGCATATCGTGATAGAACTGTTTACACTTGGATGCTAGTAGGGAGTATTTGTGTAGTTTCCAGTGTTCAGGGGATGGTTGCTACGTGTAATTTCCTTCTCGTGTTTTAGGAGGAAATTTAATTGTGAAAGCCACAGCATGAAGAAATTCTACTCCATTAGTTGCAAGGGTGTTGTAAACATTTAAATATATATTCTGATTTTAAAAGCTGTTGTAGGTTCTTTTCCTTGTGGGTAATTTCTCTTTTAAAATGTCAGGCTTCATTAGGGGCTTGTTTTCATGTTGTCAAAAAAAATAAAAAAATCTACAATTAAATGGAATTTGTATAAAAAAATTTTACCGGTAAAATAGTGAATAAATACAAAATAGACAGGCAGTTCTGTGGATCAAATAGGATTGATGATGAAAAATAAAGGTTATGGTATGGAAAATATGGGCTTACTAAGTTTTTTAAGTCTCATATCAATTTCCTCTTTTGTTTAACATAAACTTAGTGTGTGTTTGTTTGGGGCAAAAAAATATCAACCAAAGCTTTTCATTCTCCATAACTACTCTTTTTTTTAATTACTTTTCACATGTTAGTATACAAGCTACCCTATTTTTCATTCATTTCTACACAATAACCCATACAACTAACCTATCTATTTTGATTTTATTCTCTTTATTCCTCATCATTATCCCTATTATATCACATCATTTTCTATCAATTTGACAACTTTATCCCAAAAATTTTTCTTCAAAAGTTTTTCTCTCAACCAAACACACCCTTAATGTGACCTAGGTAGTTTGTAAACTTCTGAGGCATTTTTTATAGCTCTATATGACAGGAATTTTTACACTTCAGATTAAGTCGTGCCTGAAAATTAAGGCAAGAAATATATGGCTCAGGTGCCACCTCTGACACAAGTGCTTTTCTAACTAACTAGGAAAGGGAAAAATTTCCGTCTTGAAATAACTTGATATGTGAAAACCACTGTGTGAATTATGTGAAACTATGTACTATTCTTTATGGCATATTACTCTAGAACATCTTAAGTGTTTTCATTTACTTTAATTCCTGCACATTATGCACTTGCAGATACTTTAAGGTTTTCCTTTTTCTTTTCAGATTTTTTTTTTTCATTTACACATCTCAAATTGCTGAAGTTTTATGAGCGTGCTAACAGAGTTTCTTTGATTTGTTTTAGTTTGGTTTTTTATTTCCTTGAATTTGCCTTTTGGAATGATAGAATTGTTTTTGTGGCATGCAGGATTTACCACGATCAGGTGTTCTGTATGGTTATCGTATCGATGGTCCTCAAGGATGGGAACAAGGGCATCGATTTGACAGCAGTGTCATCCTATTAGATCCTTATGCAAAGCTTGTTGATGGCCGCAGGGTTTTTGGGGATGCTAGTGACAAAATGTCTAAGGTTCTGGGAACTTATGATTTTTCTGCCTTGCCCTTTGACTGGGGTGATGATTATAAGTTTCCAAATATACCTGAGGTAAGCCTTCCTAGATTCTTGAAAAAATGTAACTTCTTTATCAATTCTAATGGTAAATGTGATATGTTCTCTTTTCTTATTTTGTGCATGCAGAAGGATCTTGTTATATATGAAATGAATGTCCGTGGTTTTACAGCCGATGAATCTAGTGGACTTGATCCAAATGTTCGTGGTAGCTATCTTGGTGTAATTGAGAAGGTAGGCATATGCTATTCAGGTAACTGTGGTCATGTTAAACAAAGCCTGCTCCTACCAACTATACTGTTTTTCTGGCACATCTCTCGGCGACCATGCTATGCTTTTGGTTTGTGAGATGATTATCAAAATTAATCTCAGAAAAGAATTTTGAAAAACTGGATGAGAAATAATTAATCTTGCTTCAAAATAAGGTATTTTATGTTAGTTGTTTGGATTTATTAGATGCCATAAAGATTGCTGTGAGATACAAAGATTTCAAAATGTGCAGATTTTTCTGTTTTCTAGATCCCTCATTTGTTGGAGCTTGGCATTAATGCTGTGGAACTGCTACCAACTTTTGAGTTTGACGAGTTTGAGTTCCAGCGGCGTCCAAATCCTCGGGACCACATGGTAAGAAGACGTTTCCCCCCTTCATGACTCATTTAATGTCAAATGGCCATCATTCGTCTATTAAAGGTTATCTCATCTTCTGGCCACTCTACAAAAAACTCCTCTCCTTTGGGGAAACCTTCCCCCTTATGTTTTATGCTTAGGCTGTTCTAGAATATTATTATTCATAGCTTTATGAGTTTTCTTAACTATGCGATTTCCCAGATCAACACATGGGGTTATTCAACTGTAAATTTCTTTGCTCCCATGACCCGTTATGCTAGTTCTGGTGGAGGTCCTGTGGCTGCTGCTCGAGAGTTCAAACAAATGGTGAAGGCCTTACATAATGCTGGAATTGAGGTATTGTAAAATTGTAAATCTTCTGTTCTGACCTGATAAACTTCTAATATTGTTTTCGAGGAATGGTATAATGGAAAAGATGAAAAATGAAGGAATGGAGAAATTGTAAGATTCATTGATGTATTCCAAATATCATGAATTTTCTTCATTAGTCAGTTGGAAGTGGTACAAAATACTGCGAAAGAATATGATATTCAGCGTGATTAAGTGCACCACCCTTTATTTCTTCTTGATTCACTCAAACTTGTTTGGAAAAATAATTCTATTGGCACAGGTCATTTTGGATGTGGTCTATAACCATACAAATGAAGGCGATGATTTGCATCCCTATACCACTTCTTTCCGTGGCATAGATAATAAGGTAACTTCTGCTATGCTCCTTACTTGAATACCAAGAAGACAATTGGCGGAAGGTGGCCATCTACTGCATTCTGTTAAATGTTGTGTTCCTAAAGACCAATCAGCCTATTCTGGCTTCCTTACTCATTTAAAAATTTATATGTTTCTGAGTTCCACATGTTTCATTTTTGCATATTTGAGTATTTACTTGGAAATTTTCTTATCATTTGTTCTTTGTCTGACATGTAATCCTTTTCATGTCAAAAATATTGTCAGGTTTATTACATGCTCAACCTTAACAAGAATCCTCCATTGCTTAACTTCTCAGGCTGTGGTAATTTCATTCATACTCCTCAATACACTTGACTTCCCTTTTGACATTCCTTTCAGTAATTAGTCTATGTTACCTTTTTCATAGTCTATATGTCATTTTCTCTTTCTCATATTTGGTAGATCAAAATTCTTCAGCATCTGTTTCGTTTTTGAGTTCATGGTCGGGGATAAATGAAAACCTATTATGCGGATATTATAGGGAAGCATGTAAACAGACATGTTAACACTGTGATTGTCTGTCTGTTTAGAAGATTATGACCTCTTGAAGCAGAAAGGCAATAGCCATGTTGAACAACATGTTGGAAAGCCATCCAATAAGAAGGATCCATATTGTACTTTTTGTATGAATTTGTCACATCTTACTTGGCGCCTGTTCGCGTTGGAGTCGTCTGTTGATTGAATAGGTAATGGTAGAAACTCTATACAGCTGATCTTTTGCATCTGCTTCTAGACACGGTGACTGATCAAGCCAAGAAAGAATGACGGGGCACTTCCAGATATATTACTTAGCATATCATGTCAGCTGAAGTGGAAAAGACACCAATGCGATGATGGAATAAGATAAAATATAACATACAGGAATTGAATAAAAGCAAGATCATGCTTATTGAAAAGGAAAACATGATAATATATATGGAGATCTTTTGTGGTGGATACCATTAAGTATTTGAGATGTTTAAAAGAATATTATTACCCAGCACATTTACAGTACTTCCATGACCAGTCAATAAACTGTATCACCTTTGCATGGAAGAGTTGGCAGTTAGGTCATTGCAATTGTCCCTACCATTTAATGGTCTTAAAATTAACCAGAGTAATGAATCACATTAGGACATAATCATCTTCCACCCTTCTTTTGTGGTTGATGCAACATAACATATTTAATTTACAAGAGCATGTTTTAGTGGTATTCTAACCTAATATCATTTTTATGCCTTTTGAGGTTTCTAACTTTTGTTTAATTGTTTTCATATTTTTATTATATATATTTGTACCAGGAAACACATTCAACTGCAATCATCCAGTGGTCATGGAACTCATTCTTGATAGTTTGAGACATTGGTATGGACGTTAATGTTCTGAATTGTGTGAACCCTGAAATTCTCTTCAGTGTGATTAGCCTTTTGGCTACTTGATTTTAAACAGTGTTATCAGAACCAGATAGGTCATCTCACCCAAAGGATATTGAAATTGTATCCTCACTCTTGAATTATTGTCCCTTGCCTTCGCATTTAGCTTACTTCCGTCAATTGTCACCATCATTTGAACCCAAGACCAAGAGTTTTGTTGGTTTTATAAACCATACCTTTCACTAATTGGTTTGAAAATCAATTTAAGAAGGTACAAGCATGAATCTGTTGAAGCGCCGTTAACATTGCATGCAAGTGGCCTTGAACTAAAATCAATGGTTTTGTTTATAAAATCTTAGATTCTAAATTCTGGATGTTACTGAAAATTAGTGTGCTTTTTCATAACATCTTAGGGTATTGGAGTATCATGTAGATGGATTTCGCTTTGACCTCGCAAGTGTTCTTTGTCGAGGAACAGATGGATCTCCACTTAGTGCACCGCCACTTGTTAAGGTTATATGTTTCTACCAATTTCTTCATATCCTTGAATGGGTTAAATCTATAGTTTTATCTGTATTTTTTGGGTTGGAGATCAAGGGGTCCAAAAGCACAATTAATTAAACTTCTGTCATAATTATTCTTCTATAGTTCATTCACAAATAACCGGCTACATTTCGTGTTTTTAATTTTCTTCAAGGGAAAATCTGAAAATTTATTTTAAGACTTCTGCAGTTTATTGAGACATTTTGGAATAGATTCGTTTTTGGAATTTATGATTTTTTGGTAGTTTGTGTTGAGGGTGTCCGTTGATTTCATATGGAAGATAGCCAGTGTCATGACAACTATCTTGATTTTTGCAGTATTAACTGTTGATATTCTAATCCTGCAAGTCAAAAGTTAAAAGTTCTATGCGCAGAAATTGATGTTAACGGAGTTGAATAGCTACCCAATACTTCCTTTTTGGCAACTTAGGTATCTATGCTTCTCTTTGGGCTTTTTTTTACTTGCTACTTGATGCGAACCAAGTGCTTGTCGTTAAGAGCATTATGATCACCAATTTAATTAAAATAACCAAAACACATTAAAGCTAACACTATGCAAAAGATAGCGCAGAATAATGGTGAATCAAGTCGAATCCACGGAGAGATGATAAAATTTTGAATTGTTTGATATTTACTTGCAATGAGAAGAGATGAAAGATAGAGAGAGAAAAGAGAGAAGGGAGAAGTTAGAGAGAGAGAGAGAAGGGGAAGAGATGAGAGAGAAAGAGAAAAGAAGGAGAGAGAAGAAAGAGAGAGGAGAGGAGAGGGTGAGAGAAAAAGTAGAGGGAAGAGAGTGGAGAAGGTAGAAAGAATATAAAAGAGGTAGAGAGAAAAGGAAGAGAGGAATTAGAGAGAGAGAGAGGAGAAGAGAGATGAGAGAAGAGAGAGAAATAGAGGAGTTAACAGAAAGAAGTTGTTGCAATTAATTAGCAACAACTAAATTAAATCTATTCTAAGAAAGCAATTAAAAAATATAGAACTTAAACTATGAAAGCAGGAAAGAAAAATGCATTAAATTAAATTTAAAAATTACACAATAGGAAATAAAGCATTAAATAAACAGTAAATCTAATCTAAAAATTAAAACTGCAAAATTAAAAATTACACGACATTGAAAATAAACTATAAAACAAAAATAAAAATAAAATTACATCACCCAAAGTGAAGAGCAAATCTCCACCATAGGGCCCTTTATTGCTTGCCTCACTTGGCTAGTGGGAGGTCCCCCACAAGGGGTGTGTCCCACACTGAGGGAGAAGTTTTGTTGTGTTTCAAGGCATATGAGGTCCCCTTGTTATATTGATGTGCGGGGCACCCTTTGGAGAGCTTTCCCACCAATGTGGTATTTCTCTGGTGACTGGAGCTGTTTTCATCATTTATTATTCTTCCCACCACATGCTTGAATGACGTAACTGATGCTTGGCTGCTTTGAAATGAGCGTCATCGCTGCTAAATTTTGATGGGAACTGGGAAGGTGACTGGTTGACTTGAATGGCTTGAGCATGCTTGATTTGATGCTGCTGACGGTGGGTTGCTTTGCTGAAATTTCAAGGGATGCGTTTCTTAACTGCCAGTTTGCATATCGCTGCTATCAACTAGGAAGGGAGGAGACTAAAGCTGATGGGTTTGGTCCGACAGGTGCTCTCAATTGGAGCAGATGGGCATTGGTAATGGGGAGCTGAAATTAGTGGAGATAGGGACTGCTATTTGGATTTTGCTCTGGATTTTTAGGACGGTCAGTAGTTCTAAATCACAGCTGCTTAGTTCGTCTGGAATCTGCTGGTGCCGAAATTTGGGAAGTTACAGGCGAGCTTTTATTTGTGCAGGTCCCGTATTGAATTTAAGAAGGTGGAAATGGGACGGTGCTGCATTGTAGAAGAGAACCAGTGCTGCTGGAGACCGGTGGGTTACTTGTTGTCTGCTTGGAATGGAGATGCAGGGGTTGTTGCAATTACCAGAAGAGATAATGAAAGAGGTGGTGATTTGTGGTTGCTTCAGATGTCGAAATTAATTTGGAGTGAAATCCGAAGTGCTAGTTTCGTTGGCAGTTTTCAATTTTGCTGAAGTTGACTCCTTGAAGGCAGCAATTGTTCTGTGGGTTTAATGGCTGTTTGTGGTCAAGTTGATTTCTCTGTAGATTTTTGGTGGTCAGAGACAATGCGCAGTTCAGTGATGAAAATAACAGTGCAACTGCTTCCGTCTGTTTTTGCTGCCCATTGCCGCTGCTCAGTTAGGATGGTCATAGGCTAGAGTTTGGGCTGTCACTGGTTTTAAGAAAATGGATGCTTGGCTATTGGATTTTTCTCTGGCTGAAGCTCGGGCCGCATTGGGGAGATTTTGCTGTTTGGACAAGGAATGGGATTTGGGCAGTTTGCTTGTGGTGGGTTGTTGAAATTGGAGTTTTTTATGGTTGGTAAATCTTCAACAGTTGATGCCGAATTAGGTTGGAGATGGCAGAGACGAGCTGGTTGATGAAAATAGAAAGAAAATTTTCAAATCTGTCTATTCTAGGTGTAAGAATCTTGTAAAAGGGAAATAATCCTAGGATATTTTAGAAAGATTTTATTTTGCTATTTTTGAAAGATATTAGAAAATTCCTAGGATATTTTAGAATCTGTTTAAAACAAGCACGTATCCATTTTAAGTTTACTTCCTTAAGAAGTTTACTTAAAATATACAATTTCCTTTTCTAGAAGATTTTCCTAGGATATTTTAGAATCTGTTTAAAATAAGCATGTATCGATTTTAAGTTTACTTCCTTAAGAAGTTTACTTAAAATATACAATTTCTTTTTCTAGAAGGATTTCATTTGCTAAGATTAGGCGCTATGTTCACCTATAAATGCAGCCTTTGTAAGCTTTAAAGGGGCATCGGTTGTGAATTATAAAGAAGTGTTCTTTGGTTTTTCCCTTCTACTCCTCTTTTCTTTATTTCTTCTTGTTCTTTTACTCCTACCTTCATTCTATTCTCAACTCTTTAGAGGTTCTTTCTTTTTTCTTCTATTTTCTTCTCTACTTATCCTACATCAATTGATATCAGAGCTAAACTTGGTACTATTTTCTACAAATTCTATTGTTGTTTTGCTGTCCACGAACTGCTGTTGTCCACAAATCACTGCTGTCCATTTTATTGTTGTTTTGCTATCCACGAACTGTTGCTATCATTGTTGTCAATTCTGTAGTTGTTTGATGCTGCCTGTTGCTGCCATTACAACAAGCTGGTTGTCATTGTAAAGATACTGTTAAGAAGTTGCTAAAATCACTTTCATGTTGGCTTTTGCTAAACTTGGTAAGATTGGACCTCAACAGGTACATTTTCTCTAGTTGAAAGTACTTAATTCATATCTGTTTCAATCAAGTTCTTTGCTTTTGAATCTTTAAAAAAAAGAGAAAAAATTCATTCTTAGTAGTAAGTTTTTTCTATATCAGCATAAGTTGAATTTTGAGTGACCATGCCTACTAATGCTGAATTGAATGCTGAACTCAAAGCTTTATCCAATTCCATTGATAATCAATTTGAATCTTTAACAACTCTTTGTGATACCTTGACCTAAAAGCAAAAAGATTTCCAAAAAGAAACTTCTTCTTCTATTCAATCTCTCATTTCCTCAGTAAACATGTTGATTGACCTTCTTCCAAACCCAAACATGTATGCTAGAGGTCATCATAACCCAGAACATTCACATATTCCAGAAATGCATACAAATTCGGAAAATCGTGAAGATGACAATAATTTTTATGAAATTAGTTTTGCGAACAATTTTAGATATGGGAACCACCAGAGAAATTATAATATACCTTTTCCATAATAACAACGATATGTAACTGATAATTCTTGGGTGGCAAAACAAGCCAAGGTAGACACTCCTAGTTGTGACGGTCGTCTAGACCCTAATGCTTTCTTAGATTGGTTGGCAGACACAGAAGATTTTCTTCGTTAGTATGATATAGGGACCCCGATTCAGTACTTCCAGGAGCATGTAGTCCTGCATGCTCCCGGGCACATACATATAATTTTTTTAAATTTTTTTTTGAAAATATTTTCATAAACATGTTAGCCCAAGTGTATTTAACATATATATCAATTTTTACCATTTT
>JAXCLR010000001.1:64154794-64165128 GCA_035584095.1 Annona squamosa
ACACTTGGGCTAACATGTTTATGAAAATATTTTCAAAAAAAAATTAAAAAAAATATATGTATGCGCCCGGGAGCATGTAGTGCCACATGCTCCTGGGAGCACTGCATTGGGATCCATGATATGGATGATGCCCAACGATTGAGATTTATAAAAATGAAACTTGTTGGGTCTGCCAAACGCTATTGGCAAAGGGTTCTAGATGAAAGTCAACACGTAGGAGTACCTATCACTTCATGGGTTGAAATGAAAGCTAAATTGAAAGAGAAGTACCTTTCTGTTTCTGAATACAATCAAACTCAACTATTGAAACAATTGGTTAACTTGAGACAAGGATCATTAAGTGTAATTGACTATCTTAATAAGTTTGAAGATTTAAAAATGAAATGTGAAATATAGGAAGATCCTTGGGTTACACAAACAAAGTTTATCAATGACTTGAAACTAGAAATCAAAACTTTGTTGAAATTGCATTCAGTTGTTTCTGTGGAAGACGCATATTATAAAGCTCTAAAATTGGAAAATTTTCAGAAATGTTTCACTAACAAACGTTTGATTTCACAAACTGGAGAGACTAGGGTATCCAAATTAAATTCTAATCTAACATCTTTTTAAGAAACAACTAAATTATTGCCTGAATAATACACAAGTAGGGAAAAGAGTAATCCAGTTTCTCGATTTAATGTCATTGGTAAGCGGGTTAATGATATATGTTTTCGTTGTGGGGGTAAAAGTCATATTGCATTACAATGTCCTTAGCACACACTCACAATTCATCATGTAGATTATCATGAAGATGTGAACATTGAGCAAGTTGCTGAAACCTTTGAAGAACCATCGGATTGTGAACTTGATGGAGACTATAGCTATAATGAGGACTCGCAATTAAATGTTGTGGGTTGAATTTTGACTACTTTTTAAAATAGTGACTGGAGACGTTCAAATATATTTCATTAATTTTTTAAATGTGGAAATATAACGTGCAAGATTGTTATAGATGGAGATAGTTCCATGAATGTGATTGCCAAATCAGTTATAGCTAGATTGAATTTGAAAGCTGAACTACATCCTCATCCATATCATATATCATGGGTAGACAAAACTACACTTCTTGTTAATGAAAGATACTTGGTTCCTATATTGATGGGTGATTATTCTGATCATATTTGGTGTGATGTGCTATCCATGGGTGTGGCTCATATTCTTTTTGATCGTCCATGGCTATATGACTTAAAAGTAATCCATTATGGGCAACTAAACACTTATATTATTAAGCATAATGAAAAATCTATCCTTTTGAAGCCTTCTAAACCTAAAGAAAGTGATAGATCTCATAAAGAGTCTCCAGTTGATTCATCTGAAAAATAACCTTTGCATATTCTTATAAGAAAACAATTTGAAAAAGAATGATAAGATTCATGACTCATTCTAGCTATAGTAGCCAAAGAGGACGCAAATATTGTTCTTTATAAGACTAATGTAGCATTACTTGAAATTTAAGCATTAATGAAAAAATACAAAGATGTGATTCTTGATGAATTACCTATGAGAGATATTCGACATGTTATTGATCTTATACCAGGATTTCAATTACCAAATTTGTCTCATTTTTCGTATGAATCCTAATGAGTGTGTTGCATTAAAAAGGCAGGTAACTGAATTGCTTGATAAGGGGTTCATTCGTTAAAGTCTTAGCTCATGTGCCATAACAGCTCTATTAATCCCTAAAAAAGATGGATCTTGGAGAATGTGTGTTGATAGTCGTGCGACCAATAAAATTACCATAAAGTATAGATTTGTAATACCAAGACTTGATGATATGTTAGATCTTTTAACTAGTGCACAATGGTTCTCTAAGATAGATCTTAGAAGCGGATGCTATCAAATTTGAATTAAAACAGGGGATGAATGGAAAACTACCTTTAAAACTCAAGATGGATTGTTTGAATGGTTGGTTATGCTTTTTGGACTATCAAATGCCCCAAGTACATTTATGAGAATCATGAACCGAGTATTTCAACCTTTCACTGGAAAGTTTATGGCAGTTTATTTTAATAATATTCTCATTTATAACCGTTCTAAGGAAAAACACTTGCGACATTTAAAAATTGTTCTTGAGACGCTTCGATATGAAAAGTTCTTTATAAACCTCAAGAAATGTTATTTTTTGACAAATCAAGTAGTTTCTTAGGATTTGTGATATCGGCTAATGGAATTTTTATGGATACCTCAAATGTAAAAGTCATGAGGTAATGACCAGGACCCACATCAATTTCTGAGGTGCAAAGTTTTCATGGTTTAGTTGCATTTTATAGGTGCTTCATTAAAGGGTTTAGCACAATCATGACACCTATCACAAATTGTTTGAAAAATAAAGAATTTCAATGGTCAACTTCCTCATCTACAGCATTTAAGGAGATTAAAAAGAAAATGATTGAGACACCTGTATTGCAACTTCCTGATTTTACCAAAGTTTTTAACATTGCTTGTGATGCATCAGGAGTTGGGATTGGGTGTGTTTTTGAGCCAGGAAGGTCATCCAAGTGCGTGCTTTTCTCAAAAACTCAATGTAGTTAAACAAAAATATTCAACATATGATCGAGAATTTTGTGTTGTCGTGCAAGCACTTAAGATTTGGGGACATTATTTGTTACCTCATGAATTTGTATTGTATTCAGATCACATGTCTTTGAGATATTTGCAATCACAAAAACGATTTAGTGCTAGACATGCAAAGTGGATTGAGTTTTTGTAAGAGTACACATTTGTTCTCTAACATCAGGCTAGAATTGAGAACAAACCTACAGATGCTCTCAACCGTGTCTCACTCATTCTTTATACTATGGATGTTAAAGTCGTTGGATTTGATAGGTTGAAAAGTGAATATCCACCATGCACTGATTTTGGAATTATTTTTCATGAACTACATGATGAATATTTATTTAAAGGAATAAAGCTATGTATTCCCAATACATCACTTCAAAACTTTCTAATTTGGGAATTACATGCTGGGGGTATTGATGGTCATTTTGGTAGGGCAAAACCATTTTATTAGTTGAGAATAGATTTTATTGGCCTACATTGAAAAGAGACGTGTCAAGAATTATTTCACAGTATCGCACATGTTAACTTGCTAAAACTCAAAAGAGAAACACTGGATTATACACTCCTCTGGCTGTTCCATATATTCCTTGGCAAGACATAAGTATGAACTTTATTCTTGGATTGCCTAAAACTTTTTGAAGATTTGATTCAATTCTTGTGTTAGTTGATAGATTTTCGAAAATGACTCATTTTATCCCATGTACTAAATCTGCCAATGCTTCATATATTGCAAAATTATTCTTTAGAGAAATTGTTAAGCTTTACGGTTTACCAACTTCCATCGTTTCTGATTAGGATGTTAAATTTGTAAGCTATTTTTGGAAAACATTGTGGAAACTCTCGGGTACCAAATTGAAATTTTCATTTGCTTTTCATCTACAAACTGATGGCCAAACTGAGGTCGTCAATCAGAATTTGGAAAATTTGCTTAGGACTTTGATCAGAGAACATATTGGAACTTGGGATTCTGTATTGGCTATTGCCGAATTTGTATACAACAATTCAGTCAATCGTTTTACCGGGAAATCTCCTTTTGAAATTGTCTATGGTTATATTCCTCGAGCTCCTATTGATTTAATTCCTTTACCCATGGATACCCGTTCATCTGCTACTACCGAATCTTTTGCTCAACACATTCGAAATATTCATGCTGATATTAGAAGAAAGATTACTCTAAGCAATGAAAATTAAAGTTTGTTGCAGATGTTCATAGAAGAAAACACGAATTTGATGTTGGGGATTATGTCATGGTTCGTGTACGTCCAGAAAGATATCCCAAAAATTTTTTAAAGAAATTGCATGCACGAACCAATGGTCCCCTTCGTGTTTTAAGAAAATTGGGATCCAATGCATATGAACTTGCTTTGCCTTCAGATATAGAAATTAGTTCTACTTTCAATATAGATGATTTGTTTCCTTACTGAGGTACTTTTGAGCCTGCAAGTTTGTTTGCAGGAATTTTAACAGATAACAGTTCAACATCACCACATGTGCCTATACTTCCACGAGTACCATCTACTTTTTCAGATTAGATAGAGAATCTCCTACAAGATGAACTTGTCACTACTGGATTGGGCATTATGTAAAGATTTCTTGTCAAGTGGAAAAACAAGCTTGATTCTGATGCTACATAGGTTACCAAAGATGACCTAAGCCACTTGGATTTAAATATTATTAAGCAGTATCAAAGTCAGAACTCTCCAGTGGCTAGTTTTTCGAAGCCGGAGAGAATTGATGAAAATAGAAAGAAAATTTTCAAATTTGTCTATTATAGGCGCAAAAATCTTGTAAAAGGGAAATAATCCTTGAATATTTTAGAAAGATTTTATTTTGCTATTTTTGAAAGATATTAGAAGATTCTTAGGATATTTGAGAATTTATTTAAAATAAGCATGTATCTATTTTAAGTTTATTTTCTTAAGAAGTTTACTTAAAATATATAATTTCCTTTTCTAGAAGGATTTTCCTAAGATATTTTAGAATCTGTTTAAAATAAGCATGTATCTATTTTAAGTTTACTTTCTTAAGAAATTTACTTAAAATATACAATTTCCTTTTCTAGAAAGATTTCATTTACTAAGATTAGGTAGTATGTTCACTTATGAATACAACCCTTGTAAGCTCTATGGGGGCATCAGTTTTGAAAATTATAAAGAAGCGTTCTTTGGTTTTTCCCTTATACTTCTCTTTTCTTTATCTTTCTCCTTGTTCTTCTACTCCTACCTTCATTCTTCTATTCTCAACTCTTTAGAGGTTCTTTTCTCTTTCTTCTATTTTCTTCTCTACCCATCCTACATCACTGGTGATTGCTGCAATTGACGGTGCAGTCAAATAGGGTTAGCTGCTGGTTTGTTAGTGGGTTTGGGCGTGGATTTGAAAAGGGCAGAGTGGAATTTATTTGGTGGCTTTGCTGCCGTTTTCTGCAACTGCTGGTGGTTTCCTTGGTTGAGAGGGTTAGAATTTGGGAGCTTGGACAGTCCGTGGAGCCATGGCTGTTGTTTTTTGGCTTTGAGATGATGGAGTACTGAATTGGTGCTCCAGCAGCACACCTGCGATGGTACAAATTTGGCATGTTAAAATTGTGATTTATAGTCAACTCATTTTACAGATCTCATAAATATTCTTAATTAATTTCTTAGCTCATTTTGAATAATTCATTCTATCTTAAAACAACAAGATTACCCGCTTTGTTCGCAACTTTGAAATATAATTATATATATTCGTATGGTTTACCCAATTAAATTTGCCAAAATTAAATTAATCGACTAATGCATATTGCAAAGTTAATTTTTTTTAGCCAATGTAATTCCTCTTAACATGTATAGTTCTCTCCATATTTTATATTTTGAAAAAATTAATGCAAAATGACCTGTTTTATAACAAAATTAAAGATTTTATGAAAAATATAATTTTCACGAAGTTTCCCATAAAATATGTATTTAATTAACATTTTTATATTTGAAGGTGTGAAATTAACACGTAATTATACAAAATTTTTGAGAATTATCACTACTTTGATTAAAGGACATTCTTGGTGATTCTATTGATAATTAACTTGGTGATGGATTATCACTTGTCTAAGTTTGATTTCTTTTCTTTATCCTGTTTCACCATGGGATGCTGGATACTTTGCAACCCTTAAAAAATTATAGTCCTGTAATCCGTGTCTTATTTTCCATTGCAGTTCCATTAGCATGTGCGTTTGATTCTTTCTGATTTGTAATTACTGGAAGTGTTTTTAAACCATGTTGACAATTGCTGTGTATTTTCGTAAGCCAGGCAATTGCTAAGGATGATGTTTTATCACGGTGCAAAATAATTGCAGAACCCTGGGACTGTGGAGGTCTGTACCTTGTGGGAAGTTTCCCAAATTGGGACAGGTATTTGCACCTCAAACATATGATTTGCTTCTTTGGATGTTTGTGATCTATGATGGATTGTTGTCATTTCTTGACAATACTTGGTGGCAGTTAATAAGATTAGGAAACAAACTTCAAGATCAGGAGGTACCAAATGTCCAGTCACATGGCAATGGTTCAAGCATTAAGAGCATTTCCTTGAAGGCTGGAAATGAGAACCCCCTTGCTGTTATTAACAGATCCCGACAATTGCTAGTAATTTCCCAGAAGTCCAAGACAAGTAAAGAACCAAGGAAAAAAAAAAAACTATTTCCATTATCAGAATATGTGAAATTATGATATATGCAAGAATTTATGCACGGAGGGTCTGCTCTGTCTCAATTAAGAAAAAGGGTTTTTACTACTATGAACGTCCACTGTTCCCCATGTTTCTTTATTTCCAAGTGAGAATGATTTATAGAAGCTCCGTTAAATGAAACTTGCATCCTCTTGCCTAGATCCTTGTGATCTGTCCTAACTTTTAAGTTTTATGCTAGCACTTTTAAGTCAACTTGTCTAGAGGTCTTGATATAAATGAGAAGTGGTCATGAAGTGCATGAGGAAAGACCTCTCCATCTTTTTGCAATTTTACAAGTTCCCCTTAAAATTTTAAATTTGTGAAAGAAAACCTCACCCGTGAATTTTGTTTGGAAAAACATTCCCATCCTAATGGAAGTAATGTTTTACTTGTCGATGTTTGCTAAATTTTGGTGGCCTGCCTAGCTACAGTTGAGGGCATGTAATGGTTTGTGCCTCATATTTTCTTGATGGCTAAGGGTTAGATGATCGATGTACATCAAAAGAATTAGAAATTGGTTAGATAAAATGGAAAAAAAAATTATCCTATCAAATCTCCAATTTTTATGGTCCATAGCCATTATTTGACCCACTGGCCATTAGCATCAAATGGGGCACAATCAAAGGGTACCATCACGTGGCCATCATCATGTCTAGGTGCACCATAAGATTTGGCAAAATTGTCAAAGTTGGGTGGTCCAAATGTCCACTTATTTCTTCTTCTTCTGGGCCTATTGTTTTGTTATTTTAAGTTTTCCTGAGTTCTTAAATGTTAATGATGGATGTTTCCACAAAGGAAGCTTAATGCAGCAGCCTGCATTGTCTGACTGGGACCTGGCACATCCATGTTTATCTTCGCATCAGAGGATCAGTTGACCTCTTTTGAATTAGATAATGTGGTTGGTGAAGCATCAGCTACTTTTGAAACTGAAGTCCCCGAAGTGTCATGTTTTAACAGATAAACGCTGGTGATCTTGTTTGCATTCATGAACTTGTCTGCCTTGCAGATGGGCTGAATGGAATGGGAAGTACAGGGATGACATCAGAAGGTTCATAAAGGTGAGAGCAACAAAAGAATATTTTAGTTGTGCTAAATTTGAAAGGTCCTCTACCAATAAAAATAAAATAAAATAAAATTGAAAGTCACTCCAAACAAGAATTTTAAAGAAGAAATACACATGCAAAAATCTGGCATGATGTAGAAGGTCAAAAAAGAAATTCATTAGATACCATTATTGCTGGTGTTGTGTGGTAGGCTTTGCATGTCATCTCATGTAAGGGACTAGTGTTGATTCAGGTGTTTGTTCTTATTTCCATGTTCTGCATTTCTTTGGATTAGTGTGTTGAAATCTCCTCATGCACGCATTTGGAGTAAATAACTTCTTCACCTACCAATATATTAGGAGCAAGAAATGGAGAACTTTTTTTAAGATGCTTTCTCATGTTTACAGGGTGATGTAGGCATGAAGGGTAGCTTTGCGACACGTGTGGCTGGATCTTCTGATCTATACCATGTAAGAGTGAAGATGAAATTCAACATGCAGAGGTGGTTTCAAAGGATTGTATTGAGTGGATTGGTTGCATGTGGAAAGTTGAGTGGCTTAATGTGCTACTTGCCACTCATTGCCGATGCAGTGACATAGAATAAGCTACGAACAGACATGCAACAAATGAATGGCAGCTGTACAGAAGTAGAGAGAGTTGTTAAAAAAGAAAAGTTTTGGGTTTTGAAGCCAGACATTGCATGCCTTTTTTATCACTTACAATTGTGTTTGTTTAATGAATAAAATTTTTTAGTTGATGGTGCCTGATTTGGGAATACACTGGATAGGTGAACAAGCGCAAGCCATACCACAGTGTTAATTTTGTCATCGCTCATGATGGATTCACATTGTATGATCTAGTTTCCTACAACTTCAAGGTAATACAAATTTGATAGTTGCTGGAATATTAGTGGAAATTGTCCAGGATACCTGATCTATCAAATTTGTGGATTTTGTAGCACAATGATGCTAATGGAGAAGGTGGTAGAGATGGGTGCAATGATAATTTCAGCTGGAACTGTGGATGTGAAGGTGATTTCTGCATTTCTACGTGTGGGTCAGGAGTTGCATTGTTGCAATGGAAAGATCTGAACGGGTTCCATAGTCACCTATGCTCATTAATACCCATTCCCTCAGTGGTTGCACTATTTTATGGCTAGATAAGCTTCCAATTGACATTGACAAATGAAAATCTCATTGCATTATTTTCGATTTGGCACTTTCTTCTTATGGCCCATCCTATCTCAATCAAATGTGTTGACTGACAATATTATCATCATCATCATCGAGTGGTTCCCCACCTTGCCGGGGTCAGCTAAATGGATTCTTTTGTGCCATTTTTCATTTGTCTTGAGCCTCCTAATGGGTGTCATTTGTGGTCTCTGTTTCACATAACTCCAATCCACCAAATTTTACTTTCTTTCATTTTGTCTTTCATTATCTTTTGTGTTTGTTGACTTAAATGAAATTAGGGAAATTGAGGTAATCGCACAATTTTATCCAGTGACACTTTTGATAACTGAGTGTGTGGAGTGGTCCATTCTGCTCTCGGGCCAGGTTTCAGTCTGATAACTTTCAAGAACCGCCCTGCCAGCACTATTATCTGTTTGTATGTTTCTTTGTATAAGACTCTTCTCAGCCCTCGTCAAACTTACGATGTTATTCTTAGCATCTGCCCTTGTTGGGCTTGGGCACTATTATCATGAAACCTAGATATGAGAATACTGTTAATTCTAGACGAATGAGAGATATTCCTATGCAGTTAAGTCGCCTCAAAATGGGCTCTACATGATCATAAAATTATAATCTATTCTACCAATTGTATTAGAATTATATATTCTATTATCATATCAATTTTTATCCCAATTGGATGTGTATGGACCTCATTTAAAAATGGTACAAATTTAACATAATAAAATAGTTTAATGTAAATAACAACTTTAATATTGTTTTTTCAAGATTTAAACCATTTTCTATAAAATTGATATATGGATAAATGATTATATAAAATATCAACGCATTTAAGTATATGTGGGGTCCATTTTGGGCCAAATGCATCATAAGTTTCAGTGTAGGCAAATTCACAGGAACATATCTATATGTATATATATATTCAATTGGGTTGAAAATTAGTACGATAATAGAATACATAATTATAAATATGATGGTGGAGTAGATTATAAGTTTATGATCATGTGGGGGCTCATTTTGAGGTAGCTGCACCATAATTTATGGTGTAGGTAACTACACCTAAATATTTAGGTGTAGTTACCTATGTAGTTACTTACACCATAAATTATGCTGCAGCTATCTTAAAATGAGTCCTACATGATTATAAAATTGTAATCTATTTCATCAATTTATTTAGAGTCATGTATTCTATTATCATACCAATTTTCATCCCAATTGGATGTATATGGACCTTATCTGAAAATGGTACAAATTCAAGGTATTAAAATTGTTTGATGTAAATAATGACTTTAAAGTTGTTTTTACAACATGTAAATCATTTACTATAAAATTTATATATTGACAAATGATTGTATGAAAAATCAATACATTGAAGTACATGTAGGGCCCATTTTAGGCTAAATGCACTGTTAATTATGATATAGACAAATGCATAGGAAAGCTTCTCATCATCATGTGCAGAGCTCCATAATTACGGTGCAGTCAGCTGCAAAATGGGCCCCACACATCTTAAAATGTAACAATATTTTACGCAATCATTTATCCATATAAAATCATACTTTAGATAGTTTAAATGTAGAAAATGTCACTTTAAACTTGACATTTACATTAAACTATTTTACTGTGTTGATTTTGTGCTATTTTAAAGTGGGGCACATACACGCGTGGATTTGGATGAAAATTGGTATGCTAATGAAGTGAATAATTATAAATACAGTAGGTGGAGTAGATTTCTTATTCATGATCAAATAGGCTTCATAGTGCATGGACTGCACTGGAATTATGGTGAGTCCGAATGCACTTG
>JAXCLR010000001.1:64165228-64177700 GCA_035584095.1 Annona squamosa
AGAGAGAGAGAGAGAGAGAGAGAGAGAGAGAGAGAGAGAGAGAGAGTGTAGATGGATTGTTGCAAAATGGATCTCGTGTATATTAGAATGCTATGATATTATACAATCATTTATGCATATAAAAAGCATGTAGAGAGAGAGAGAGAGAGAGAGAGAGAGAGAGAGAGAGAATCATTCAAGTGCAGATGGATTGTTGCAAAATGGATCTCGTGCATATTAGAATGCTATGATATTTATACAATCATTTATGCATATAAAAAGCATGTACAAGATGGTTTAGATGTAGAAAAATAACTTTAAAATTGTTATTTATATCAAACTACATTATTATATTATTTTGTACCATTTTTAGATGAGGCCTATTTACATATTCAATTTGGATGAAAATTGTTATGATAAAAAGTGAATAATTCTAAATATAGCTGGTGGGGTGGATTTACTATTCATGATCAAGCGGGCCCCACAGTGCATGGACCGCACGGTGCAATCGAGTGCGTTGGAATATTTTCCATATATATAATGGGTTCTGCTTTGGTGAGACTATTTTGGAAACCTCTCAAATGAGGTCCACTTTGATGTTGAAATCAAAATCCAACCTGTCACATTGTTAAACATCTTTTGTTTTATCATATAACCAAAAATCATCCAATCAATGTCTTAGGTGGGCTGTACCTTCTTAAAAAAATATATAATTATGTCCAAATTATGAAAAACATTGACATCCATTTGTAGATGCATTAGAATGTTGTGACAATTTGTAAAATCATTCATTCACATGGACAGAATGTTTTAGATGGTTTAGATGTTAAATTAATAGTTTTGAAATTGATGTGTGAATTAGTTGATTTTACACTTGTATTAGATGGGGGGCCATGTGCATCTGTGATTTGAATGAAATTTGGTCTTCTACTTAAACAAATGATCCTAAATATATGGCCACAATGGATTCCACATCATCATTAAGGTCGACCAAAACAACAAGATTGGTGGGAACTGGTTTCATAGATGTATAATCTGTACATAAAATTTGTTCTTTTATTAGTTTCCTTATTCATATCTGCTGGAGTAGAAACTTCAGAAATTTTGCTCCAAAACAATGTTTGACGGTGCATGTTATTGTGTTCATATTTCATACTATTTGTGTAATTGATAGAACTATGTCCAATGCGCAGGTGAAACTGCAGACCCTAATGTCAAGTCTCTACGATCACGTCAGATGAAAAACTTCCATTTAGCCCTAATGATCTCCCAGGTAGTACATTTCCAGATCACTGTAATAATGACATCATAACTTGCTTTCTGTTTTTGATGTTTAGATTTTTAAAGAGCTGTAGTTTTGCTTCCAATGAGGTTGTGGCAGGCTAATCCTTCTTTTATAAAAAGATTATTGGTTTCGTGAATTGGTTTAAATGTCTCTGTCTTTAGTTGCAGCTCTAAAGTTCATTTAGATGTGGAATGCCACATATTTTTCGTGCAATTGTTCTTGTGGAAATTACTAGTTCTTATGAGCGGACGTTATTCACTGCTGCATTTTGATTTAAAAGCAGGGTACACCAATGATGCTAATGGGAGATGAGTATGCCCACACTCGCTATGGTAACAACAACAGTTATGGGCATGATACAGCAATAAACCACTTCCAATGGGATCAGGTTACTTGATTTTATTCTTTTTTCTACAGTATTTATCTTCTGACCAGGTACATGTGGTGATGTTTTATTTTCCACTACGAGAACAGCTAGAGGCAAGAAAAGATGGCCACTTTAGATTTTTCTCTGAGATAATAAAGTTCCGCAACAGGCATCCTGTGTTTAGGAGGGGAAATTTTCTCGGCAAGGTAAGGATTTCTGACTGATGTTTCATAGAACTGCCTTTCATAATCATCTTGTTTAAGTGGAAATTTTCTTACTTCCTAATTGTTAAATGATTCGTAAAATGTTTGTATATGAAGACGTTCATGGATAGTTTTGATCCTTTGTTGAAGTCCAAAACTTTAATGTCTGTTGCAGCTTAAAAGATGTTTTCAGTTTCTGTTTCATCTGGTGGCTTATGAAATTATTTCTCACTTTTGGTATAATGTGTTAATTGGTTATTTCTGGCAGAGTGATATTACATGGCATGAGGATAACTGGGACAACTATGATAGCAGATTCCTTGCATTTACGTAAGAACAGGCTTTTATCTGTATGCAAGAACTTGTGGTTTCATATTTCCTTGAACAATCAGTTGTTTGTACCACTTATTATGTGCCATAAAAGGGAAAACTAATTTCATTGCTATGGAAAATTACACATGCTTCTCACTAATGAAACATTCTTCTTGTAGGCTTCATGATGAAACTTTTGGAGATGTATACCTTGCATTCAGTGCACATGAGTATTTTGTTAAAGCTGCCATACCTGCTCCATCTCAGAAAAGGCAATGGTATCGAGTGGTATGCTTGCTTCTTTCCCTATTGTAATTGTAATTAAGAAAGCTCAGTTGGTGGAAAAAGAACAGAGAGAGCCCCCTCACCCTCCAGTATTTTACCTTCATTTTTCTCCTGTTGTTACAGTAGGGAAGGCATGATGGTGCACAGCAATAGTTGCATGACCTTCTAAAAAGGGGTCCAAGTCTGACGGAATCTGCTGTGATAAAGAATATGAGAAAAAGCTTGAATCCATGAGTAGCTTGAAAATAAAGCCTTGATTTCTTTTGTATATTGTTTAAGATCTCCTGCCATACTGTTCCTTCATAAAATTTAGAGCACCCTAATTGCAAGCTTTAGCTTCTGGAATACCCAGACACCTATGATAATGTCTAAGCAGTTTTGACTTCCCTTTTTTACTTGACGAGACGATTTCATTCACGGTTAAGTTTCTTTTTTCTCGCTTTTGGTTTTTTTCCTCTCCTAGCTCCACTCTCATTCTGAACTATCTCAGATGAAATGATGTATGAGTCTTATTTACATGAAATTTTTTTGTATAACAAAATGCAAATGAAAATTCTTACTTTTTTTTTTATGGAGACGCTCCAGAACTTAGGCACAGAACAGAATGTATTTGCGTCATTCTTTTTAACCCTGTACTGCATGCATGCACGGGGCTTTGTTTCAGACCGTTCAGTACCAATGTGAAGTGCATCAATTCTGATTGGCACGACACACTGGGCATTCTCATGGCTGCTGATTCCGACTTGCAAAGATCAGACTCTGAATGGAATTTCACTTTTCCTACTCATAGTTCAAACCACTTGGCACTGTGCTGACAATTTTTTTATTTTTTTATTTTTGGCTCTAATGATGGTTCGTGCCTACTATTTTGCAGGTTGACACTAATCTGGTCTCCCCAGATGATATTGTTCCAGAGGGGGTTCCTGGCATCCAGAGCACATACAACATCGCTCCATACTCTTCCATCCTTCTCCTAGCCAAATCTTGAAATCAAAAGATGTAAGTTACCGGTCCAAAAAGTAAGGCTGATTGTGAATAAATCCTGGAGCATGGATAAGTTTGTCAACCACAAAAACTCCACCGTTTGATGATCCATGCAACCTGTTTTTCAGCTGCGTCATTTGTTTGTTAAGCTGCAACTTCTGACCTCAGAAAAGCTGGTCGAAAGTTTTAGAATGCATCCAAGGTTGTAACTAAGTGGCATATGCGAGAAGGCCCAACCTAAATCTAGTAAGTGCACCACGGGTCTGGTGTGTACGCATGATGAGGATGCTGTTCTGTAAATTTCTGTCTACCTGTGGGAAATAAAGTCACTAAGAGCAAATGATTCCAACGTAGCTATATTTGTATGTAATATCAACCCTCTTTTTTCGAGTCTTAACTAATTTTCAAAGGTTAGTGGTGGAATCGCTGTATTGACTGATAAAAATGGCCTTCCTAAAATTTTCTGAAAATTTATATTGCGCAATTTTTAATTAATTTGCCCATAAATTCCTGTTTCTACAATCACATCATTTATCAATTATTTGGGTCCTGTAAATTGAGTTTACTAATTTTGAGTCATTTACTGGAGCCTATATAATTTTTTATCACAAAAATTATAGCTGATTCCGGTAAAAAGGAAATTGTGGAAAAATGAAGAATAAATTTAATTGGAGAAAATTTTAAGCCTCATGGGCATGTAAAGTGTGTTTTCTACAAAGAGGAAAAAAAAGAGAAATTATACTTGAATGAGGAAGAAAAGAGGTCTTAATATGAATCAACTATTAGCGGGAAGTTCTGTTTAAGGTCTATCCTATTCTTACTCTATTCTTAAAAAAAAAAAAAAAAAGCTTATCATATTTTAGGTTGTACCTTACCCTATTTTAAAGGTTGGGTCAATTTCAATTTCGGCTATAGAGAGGTTCTTTAAAATATTTTTCGAATTATATTTGAAAGCTATAATTTTATTACAATCTTACTTAAAAACCTATAACAAGATAATAATAACATAATTTTTGAAATACATTTATTAAATTGATTAAATAATAGATAAATTAAGCAAGTCATATATTTAAATTTAGAATATTAAATATATTTTAGTAATTAGGGTCGTTTTCGGTGTATAATAGACATTAGAACCTAGCTATCTTAATTGAATTGAGTTTTTTTTTTTCATTTAGAATTTGTTGTCTTATCAGTATAAAAATAATAGCATATTCTACTCATATAAAGATACTAATGGGTTCACTCGTAGGTACCTAATCCAAATTGCATGTGCCCTTGTGGAAGATGTTGTTAGTCTCAACTACCTTTTAACTGATGTGTATGTTTTTTTTTTTGTTTTTGTTTTTCTTTTTGACAGAAGGATTGACCCTCCATCTCATCTATCTTTGTTCAAAGGAATTTGGTTGAACAAAGGGAGAAGGGATGTAGTCCTTGTATTTCATATCAAAAAAATTATTTATACATAGTTTTTTTAAAAGAAAAGATAACCCACCATTCATGGATTTACTCTAAATTGCAAGAAAGAAAATTTGCCAAGTGGGCAATAGTAATAACCCACCATTCATGGATTTACTCTGAATTGTAAGAAAGAAAATTTGCCAAGTGGGCAATAGTATTTTTCAATCTCATGACATGACAAAAGATAGAGACGACGCAGAACGTGCAAGGGCTTTCATATTGTTTATAATCGTCTCTATAGATTAGAATATAGATCATTCCGCTTCTAAAAAATCAATGAGAATTTGTGAATCTAATTCCGCTTGGATAGGTTGTAGCTTGGTATCTAAAGCCCATTTTAATGCATGCAAAATAGTCGTAGCTTTTATGACCAGAGGATTCATCATGCCCTTATAATTCCATCTTTTGGTAGCAATGAAGAATTCCCTTGAGTCTTTGATAATTGCAACAAAATCAACACGATCATGTTTTGTATTTCGTCTGTCATCCACATTTATTTTGAAAGTGTCACTTGGTGGTTTGATCCATCTTGATACAAGTCGATGATCGAGAAAGCAAGTGCTCATAAGGCATTTCACCCTTTTTGATGAGCCAAGAAATTGATACACCAATCTATAATGTTTGTAACATTGGAAGGTATACTTTCCTCCCTCAATCAGTTTCTCATGTGCCAAATGAGCCAACAAAAAAGCAAGAGCAAACCCTTTGTCATTGCCAAAATTAAGATAGTGTTGCAAACATTGTTGAAGTCTTCTTTATTTCTCAAGAGGCTCTTATTAGCTTCTCAAATCATGTCACACTTAATAAAAAGGCGATCATGTCCTCAACTTGTTTCTCACAAAATAGACAAGTGGAGTCAAGGAAAATATCTGGCCTGGTACGATTCAGCATAGTGGGAAAAGCACCCTTAAAGAGACGCCAGCCAAAAACATGAACTTTTCTAGCCAGGTTAGTTTTCCAAACGGACCTGTAAACAGTACCTTCAGATGAGCCCCCATTCGATATGCTTGGATTACCTGTATTATTACAGATCGGCAAGTCTGGTCCTGAGTAATTGTTTTCAACCAAATGATAGCCCTGACCGTTGTATCGACCCAACCTCTGGACGAGTGAACCTGAATGTTGATGCAAGTGGTAGAGTACTGAATCGAAAAGTTATAGGCGTTGGTGTTATTACCCGAGATTGGAAGGTGGAATTGGTTTCATTTGGAAGCGGACAATTAAAGGCATATACAATTGTGTTTCGAGGACTTTGAAAAGTGCTTATCAACTTTTTCAGAGGTAATGGTCGCTTCCTGTCCAATGTCCAATGTGGCGATTTTGATAAACGAAATCATATATGCTGTTCCAAGTTTGATAAAATTTTCCTTCATCTGATGCGACATGGAAATCAAATAGCACATTCTTTTGCTGATGTTTACATTCCATTGTAATCATACTTGGTGGTGGGGAAGGCCCCCTTGATTGATCACTCGATTCCATATATATATATATATATATGTCTCGATTATTTATTAAATGATATGTATAAGTGCACTATTTTCTTCCTTCACGGACCAAATAAAGAAAGGAGTGGTTTTTCTAACGAGGAAACTTTCACCATAAAAAAATAGAATGATTATATGCGACGCATCACATGTGACTTGCGTGCATTTTATATGAATTGCTTTAATTTTTAATTTTTTAAAAATATCATAAATATGTTTTTCGAGGCATGTTTAACTTATATTCTAAGTTTTACCATTTTCCAGCATTTTGTGCACATTTATTTTTTATTTTTAAAAAGCAGGTTTTTAAGGGGTGAAAATCACTTAAACGGCCTTGAAATTGTTGGTTTTTTAAAACTTAAAAAATAAATACATAAAAGTAGTATAAAATGGTAAAACTTGGTATATAAATTTAATACACTTAGAAAATATGTTTAAGAAAAAGTTTTAAAATAAATATAAAAAGAGCATTTGGGCCAACAAGCGATGCATGGGAGTCCATCCACTGCCGGAGAAAAAACGAGAACCAGAACTGTTTGCGGAGCCAGCGATGCCTAATGTTATCTTGAAATTTCTTCCTAATTTACATGAAAGTCAAATTTGGTCGTTTTCGTCCTAGAAAGAAGACGAGCGGACTGAGTCAAGTTAATGTTTGTAAGTCATTCCAGTGAAAATGACGGGAAAAAAAAAAAAGGAAAAAAAAAAATTGGGGGTGAGATGGCTACCAATGCCGCCCCAAGACGAAAAGGTAATTAAAATAGTGTGTCTTTTTGCTTTAATTAAAGCAAGCTTATGGCTTCCCAAAGGATTAAAAGAACAAAAGCTTCCAGTCATTCGGTGCAACCGTGTAAGTAGATGGTGACTTCTCCACACGCTTTAACATATGAGCTAGTCCTCATCCCCAGATCATGTTTCCGCAAAGTGCAGAGAAAGGAAACAAATAAAATAGGGCAGCAAAAGCATGGACGGTGCTTTCATTTCTACGATGTTTATGTGGACATGTACCTACCTGCCCCGCCCTTGCCCCCCTCCCAAACTAAATAAACATACCATTTGTTACTTAAGCATCAAGTCCTTGTGAGTTTCGTTTTTAATTAAGCATCCTATATACAATAATTAGAACAGGAGAGCCTCTTTTCTTGACTTTTTCCACGGGTGGAAAACTTGCGAGGGCTGATTGCTAAAGAAAGAAGGTCCACATGCAATAGAGGCTTAGAATCTAAATCACCTATTAATCCTTCTTTTTATTTAAAATCTAAATCACCTGATATACCTGCTCCGCAACGCAGGAAGATACCAGATAAATCAATTACTAGTTATATTTCAAACCAAATTCATAATTTAACAAGCTAACATTTAATTTCTCATATATATATATATATATATACTGATATTTAAAAACCAAAAAATGATTGTATCAGCTACATCACTTGAACACAGATATTTCAGACGTTTTAATGTCGAGCGCATAACTGTATTAACTTGAAATATCAAAAAATAAATAATTTGAATGCTGCAAATAAAATACGGAGGCCCGCCTTCGTATGTACCCGGCTACGTGGGTTATGATCTTGTTAGAAGGGGGCTAACATACTGACACGATCACAACCCTTGTACAAATATTATGTATATGACGATATAATATGCACAAGTAATAACTCTATTAGCAATCAATTGATAGGACGTTTCAAGTTTTAATCATTGTACTCTCTCTCTCTCTCTTCAAAAATATACGAACCACTTAATCTGAATAAAAAATATTATGTATGTTTTCCGACGATCATACGACCGTTTCAGATTATTACTTAGAAAGAAGCTTTCTACTCTCGCTCTAACCACGGGCACGGCCTCTCTCTTCCTATATATGTTTTCCTCCTCCAAAATTCTCCGTATATCAACCGCTAGCTAGCTATCTCTTCTGCGCTTCTCTTGCCGGCCGGTTGACATGGCGTCCTACAGCATCACCATCTTCATGACGATCCTTGCAGTTATGGGCTTGTTGATCGACTTGTGCTCGGGACAGGCCCCATCACCAGCTCCTACTCTCCCTCCCACTACCCCCCGAGCACCACCTCCAGCTCCCTCGCTTTCTCCGCCTTCCCCAGCTCCATCTCCTGCACCCATTAGACCGCCTTCTTCGGCTCCCTCTCCTGCACCTATTAGACCGCCTTCTTCGGCTCCCTCTCCCACTACTACTTCACCTGCATCATCTCCCTCTCCTTCTTCTGTCGTTCCTCCACCCCCTTCTTCGACCTTATCTCCAGCAGGCGCGTCTCCACCTTCCACTGATCAGACGCCGCCTAGCAGCAGCAGCAACAACAACAACGCCGCCAGTACTCCTCCCGCTTTGCACAGAATCACTCTCTCTGGTTGTGCTGTTTCTGGGAGTATCATTTTCCTTGCGGGCTTATTCATCTGAGTCCTGCCACCGTCCGACGATATGTAGAGATATTCCAGATATCTTCTTACATCGTGGATCCAGCTCCATCGGCCTTGATTTGCTACCTTCTTACCATTCACGGGGATTCGTATTTATTTGTTGTTTTTCTTCTTTTCATTCTTGCTGTGATGTCCATAGATACATATGTGTGTGTTGTTGTTGTTGTTTTAGACCAACACACACTGATTTTTTCAGTGCCTTATTTTGAATATTTGTATTCTCTTTGTATGATATACATAATAAAAGCTTCCATAGTTTGGAAAGTAGGATGCCAAAATTAGACGAACCTCTTTTTTTTTTTTTTGGATTCTTATGCTTGTTGCTAGAAATTAATTAATGATAAATTTTACCATGAACCCAAAAGATCTTGGTATGAAAAAATAAAAATTGGCTATATTATATCTGCATGCATTCGCCTCCACATCTTTGTTATTTTAAAATTTTTCGTCCATACCAACTGAGTCGTGCTCAGTTGGTGGCCATAGCGGTAATAGGGCATTTGCGGAGCTGTGGTCAGGGTTCGAATCCCATGTTGGGATTTCGGCCCGGAAAATGTTGTGGGAGCTGTGGTCTCCCTTTAACTTAGTGGAAGCTGTGTCTTCCTACTTCTTTGGTGGAGCTGTGTCTCCAAATTTCTTTGGTGGAGTTAAGTATCTTCGTATTTGTAAGAATGTCTTAGAATTTCAATGTAATATATGTTGAGATGTATGTAAATATAATCATCAAAAAAAATTTTTCGTCCATAATTATTGACTTGCAAAACTAACTTTACTTATGAATTTGATTTGTATTTTATGGCCGATTTAATAAGGTCATGCACTAGACTTATAAAATTTGTTTGGCAACTCTTATTAACAACCAAAAGTATTTACTAATGCACATGCAAGAAATTTTTATTTTATTTTTTGCTTATGATAATATTTTTATAAACAAGGGGAAAATTTCTGTTGGTGAGGCTCTGAAAGTAAATTTTTCTCGCTTATAATAATGTGTTTATAATTAAAATACAATTTGGTTGCCTAATTATAAAATTTATTAGTTATTGTAGTTAAATTTCTTCTTGAAAAATTGGTACTCAGCAGCTGGGTGTATGTTGCTGGCTTAAGGTCAACTAGAAAATATATTTTTTATTTCTAGAGATTTTTTTTTTAGATATGTGAGACTCATTTAAATCTTCCATTTTGAGAAATTTAATTATTTTTAATATTTTATTTTGATTTTTAAAAAATGAATAAAAGGAGCATGGGTTGGTGCACGAGCAATTTAATCAGTTTTAACTTTTTATATAAATGACTCTTAAATAGTATAAGCGATTCTACAAATAATATCCACAGGTAGAATGTTTTCGCTGAATATATACTATATATAGCTAATATGCTTATATATTTGGCATAATTTCCAAAAGAGTCGTGATCTTTTCGATTAACCATATGGAGTCGTGTTTAAAGGGTGGAAGGGGCTAGGGCCGAGGGCCAAATCAAAAAGTAGGGTGGAAGGGGAAAACCCAAGTGGTGGCTCCCCATCTTGCAGCGTTGCCTCAGTGTCGAAAGGCGTAAAGGCCCAGCCCACATAGTTCTGATGTCATGTAGGTGCAATGCGTTGAGGGTATTTGGATCAGAGCAGCTCGTCCATCTCGACCCAAATGGCCATTGCATTTATTTCATCAGGCATGAGGAATTGAGGATTGAGAAAGATGGCTGGCGTGGCGTTTGTGACAGATGGCCGTCATACTCATTCGTGGGCGCATATTCTCAGCACTAGTCCGAAAATATGGAAGTGGTAGGCGAGTGGGGAGTGGGTATCCAAGAATGCCATTTTCACATACAAGTCAAAAAGGCTTCTCCAACCCCCTCACTAAAGTAGAGCATGAAAAATAAGAAATCGAGCTGAAGCACCACCTGACTGACCACCAAAGGGAAAAAGGCAACACTTATGTAGCCTTGAGCCTTCCATCTCATGTTTGGAAATTGGCTCTTAATTCAACTCCACTTGTATGGACCCCGGAAGTTGGTTAGACCCAAAACCCAAAAATGATCCCAACGAAGCAGCTATACTTGTTTGAGGAGAAGAACAATCCTTACATTTGTGGGTGGACCGCAGACAGCTCAAACGCCCCAATCCATGTGATGAGTGTCCCTAGAATAATGTAGCAAATAATTTATTTATTTATTTATTTTTGATAAAATAATGTCGCCAATAATTGGCGAGACAGATTTAGCTGTACAGTGCCAAGGAATACCAACCTCCGGAATTTTTCTGTGGGTGGACAGCTGTTGCCTTGGTTTTCTATAAACATTATTCCATTTTTAATAACAAAAAGATTAACAACGACACCGAATCATCCGTTTAAATAAGGCAGCACAACGAGGACGACTCGGTGCCAACATGATTGAGCTGAATCTTTCCAATGAAGATGAAACGACACCCATATTCCCAGCACCTTCTTTTGCTTAGATGCCCCCAGCTCCTGATTTCTGAGAAGGAGAGAGGAAGACACGGGTCCCATTCTCGTTTTGACAGATGCCATCGATTCATTAATAGACAGTGGCATTTTTTATATTGATGGTTTATGTTACTTGTCCCCCACCAATAATTTTCGTTTAAATTCACTGATTTTGGTTATTAGCACTAATCTTTTAGTCCAGATCACGCAATAAGCTTGGGCTATTTGCATTTGTTGCTCTATATTGTTGAGTTTTACCTTATAAGTTATAACTACTGAATTTGTAAAAGCGTTAACTCTGTGAATTGTATGCAATGATTTCCTTAGATTATATCTCACTCAGTGTTAATGGTGGCATGTCCCGCCTAGTTGGTTTCTCGCCTAAATGGGCAAGGACTCTTCTCAGTTCTTTAAATGCGTTTGGAGCTCTTCTCCCTCTCCCTAACCTTTTGGGTTGGGTCGAAGCATCCTCATATTTCAGGGAAAAAAGAAAAAAAAATCATACTAATTTTGACTACTAACGAGCAAAGAAATTCTTGCAAACCAAAAATTCATAAAATAAAATGTGTTTTATAAAATCAATAATTACAAATGAAACTTATAGAATGGGAAAAAAAAGTGAAATGATTTATTCAAATAACGGAATGAGATTTCACATTTTGGGTGTGAACGACACAATTTTCGTGATGTCAACTGCTTTATGTCTTAATAATTTTAATTTTCATGGTCGCTATTTGTATTTTCAGTTTTTGCTGAAAGAAACTTAACATTTTTTATTTATCTTGTTGCATTGATTAATACTTGCAAATTATCGATTGATTTTCACAAAAAAAAAAATTCCTACTAAAATCCACTGAACCCCCCGCATCTAAATGTCGGTTTCCGTAGGTGGAACCTTATTATATTTAGGCGTGTGGAGTATAAAAAGGGACGAAGAGGGGTTGGGATAGGGGTGGGAATCGGGGCGGGTCGGGACGGGCCAGGGTTTGCCCAACCCTGACCCTATTTTTTAAAAATCTTGTTTGACCCTTATTTTATACCGGGTCGGGACAAGGTTGGTTTGACACTTACTTTTTTCTACCAGGGTTAGGGACAAAATTCGAGTCGGTATCGAACCGATTTCGGAATAGCGGGTCGGGTCAAAAATAAGAGTCAAATAAGATAATTTTCAAATTTTATATATCTATCAAACATAAGTATACATCTATACTAAATTTAAATATTAT
>JAXCLR010000001.1:64206651-64217266 GCA_035584095.1 Annona squamosa
AAATAAAAAAAAATAGGTTTTCAGGCCGGACGCACGGAGCAGTCCCGTGCGGCCGGCCTGAAAGAATCATGCCTCTTTAACATATATATCAATTTTTACCAATTTTGGAAATTTTTAGATATTTTTTAGATTTTTAAAAATGAGTGGCATTTTAGTAATTTTAAATTACTAAAAATGCCACTGATTTTTAAAAATCTAAAAAAATCTAAAAATCTAAAAAAATGTTAAAAATTGATACATACATTAAGTACACCTAGATTAACAACTTCATAAAAAATTTCAAAAAAAATTAAAAAATAAGTGTATTACACCTGGGTGCATGGAGACTTAATGCGCCAGAGTGCAAACGATCGTAGCTCCAAATTGCAACCAGGACTTTACCGTCTATATAACATCATACATATGCTTTTCGCTTTATACGATACACCTGATCCCCTAATTGATCATTTTAAGTGACTCGTAGCTCATCTAGTTGACGTGCACAACAAGAAAAAATATTTTTTGTCGCCCTTATTAGCAAGAAAAATGCATATGCGAGAAAAAATTTTATGCTTATGATCATGCTTCGATAGATAAAAAAAAAAATTCTTTATTTATGATGATGCTTTCATAGGTGAAGAAAATTTTTTAATTAAAATAATTTTTTGCAATATTTAGTTGCCTCAGCACAAAAATTATAAAGTACTAGTAACCAAATTCTTTCTTAACAATTACTTTATGAAATATGCTACAAATTATTATCAATTCAGTTTTTCTTTGACATCGTGAGTGGGAGACCTAGCATTTAAAGTTAAGTTGAGACATGGATCTTATTTATCCTTTCTTTCGGAGTTGTTCTCCATCATTTGCTTGATCATCAGGAGTCTAGCAGTAATTTTTTTTTTTACAACTAAAATTTAACCTCTAGCAAGAAAATTTTTGTTGCTAAAAAAACCAAAAATTTTGTAGTATTGACTCGTGACTGAATTCGAAGATTTAGATATCATACCCTGCAGAAATTCAAACTAATTAATTAACTACGAAATCACATTAAAGCGAGCTCCAGCTATATATTATGAATATCGAACGACTGCAAGTCTGCACCCTGCGTTGGGATCATCTGATCAGCATGATCGGTCCACCAAGTAATCTACTGATATCCAGATATATGTAGCCGTTCAAGCTTCAAGTTAAACACGCTAGAGGGACGGTGATCTAGCTTGCTTGCTTTACCTTTCTAGTGGTCACGATAAAAGCAATAAAAAAACTGAAAAAGAAAAAATGTTCGGAGAAGGAACAAGTGGAGGTGGGGGTGGCCAGAATTACGTCTTTGCACTGAGCTTAGCAGGCAAGCTACGAAGGACGCCGGACGAGTGAACGCCGCGACACACCAAGAAACTGAAACCGTGGTTAAGCAAAGAGAGCTGGACGAGTCGAGCGGGGAGATTGCTAATGCGAGCGCGAGCGCTGAATCCGTTGCGATCCTTGGGGCCAAGGCCACCGAAGTTGCCCGGAGGAAGAGATGATCCCAGGGAAGCCATACTCGATCGGTGATGTCTACGCCTTCATGCTCTGATCCGCCTTGCAACGTCACTCAAGTCGGCCGTCGCTTACTTTTTTATGGTGGTTTGGTCATGGGTGCGCGTCGAGACAGCCTATTTCAATAGCGCTGCGCGCAGTTGCACGTCCCTCGCAGGGTCTTATCAAGTAATTATTAGCCAGCTTGGACGTCTCGATCGGTTCTTCCTGCCAATCGTTATCCGAGATTTACCTAAATATATCCACTGTATTTGGCATTAATCCTAAATACATCCGTTACATTTTCAAAATTTCAAATGTATTTACTTCATTTGCAGTTAATTTCAAAAACACTCATTTTATTAAAAATAGTTAATTAAATTTTTATAAATACACAAAATATCCTTATTATAAAATAATAAAAGATAAAATAGAATAGAAAGAAAATAGAATTAGGGCTTGTCAAATTAAAAATTATGTGCATTAGGGCGTAAGTTAATTATGACACTCAATTTTTTTATTTGTCATTAATTTGATAGAACTATTAGTAATTTTAATTATTAATTAACGGTTTGGGTGTTTTTGAAATTAAATACAAACATAGTGAATATATTAAAGATTCTAAAAACGTTATAGTGATAAGTATATTTAAAATTAGAATCAAACATAATTAATATATTTGGAAAAAAATCCATAATTACTCATATTTATTTTACATGGTATTTGTCACAAGATGGGTTGGATTGGAGGAAGATTATAATAAGATGTGCCCTGTTGTTCGTGTATTACAGTAGTGAGTGCTTATTAGCACCCGATTCATTATCATATACAAGAGAAGCATTATTTAACATATGATTCAATTTAGCCTCCTAATCAATTATACACGATGTCGCATATAAATAGTACACACTATTAATCCGCATCCACTGGGATTAATCCCATCCGTCTTATTTCCAAAGGAATTCTATATTAACAAGACTCATGATTTTCACGATTTTCACCGCTTGAAATTAACGCGCCGAGCGAATGATGCCAGCCATGAGAATAGAGGTACTTAAATAAGGTTATAAATAAATACCCCATCCAAACATCATAAGACTCACGTGTTCACGTAGTGATGGTAAAAAAATACGTGCTTATAAGGCAAAGGATGTAATTTACTTTATTTTTATTAGACAGTTTGATATCTGAAATTACACTTAAAGTTCATTCGCAGTTTCGCACACAGAAGACGACAAACTCACATTTATCTTTTTAATAAGACAATAAGCACCCATCAGTAATTACGAAAGATTAGGCCCTGCAGCTGGATAATCCTCTTAGGAAACTTGGAACTCCCGCTGCCGCCAAAGAAGGCAGCGTACGTACCAACTGAGCTCACGCCGAGTTTCCTAGGATATGGAATAAAATATTTGTATCTATGCTGAACTTTTTTTTTTTTTTTTTTCATTTATTAACACAAGAATGGTATGTTTTTACCGTTTACATCTATTAACTCAAGAATATTAAATTTTAGCAATGAATGCCTTCTCAAAATTAAATTTTCGCTGAATAATTATTTTAGCAACCATATAATTTTATTATTGTTTCTTTGCTAAAAATGTTGTAGGAGAGTCTTAACAATGAAAAATGTAATTCACTACTAACAATTAAGGGTGTCAATGGTCATGGTCAATCCATCGACCCGATCATTCAATTTATTTATAAATTAGTTTGATTGGGATTTTTGAATAAATGAATTATGATCTGTTAATCTATTTAATCATTTAATTAAATAAACAGATTAGGGCTGAGATTTTATAACCTATTAAGTAACTCATTTAACCAATTTAATCCGTTGGCTCATTTAGCACTTTTTACTTGTTAAAGTTATATATAAATATAAATTCTTTAGTTATTTTTCTCCACGAAATTTTCCTTTCGCCACTTAATTTTTATTTTTTCACTGTTGTCATAATTCCATTTTTCATTATGATCTTATTTCCATTTCCCGTGTGCTGAAAACCTCTTCTTGCCTTTTTGTGCGAGATCATCATCTTTTAGAGTTTAAGCTTTCAGATCGTTTACTATACAATCCGCCAAACCGTTTATTAAATAGGTTAAGGTTGAAGTTTTTTAAATGGATTAGTATGAAGATATTTTAAATTGGTTAAAATTAAGATTAGACTCCAATTCTATCTGTTACTACCCGTACTAAACATCTTAAGTCTTAACAAAGAAAAGTTGAACTCTCGGGAACAATATGAAAATCGTTGTGAAAAGCAAATATTATTAGCAAAAAATTTGTTCCCATCACTACATTTTATTTTTGAGATTTCTTGTAGTGATACATCAATAATTTTAAAAATATTTTATATGTATGCCAATGCTATTAATCTGAAGTGCAACTTGGGTCAGATTATATCAAATTTAAAAGAACCTAAACCCAAACCTTAATTATATGTATCAGGCTCAAGTCCAGTTTAGCTTGAATTCATGTGTGTTTTTAGCTTGGTTTTGGGTTGAATTTTGAATTTCTAGTTAAGTTGAACTTTAAAATTTTAACTTTTTTTAAAATATAATGGTTTTGGGTTGAATTTCAAATTTCTTGTTAAGTTGAACTTTAAAATTTTTATTATTTTGTTTTTAAAATATAACTAGTTCATATTTTTAAATAAATTAATAAATTAAAATAGTATATTTTAAATTATATTATAACTTTGATTTGTAAAACAATATAAATAATAATCATTTGTTAAAAATGAAAATAAAATTTTTTTGTTACTACATTAAATTTTAATAATATAATTAAAAATTCAATAATTTATAAATTTTTTGAAAGTGAATGAATTAGCGTGTGCTCAATATTTTTAAAATATTATTCATATTTAATGAAAATATTTTTAAAATATTATTCATAGTTAATGAAAATATTTAAAATAACAAAAGATAAGATTATTGCTTTAGTTATTCAAGATTATTAAAAATAAATAAACTAGCATGAATATTTTTAATGAGTAATATATATACAAATTGAAAATAGGGTTCATCTTCTATGTAATCAAGTTACATAGAAGTGGTACCATATAGCTCTCTTAATTTTTAGGTTGATGATTTATGCAAAATATAATCTATTTATTATATTTAACCAGAAGATAAAGTTTCGTCTAAATCAAATATATGCATACATTTACTTAAAAATAGATATATTTACATGTAAATTTAGAAAAATGCTTAGATTCATTCACGTATGCACTCGAATATAATAATATTTTATAAAATTATTTATCTACATAACCATGATATTTTAGATGGTTTAGATTTTGAAAATACTACTTAAAAATTAATATTTAATATTTAATTATTTTATTAAATTAATTTTATATATTTATAGATAGGGCCCATAGATAACGATATTAAACAAATGAAATTTTTTTACAATAATATAAGTGATACTAAATATAATAAATGAAGTGAATATTCATTAACCATCATGATATTAACAATGAAGGGGTTACATAGAAGAGGGGTCTTATAGACGAAAATATATCTTAAGAGTATATATTAAATGTCTAATAGTACATATATATGTTATTGCATAAAAGACTATATATGAAATAATTTTGGGTTAGATTTGGCACTAGGTTTGGATTTTTTCCAGATAGATTCAATTAAAATCTAAACCTGAACCCTACTTTTTCTTAAGTTTGGATTAAAACTGAGTTTTTTATGATTGAGGTTGATTAACCTCACCGAAGTTACACTCCTATTGATAGTTTGCTTCTAACTGTAGTTAAATGCCGTGTTGAGGAGTCACATTTCCAAAATAAGCCTATTCCTTGTTACTACTTTTTTATATTTGGGGTGTGTTTAAGAAGTATTAAAACTTTTGAACGACATATTTTTATGTAAAATTTTTTAAATGAAAGAAAATAAAATAATACGATAGGGATGACAATATGGAATAAAGAGAATAAAGTTAAGATAAATAAGTTAATCATACAGGTAGTTATATAGAAATACTTGAAAAATAAAGTAGTCGTATAGGAAGATATAAAGAAATAATTAAAAAATAAGATAATTTTGGAGAGTGAAAATTTTTAGTTTGAAAATTTTTTGGTATAAACAAACACACTCTTAATGTAAGAAGCATTTTAAAATAGATATCTTTGACATTTTTCTTGCATTTTTGCCATTGAAAAATATATTTAGATATTTATAAACTTAATTTCATTTAAATAAATAATTCTCTGTTTATATATTATTTTCTTACAATAATAAATATATTTTCTATGATAAAAATTTTGTTATATATGATCATCCTTTCGAAGCCAAATTTAATTTGGCTGCATTTCATACCAAATGCATTATTTAAAGGGCTTTTTCATTTAGAAGAAAGTTTAATGAAATTCTAATTGAAAGGACATGCTGACAATTTTACTCAAATCTGATCGGTATATTTATAATTTTTGTAAACTTAGGTACATAAATGTAATATTGGTTAAATTTTGTAGACATATCTGTAAATCTCTCCAATATAAATAATGTTGACAAACCATCTCTGCTCAAAGATAACATCCTTGTTAGGAGGTCCAAGGTTCAAAATCCTAGTTGAATGGTTTGAGAACATTGTCTCCTCATTAATATTTGGGAGGTGTAATCTCCTTTGTTGATATTTGAGACCTTATAGCCTCCCTTTGACAATTTCTAAGAATTATCTCCAAGTTTGATTGTAATACTAGTTAAAATGTAACGTAAAATACATCAATCAAAAAAATAATGTTAATATAATGGAACAACTAGATATCACAAATCAATCATCAAAAAAGGAAAAATAAATAGAACTAGATAGAAGCATGGTTTCATAAAAGCAAAACCCATCCAAAACTAGCTAACAATTTTAGTTATTGTAACATTGATTTTCAACAACTGTCCATCATAGACTTGAAAACTAGAGTTGTTGAATACTTAAATATCAAATTATTTATGGAAGAATGTGTGAGAATGAAAAGAAATCGTATAAAACCTTCAATTAATATTATCAAATTGCTTTATGCAAGCTCCTAATAAGCGACCATCGAGCTCTGCTGGTAGGAGCGTTGGATAATAAAATCTCAATGAGGGTTTGACTTTGATGAGTCATCCTCATGGCATGTGGTGGAATAGTCCCCCGAGTAGGAGTTATACTTTCCAATATTAGGTGCTCTATTCTCCTTTCTGATGTTGTAAAGATTTATGAGGCTGATTTGTAAGGATTTATGAGCTTAATTTATGATAATTATATGTAAAATGAGATATTGTAAAAGTACGATTATACCACAGGACCAAACATACATTTCATACCACTCACCATTTGGTCGCAAGTTTAGACCACAACTATCTCTATATTTTTTTTATTAATATTTGTGTAATATGACACTGATATTATAATTAAACTTATGTACAAGAGATACAACTAACTCTTATCGATTCTTAAGAGAGATAATAAACTTCTAATTATTTTTAAAGAAAATGATAAGCTCTCATTTTATCCTTATTGAAGATTAAACTTTCACACCAAAATTTTAGACTACACAGAGGTTGAAATAGTGTGTGCAAGCTATCTTGCCATGTGGCCTATGTCTATGTAGATCCAACTTGGTTGGCATAACTATATATATATGTATATGATTAAATCTTTTTGTTTTTTGATGGAATTTATGATAAAATCTCAATGAGGTCATTAATTCTCATAAAGGTAGTATTGGTCCCGAGTTAATAGCAATTACCCAAGAGGGAAGGGGTGAATTGGGTATTTGAAAATTTTAAACTTAAATAAAAACTTTACCCTGGATTTATTTAGCCCCCTTTATGAAGAAACAAATGGAAAGCAATATAGTGTAGAGAGCAGAAATAAAAATCAATAAGCAAGATTTTATAATATTTCGAGCAACCTTCTCTATTCCACTCTTCCAAACTCACATATCTTGTAACTTGGTTCCACTATATATTTCACAAATACAACTAGAGCCACTGCTGTATTCTAGATTCTTGCTCTAGGGGCATGAACAATTCACAGCATAAGTAGGTGACGAGTTCCACTCCAATCACATACTGCTTTACTTACACTTGATCTTAGTTACCCAAACTAAATCAAGTTCAATACAAAAAAATAAAAATAAAACAAAGTTTCTACACATTATTGGTGTGTAGAGGCAGATTTGGCGCAGAGAAGAATTTATAGTGTACGATTAAAGATTTAGCAAGCAGATCTTGATAGTTTGAAAGCAAGGTTCTTCTTCTAAATATTGACTTGATCACTTAAAGCTCTTAGAGATGGGAGTTATGCTCAATCAATGAATTCTCAACTACCTCCTCATTCATATTGAATGTTTTATATAATTTGCGAGGGAATCCGAACGTTTGAAAATAGGTGGCGTGCATTTAATGCGCCAACGTTCAAAAAATTTCCGACTGTTGCGACCAAAGTCGCAGGTAGAGTCAACTTTGGGTGCGACTTCGGCTCTTCGCAACTTTTTCAAGTTCTAGTCTAGGTCGACTTAGTCCTCGACTTGACCCAAGTCGTAAGTGAAGTCGACTTCGAGTGCGACTTCACTTCCTCAGCTTTCTTAATGAACTTGAAATATTTTGACTTTGCTTGCTTGAATTTCTTCATGTTTGATTGTTCTTACACCATTTTGTATTACTTAAGACTCTTTTATGATTCTTCTATCTTGAAATACTTGATTCTGTCTTGAGTCTTGCATCTTGGAATGTATAAAAGATGTTCGAGTATGGGTTTATGATTCAACATGATGGATTCGTGCAACCCTGCTTGCTTTGGTCTACATTTAATCCTTCATTTGATCCAAGTCGATTATCTTCACTTGAATATAGCACTGAGTCATCTTGATCTGCAAGTTCTGCACTGAGGGTGTGATTGGAAATTGACAAAAAATTTCAAGTTAAAACTTTTCAATCTAAAACTTTTCACTCACTATAACTATCATATTTTTTAATTATTTTTTTACATTTTCCTATACAACTATCTTACTTCAATCATTTTACACAACTATCCACACAACTAACCTATCTATTTTAACTTTATCCTCTTTATTACTCATCATTACCTCTATCATATCACATCATTCGATATCTTTTACTTTTTAAAATTTTTCATCAAAAATTTTATATATTACCAAACACACCCTGAAGTTAAAGTTGGAGTCGACTTGGTCTGCGACTTCACCCAAGTCGCATACGGAGTCGACTTGGGATGCGACTTCGGCAGCTTTCGTCCTCGTTTTCAACTCTGGAAGGAGATGACGCCTCGAAGTCTCTACTGGAGTCGTTTTAGTCTGCGACTTCACCTCAAATCGCAAGCAGAGTCGACTTAGGATGCGACTTCGGCAGCTCTCATTCTCGATTTCAACTCTGGAAGGAAACGACGTTTTGAAGTCGCCGCTGGAGTCGACTTGGCCTAAGTCGATGCCTTAGTGACTTGGAAATCGACTTGTCTTGCCATGCTTCATTTCTTCATTTTTACAACCTTTAATCATCTCCACAAACATGTTAGGAATCAAAACTTACTCAAATTGATTTGTTAATCATCAAAACATAAACTTGGCTTATTTTCCACATGTTTCCAACAGGTGGCACCAACTTCTGATTTAGGGTATTGCAGGTGTATTGGCTGCTATTATTTAGGGGTGGGAATTAAGGCAGTTTGACTTATGATCTGCCCCTAACTAGATTCTTTTACGTCCTTGTAAAATGATATTTTTGACCTAATATAGGAATAAATTAGAAAATTTGACATGAATTTTGAAATAGGGTTGGGGATAGGTAAGCCATACCTCGATTCGAAGAGTTCTAACTCGCCTCGCATATATTTATTTAGAGGAGTGTTTATTTGAAGCTAAAATTTGTTACTCTCCGCAACCATTCTATTTTTTAATAATTTTTTATTTTACTATATAACTATCTTATTTTTCAAATATTTCTATACAATTACCTATACAACTAACATATCTATTTTAATTTTATTTTCTTTACTTCTTATCATTATCTTATCATATAACATAATTTTCTTCCATTTTAAAAACTTTTACAACAAAAATTTTTCATTTTGAAATTTTTTTTACTTCATAAACACACTTTTATTATAAAAACGGTAAGCATATTTTTAATTTTGTTCTCATTTTCTTTCAAAATTCTCACATTACTAATTATTAATTATATTAAAAAATAAGAATCAGTAAGAAATATTTGCATATATATATATATATAACTCTTATGTATAACTGTAGTTTTTTCATCATTTTGTAAATTCTTCCAAAAATATCGGTATTTTAGAAAAATATTTTTATAAATTTCAAAATACATTTTCAATGAACTATATTTTATTAATTTATTTTGTTAATGATACATTATATTTCCATATGGTTTGTTTAGTAATAATATTTATTTTTTTAACTAGTAAAACAATGAAACATACAATATTTAACTTTAGCATATATGTGTAATTATATTTGATATGTTTATAAATTCTTAAAATTATTTTATTTAATTTGCATTTTTTACTTGACCCTCCGTTCCAATACCGATTTAAAACCATACTGAAATTTGCTTCAAGATGTCCTGAAAAAACGTGAAAGGCAAATTAACCTTATTTCAATTCAATATAAAAAATAAGATTAAGGATGTATTTGACAATTGATAGAAAATGTCAAAGTTAAAACTTTTCAATCTACAACTTTTCGCTTTCCATAATTATTATATTTTTTAATCATTTTTCACACTTCCCTATACAACTACCATACTTTTCAATTATTTCTGCACAAACATCTACGTAACTAACCTATTTATTTTAACTTTATCTTCTTTACTACTTATCATTATCCCAATCATATAATATGATAACTTTTACTTTATTCAATTTTTAATCAAAAAATTTATTCATCTCACTAAATACGTTTAATAAAATTTCTGAAAGTATGGTCAGGATCATAACCCGCCACGAATCCTCCCCTAGCGCGTGACCTTTCCCATTGGTGAAAGCTCTGATGTGACATGACAACTGCAATTATTTATGTACAGTTTTGAACGGGGACCATCATCAACTTGGTCCACGATAACCACGTGACTGAAACCCAGTGCC
>JAXCLR010000001.1:64220920-64238996 GCA_035584095.1 Annona squamosa
AATAATTATGGAGAGTGAAAAGTTTTAGATTGAAAAGTTTTAGTTGACATTTTTTTATGCTAAACAAACGCACCCTACGATGCCGTTACTATCACGATGTGGGCATATTTGCAAAAGTGTGCAAATCATGTAAATATATTTGCAAATATATTCATGTAATTTGCAAATCTTTGCAAATATACATATACCTACAATACAATAACAACGTTATAACAACGTGAATATATTTGTAATTATGGTCAAATTATGTACGTTAATTTGCAATTTCTAAACTATATGGTTATATTTGTAATTATCGTTAAATTATATGAGTATATTTGTAAATTATTTATTAAATACATTTAGGTCAGCAATTTCATAAAAAAAATTTAAAAATGGATTTTGTACCTCATGCATTGAAATTTCAATATATCAAAATGCATTAAAACATTACCCTTCATATATAGGCCCATGCATGAGAAGTTTCATAATTAATTCTGTGTACTTGGGTGTATTCAAATTATAGTGCATTGGGGTGCAAAACATGTATCTTTTATTTTTAAATTTTTTTTATAAAGTTGTTAATATAAATATATTTAACAGATGTATTAAATTTTATTATTTTTGACATGTGTATATTTTATGAATTAACAAAAGAGGTTTTAGCCATTTTAATGACTAAAATATTCCTAATTTAAAAAATTAAGAAGATATTTACATCTTTTTTTATAAAGATGTACACATCTTTAAAATCGGTAAAAATTATATTATAAATTAAATATATGTAAATTAATGGTTTTATAAAAATTTAAAAAATTCAAAAATAAGTTTCGCACGGGGTGCATTAAAGTTTTAACAATTTTATACAAAAAAAATCAAAAATAAGTTTGGCACTGCCAGGTGCATTCAATCACTTCCCGTGAAGTTTATATATATAATTATATATTTTTAATGTAACCTATAATTTTATATTTTTGATTTTGGAATATTTTTGTAAATTTCGAAATAAAAAGCCAATTTCATTACAGAATTCAAAAAATATTTAAAATATAAGATTACATGTATAAAAATTTCACGCTTTAGTCTCACATATGAGTGCCAGAAAACTGAAAAAACAAAAAATAAATAGCTCCTGCGAGGAGATCCCAATGCCACCGAATATTATTAGCGAGCCCTTTCCGGACCACCTTAGAGGTAGTTGTCATATCCCTTCTCTGTGGTGATTCTTGTCCCTTCCAGCTATTTTAATGAACGTCTGTTTCAACATCTTAGCAACCAATTATAAAGAAGTAACCATATTCACGCAAATCCAGCTTGAATTTTAACATTATCTCATTAAAAAAATCGCCAACTATCACGACTATCTCATTCCAAATATATCTACCAAAATCATAATACAACTAGCTCTACTACAATAAATTTTATTATTGATAACTGTGCAACATATTTGGTATGACGATAAAATTACTGGAATCTTCTTTTCAAAAGCTTTTTATTTTATTTTTATTTTTTTTGGTGGTGCTAACATCTACGTTAATTAGCGCGTTCTACGCTTCTAGTTTCCTCTTTAGGCAGTCGCTGTGCCCCCACCTTTTCCTTCGATCCCATGGCTGTTTTTCTTCTTGCTCTCCTTGTTTTTCAAGGAGCGAAGAACATCGCCCAGCTTTTTATACAGGAAATTGTCCGCCTTGCTTTCCAGTTCTTCCTCCAACTCCTGCACCTGCAGTACCATTTTTAGCGCTGTGAAAAACCATTAAAGGGCAAAAAAATACCTACACGCATGGAAATACAGTGCCCATGATGGATGTAGCGGTGTGGAATATTGCTAGCCAAATTTCTCCTTACTAATTGTTATATGACATGTATTAACTGTTGGCAACCAATTTTTTTAGAAATTAAAATTTAACCTTTTTTAATAAAATTTTGATTGTCAAAATCAAAATTTTGTTAATGCACATGCATGTGTGTTATTTGTAGCAGCATCTAGCAATGATGTTACGCTCAAACTGTAGACATCGAATTATATAGATTAGATCTTTCATCTTATATTGCTTGTTCACATGTTGGATGAGGTAGTATCCCTTATTCTTTAAAAATAAATTTTTTCATTCTTAAAAAATAATAATTTACTTATATATATATATTTTATATAACTGTGCACATTCGCAAGACATAACAATACATTTTTCATTCCACATCCGTCACATTCTCATTCTATCCAAGTCATGATGAGTAATTCAAATTCAAGAATTTGAATATAAATCTTAATAAATAATCAAAGTGAACGGGGATGAGGTACTATATAAAATAAGATCGTTCCTAAATTCAATTTTAAAGGATGAAGGGAAAACTACTGCAGATGAATTAATGATATGGATCCGTTATGGTAAGTACTCTAATTCAGCGCTGAAAGTAATTAGAAGAGTATAAGAGACCTTATTAATGAAATCTATAGTGTCTTCTGCGCCATCGCCAACAATGTCGGCTGCCTTTTCAACTCCTTCAGCCACTCGCTTCATCATCGAATCCTTGGGAAGATCATCAGCCAAGTCCGAGGAGGCCTTCTCTATCACATCTGCCACATCATTCACCACTTCAGCAACATCCTCCACGGCCTCAATCGCCTCTTCCACCGTCTCCACCACCTCTTCTATTTTCTCTGCACAATCCCACCCCACCACCCGCAACCCCCCCAATTCCCAGCACCCAAAAAGTAAAAAAGGATGAGTACACGTGCACTCATTGACGCAGAGCAAGGGGGCCCACGGCGAAGGAATTGATACAAATACTTACCGATTAATCTAGGAGGTTTCCCCTCTTTCATGTTGAAAAGTGGGCCTATATACAGTACCGACCAAAAAATCCATGACAGCCTGCTCGAGACATCAACTTAATTATCACACTCCTCACATATGGATACAGCTTGGAGAGTGTACAGTCTCTAAGATAAGATGGGAGTGGTAAAAAGAAAAGAGAAAAGAAAAAGATTTGTTGGTGCATATATGGATGGGAGAGTGTATTCATTACCATGGAGGTACTGTCGGTTTTGGAGGGAGGGGTGCTTGCTGGTTGTTTGCATCCCTGAATCAAATAAGAATATTTCAAGTTATAAACTGCATAATAATAAGTTCTGATTATTAATTTAGCTTGCACTGTGAGAATTGTAGCTGTAGATGGAGATGGTTTGTGTTCCATGTGGGCTGTTGGTAAAGAAAAATGTAGTCCCCTAAGAACGAAAGCCTAGAAATCAGGAGAGGTAAAAATTGAAATTGAGTAATAAAAAGGAAAGAAAGTAGAAGTTGCATCGACGAACTCGCTTGAATGATGACGATGATCTGTGATGCAGCGTATTTTGCCAGATGATGGGAGTTTTTGGATGACAGGGACACCGGCGCGTCCATGAAGTCTATGGCGGCGATGACGATTTAGAGGAGAGAAATTAGATGGGGTAGTGCAAGGCGAGAATGGTGATTGGGTTGCTGCCATAGCTAGCTACCTGTTTGGTTGTTCAATCGTTGCCACAACTAGCCATGTAGATTTTTTTTTTTTTTAAATATTTACACATTGTGACATCCTCGTTTTAAAGGGGTGGTACATTCACTACCTCCACAGAAAATTCATTATAATATCCTCAACTTTAGAGGATGAAATTATGAAAACTCCCCCACAAAAAAGGACTAAATTAGAAAAAATCCTCAACGCATGCATGGAGGGGATTTAAACCCAAATGGATTGAATTTCAGCCACCCCGTTACCTGGCAGCGACAAGGCCGCAGCTAGCTGCATTATGCTTGGATGCTTCTCACATTGGCCACATAAAATGACCACGTGGCTGAAATCGCCTATCAAGTCTCAAACGGATGGGACGTAATCAATTGTCCCACATACGCTCTCCTACGCTTCTATCCGCCGACCTCTTTTAAACATGATACATTCATTTAATGTGCAAGTCATTTAAATTAGATATTTCGGGTGTGTTTGGTAATGAATAAAATTTCAATGAAAAGTTCTTAAGAGTAAAAGTTGTAAAATGATATGATATAATAAGGATAATGATAAGTAGTAAAGATGACAAAGTTAAAATAGATAGGTTAGTCGTGTGGATAGTTATGTAGAAATGATTGAAAAGTAGGGTAGTTATATAGGAAAATGTAAAAAATGATTAAAAAATATGATAATTGCGGAGAAGGAAAAACCAATCATATTAGGGCTCACTAGTTTTGTGCATGATTAAAATTATTTTTAGTTTATATGTATATATGATATATATGAATGTATTTAAAGGTCACGATAGTTACAAAAAAATTATATTTATACTGAATTTCTCATATACTTATGAATTTTACTTATTTCTATAAATTTTTAAAAATTTCTCTTATATCCATGAATTTTTATCCTAATTCTATATATACTTGTGCCATTAGGGGCCCATTGATCTTCAGTGAAATGACGAATATGTTTATTTCTGATTATGATTTTATAGCTAAAAATTTATAATATAACGAATCTTTAATAATTTTATAACTATAAAATAATATATTATTTGAATATAAATTTTTAATTTTGGACAAAATAACTTTAAATTATATTAAGGGTTTGATATATTAAGGCCCATTTAATACATTTCTAATGACATGGTTATACGTACAACTAAGATGAAATTCTAGGGTATGAAAGACATTTTTAAAAATTTATAGATATAAGTGAAATTAAAATAAAATTTATGGGTATATATAGAATTTAACCTTATATTTATTGAAAGCTTTCATATCTTATACATATTATATATTTTTAAAAATTTTTAATAGTTATATATAGTCAAGATCCCAATGCTATAACAATTATGGAAAATATATATGCATCTTCAAAAATGCTAAAACTTGATATATGTATTACATAAACCTAAAATAACTATTTTATAGGAATAATAATAATAATAATAATATCATAAAATCATGTTTTTGGGCCAATTATATGGTTACTCCCATGCATGCAGTTGTTCAGAATTATTTCTCTATAAACAAAATAAACTATTTAAATTTGAAAAATATTTGAAATAAAAAGGAGCTGCATGTAAGCTCCATTCAGCTGGATGCATTTTTTTAACGGTACAAATTATTAAATGTTGGGTCACATTTGGTAGTGAGTGGTGGGAATCCTAAGTGGAAAATGGCGGGAACACGGATTTTAAGTCTTTTTATTAATCAATTAATCATTATATTTTTTACTTTAATTCTTATATTATAATTATTTTTTTCTCAACAACCTTTTAACATACCTATTTATTTTGAACTTTACCCGTATCATTTTATATTTATCAATTACATAATTTTTAAAATATTTCATTTTCTACTCCAATTCCATTCTAAAATTCCCATAACTTTTACTTTCTCAAATGGAACCTTAATTTATAATTTCAAAAGTTAGAACCACTATTTATATACTTAACGCGGCTCACCCAATAGTCTGGTTTAAATAATTTCAGTACGAAAAGGCTACCCATTTTTTGGATTATTGCGTCGCTCGTGGTCGTCGCTCGTGGGATTGCAGATTATCGTCATTCAGCGTCATCGACACGTCACTTCACCACATGCGTTTCGTCTCTAATTGTTTAATCGAAACGACTTTCACCATCGGTATCCGCTGGAATAGTTGCTAAATGCGAATGCCCGGTTTCCGACTTTTCCTTTGAACGGTGTTTGTTAACGCCAAAAACCCTCTAAATTAAAATATTTTACTTTTCAAAATTTTCTTATTTTTTATTATTTTTGTCACATTTTTGTGTATAATTATTTTACTTTTAAATTATCTTTTTGCAACTAATTATATATCTATCATATTTATTTTAATTTTATTCTCTTTACTCTTTATCATTACTTCTATCATTTTACATTATTTTGTCATATTTTAAAAAATTTTACACCGTAAATTTTTTTAATAAAAGTTTTATTATTTCCCGAATATACTATAAATTCATTAATTATTTCAAATTATATAAGGTTCTTGGATAAAATTTATATCTGGGATAAGAATGTAAGAATGTGTATAGGGAATAAATAAAGTTGTGTTGAAAATTTTAAAAAAACTACTTTGAGAATTAGAAAATTATCTTAAGAATAATAATATAAATTCAATTCAAAAATCTTGTACGACTTGGATCGCCCTTTAAATATTTCAAATAATAAATTTGTAAAATGGTACTCATCCATTGTAATTAGTATATCATACTGATAATTATGTATATAAGATTTTGGAGATTAGAGCGTCTATTATATTCTACCAAATTGGTTATGACAGGTCGTTTAAGACATGTTTACATATACAAGTACCAGTTTAGAGGGACGAATGAAAAATGATAAGAAAGAAAAAGAAGGGGATTAATCCTCCAAGCATAGATGATTAATTTCTTCTATTATTTTACAGTGGAGAGAGTGTCTAATGGACGATGACATAAATCGCTGTATGAACCTATAGTGCGGTGGCCCCTTCTTTAGCGTTTTCTTCGTCCTTGTGAAGAGATACTTGGGCCACCACTTCTTTCTTCGATCCAACGGCCTTTTCCTCCTTACTTTCATCATCAACGGAGTCCAGGACCTCGTCCACCTTCTTCTCCAGTTCTTCCTTGAAATCCTCTACCTGCAGCAGCCACATTTTACCCACACTCAAAAATCCGAAAGGAAAAAAATGTAGTAAAAATTTTTTAAATAAAAAGTCCACCAAGGCCAAATAATCGGCTTGAGACGTCCATCTGGCTCACATGTTCTTCCTTTGGAAAACGACGACGGCCATGACTATTGTGTTCCATATATAGCCTACTCCACAGGTCGATTTAATTATCCACACGCCCACGTGGGCTGCTAGACTAGGAAAGCAATTTAAGTTGGAACTACAACTAAACCTAGCTGTCAATTGCTGTCAACATGCGATCTTTTTATTCATTGATTGAAAACCGACAAACATTGATTAGTGGGATGTGGTCAATTAATATTAATTAAATTACAAATTACTATAAATTAGACGTAGAAGGTCAGCAAAGTTCCATGGCCGATAAATAAATTAATCATTGGACAGCGGACCAAGTAGCTAGCTATTGAAACTCTGATAGGATCACGGAGGACTATGGATTATATTTTATTATATAAGCAGATAATAAGAGTAATTAAGAAGGGTAAGGTAGTAAGTAAGGTATAGAGACCTTGTCAATGAAATCTAAAGTCTGTTCTGCGCCATCGCTAACTTCTTTGGATGCGTTTTCAACCCATGTAGCCACGCCTTTGAGCGGCGAATCGTTGGGAAGGTCATCTGCCAAATCCGAAGAGACCTTGTGTATGGCGTCCGCCACATCATCCACCACTTCGGCAACATCCTCCACCGCATCAACCACGTCTTCCACCACATCAACCACCTCATCTACTTTCTCTGTACACCCAAAAGTCCCAAACCAAACAAATCAATTCAGCAACTCCTTGGAGAACAAATTAACCCAAATAATTTTAAAAAAAATAATAAAAAAGGAGTGGAAGCATACTGCATATGTATCCTTACTTCCTATTAGCTGAAGAAATCCACCTTTTAACCTCAACGCTGGTAGAATGACTGAGAATATAGTTCCCAAAATCCAACTGATCCTGCATTTATCAAAGAACCAAAATTTTACAATAATAATCTATTTTGATTACTTTCTGTCATCTTAAAAAGACTGAAAATGAAATGCACATAAGACATTATTCATGAGGTTTTAGATATATAGATGATTACCAATGAGGGAAATTAGATGATGGGGGTTCTGGAGCTCCTGGCACAATGTTGCTGTCCCTGTATCCACATTAATGCAGACATTGAAATTTAGAAAAATCAAAGATCCAGTGGCATTAACTGATCGAAAAACCTGAAGATCAAGTAGCTAGATTGCCTTCTAAAAAAGAAAAAAGTAGCTAGATTGCAAAAAATGCACACCCCATTTGCCAATCAAAGAAGAAAAATGAGGTTAACGCGAGCCAGCTGTGGAAGGAGAAGAAGAACAAGAAGGCCGCGATAATGGAGTTAAAGAGTTGTAATTAATGGATTATAATTACATCAGAGAATGGAGTTCGCTTTTCACTTTGCGAGGAGTCTTGAAGCGTGCGGACTGCGCCCCTCGGCTTGCCAGTAGCCACCGGATGGAATTGCTGAGAACCCGTGCTTGTGATTGGTGGCGAGGCTGGCGGAGTGGAAGGCGACGAAAGCCGTCGGGGGGAGTGGGATTTATCATAGACGACGACGACGACATGGTGCTTCAAACAATCAGACCTCTGTCCGTGAAATAGAAATCCAAAAATCTCAAGCTTTTGCTGTCGATCTACGGATCAGGTGAAGATCTCTCAAGTCTCAACAGAGAATCCAACCTACTTCTCCAATGGGGCGTTTGGATATCTAATCGTTGACTATATATACACACAAGATCGATGTCAGAATTGCAAAAACCCACGAAAGGAGGAGGAACGATCGGCAACGTGTAAATCGTAAATTTTTTAATGCCACGTTTCTCTTATGGGCGCCGATCTTATGCGGGTTTTGGTACGCTTATCCAAACCGTCCATCCGATTGTACAATTTCTAACATTTTATTTTTTGTACCTTTGATTTGAAGGAATTTTCATTGGTTGACTATGGCTCGCTGCGTGAATTGAAAATGTCGAATTTGTTTTAATTATAGATGTCTCCACGTATTTCAAATTTTTTTGTTTCGCAAAAGTGGAATATCCTTGTCGTTAACTTAGATTCAGTTACTACTTAAATTATTTAAACATATTTATTTCTTTCTAAATTTTACCGAAATATACCAATGTATAAATTCTTTTTTTTTTTTGATGTTTTTTATATACACTCATCTCAAACATGTATTACAACCAAACCCCTTGAGACATTCTTACAATAAACTTGCAACAATCTATTTTTTCCTACAAGAACCAACGGTGAACACTCCCATTGCTGTTGCAAAGAAGACGCTGCCACCACTGCATTTGCTCGACAAACTACATTTGTTGCCCTTCGAACACATAACCACTGACTCATGGGACATGGTCATGTACCGCGCTGGTAACACCAGCGTGGCCCAATGTATAAATTCTTGAAAGTCTCAATTATGTTATTATACGAGCACTTTATACAAGTATACAACAATAAAAAATCCATGGGATGTAGAGGATCCAAAGCACCTTTTTATTTTTTCCCAGTAGGTTGCTGAAGAGATATGCCTCGAGATGCCTTGAAGCGTATTTTCAGGCAATGTTTTGAAAACTGACCTAGTCAATGAACTGGTTCTTCTAGTTCAACCGATATAAATCAACGGTCAAACCTTATTTGATCTCGAAAAACTAGTGAACCAGAACATGACTGGTTCACGGTCCGACGGTTCAACTGCCCAATTTGGTCCAATTCTTAAAACACTATTTTCAGGAAGCTGGCAGTAGCTCAATGAGGGGAAGTGTTGGGTATTTATATTTTGTTTGCTTAGAAAATCTGGAGCATGCGAAACCAATTGAGGGAGAATGGATCTGCTCCAAACTTCTTAGCCATTCTAGATTGGTGCAAAACGTATTTGGAAAATGAAAGAATGCTGGTTTTTTGGTGGGGCCAGGCCTAATGGACCGTGATCTGGTTCCAAGGTTGGTAAGGCCAATGGTGGCTGGATGAATATTAACGTAGATAGGAGATGGAACCTAACAAGAAATGTATGGGGATTAGAATGGTTTTAAAGGACCCAATGTTGCAGAGTGAAGGGGACAAGAGATCCTCTAATCATGGAGGCCATGGTTGTTCAATTCAGAATCAAATGAGGTGTGGAACTTAACTTTGAACACTAGAAATAGAGAGTGATTCTCTTAGCCTTATAAGTGTTCTTAATGACAATGCTCCAATAAATGTACTTGTGAAACTTCCATTATAGGACATAAGAGATGTTGGAAAACATGTTAGTGATTTGTCTTTCAAACATATACTGCAATCGGGGAATGGGGTAGCCTGCAACCTAGGTAAATTTGCCTCTATGTGATTTTAATGTTGTATAATATGGTGGGGTTGTCCACTAAATTTTATTGGAGAGCATTTGTGTAAGGACGTTGCTTTGAATGAAAGCCTTTTACATAAAAAGAAATTAACAATTTTTAGAAAAAAGAAGAAATTGTTGGCAGAAAAAAAAATTTCTTCTCGAGAATGCAATTTAAGTCAATTTGGTTTAGTTTTGAGTGGATACTATGCTTATTCTATTTTTAAAAAATTCCACTCTACTTTATTTTTAGTTGGGTTAGTTTAAGGCCTACTATACCCTATTTTTTAAATGTTGGGTTGGTTTACGTTCCAAATGAGTTCATTGAAATGTCTTTTATACTACATTTAAACATTATAATTTTTTCATAAATCTTACTTAATATTTATAATCAATATAGTAATAATATTATTTTAAAATTTATTGACTAAATGTATTACATGATAGATTCATTAAACAAGTTTTATATTTTATATATTTAAATACATAATATATTGTATAAATTAAATATATTATTAAATTCAGATCAATTTCGTATATCTGAACCTTAGAACTTACTATATCCTAACCAAGCAAGATATGTTTTATCGAGAATTTATCCCAACATTTTAAAATACTCAAGAGGTTGACCCACAAGTATCTTACCTTAATTGGAATCCATTCTTTTATTTTATGTGAAGTCCAAAATAATTATATAAAATTAATTAGTGATAGAAAGACCATATAAGAATATGAATAACTAATGTATTCTCTTTGTAATTATGACGTGTAAACATCAGAGTATGAAATTATCAACGCAAGTTATCTATACGAGACCTTTTCCGTGCTATTTGGCAATTTCGAAGTAGGTGTTCACGAAGACTTTTTCGCCTTTCGCTTCGAAGATTCTGCTGTGGTCTTTGTCAACTGTGGATAATCATCAGTCAAGTAAACAACGCGCTGGCTGCCTAGTGGATCTTTTCTTATATCCATAAATATTCCACGTCTGCTGGAGTTGTTGATAGACTTTGACCTAATTAAAAAAATGAAATAATACCATGAAAAAAGGAATAGTATATTAGTTCGGTTCCAATTCAATACATATATTTCCGTAAAAAAAAAACGTATATATGCATTGATCTTTAAATATATATGTTTTAAACTTTTTCTTTCATTCTATTTTTATATAAGACCACGTATATTTAGTTTATATACTAAATTTAGTATTTTTGAATATACGTTTTATAATTTCAAAAACTAATAGCTTTCTACTTCATTTAACATTAAATAGAGGTAAAAAAATGTTATTTTTTAAAATTAAGAAAAAATATACGTAAATCTAAAACGGGCAAATTTTGACATATATATATGCTTTAACACAACCGATTTTAATGTACGATCTAATATATTTTTATTGTTTTATTTTATATCCAAATGATCCATCGTATTTTTCTCTATTTATATTTGCATGACATCAATTTACATTTATGTATAATCCACAACAAATATAAACACATGAGGTTATTTATCATTATATTTTAAAGAATATTAATTATAAAAGTTTTAAATTTATTTATTTTTGATATGTAAGCTAAATAATAATTTCTAATACAATGCGTGGATTGAATGTTGAAAAAAAATAAAAATTTCAAATAGTTGTACTATACAACTGATTATATTGAGGCAATTATTGGGTGCTTGTATAAAAATGTAAAGAAAAATAAAAAATTGAACATAAAGACTTAAAATACCTATACGTATTCAAGCGCAATATACCTTTAGTTTGTTTGTATATAACATTGTAATTACATTATAATTTTATTTAATAAAATATAAAATAGGATAAATTCCATGTATACTTAGGAATTTTATCCTCAATTTCACTTTTACCATCAATTTTCAAAAATTCTAAATATATTAATATATTTTATCTAAAATTTCACTCATACCTATGTTATTAATAAATTCATTAAAGAGGCCATTAACACCCCTATAAAATGACAAAGATTTTTATGCATAATTATGATTTTATAGTTAAAAATTCATATTCAATTGAAATTTCAATACTTTTACAACTATAAAATTATATATTATTCAAATATAAATTTTTAGCTTTGAGAAAATCAACCACAATTTATATCAAGGCTTTGGCATTTTTGTCTTTTCAAAAGGGCACTGCTGACTCATTTAATAGATTTTCAAAAACATGAGTATAAGTAAAATTTTAGACAAAACACATGGATATATTTAAAAATTTGTGAATATAAGTGAAGTTAGGAGTAAATTTTATAGATATATATATATATATATATGAAATTTGCCATATAAAATAGCAATCTTTTGGGCGCCATACCTACCTAACTACTCATTTGCTTCAAGACAACAGTCTATTACCCTTATTCGGCATCGAATTTTAAATATTGTTATGAAGAAGCGGCAAAGAATGCTGCACATCCGTATAGCATTTAAATCAACGTCTAAAAGTAAGTTGGTTTTTCAAACTTTCATATTTAAACAGCCCAAATTAATAGGCCTTCGATATACCAGTTGGGTGGTCACTGGTTTTTGTAAGTAGCCCACGTGTGCAGTTCGCTGCTCCGCTACAACAGGTGTTTTCTTTGGAACAAGACTGGCAACCATTTGGTGTCACAGGCTATATATGTACAATGGTAATGGCCCGTTCTAGTGCTAGCTTTTTGAAGTCGACTTTAATTTGTTCGGTCCTGTAATCGTGAAAGAGAGATGAAATTAGGATAGATATTGGTTCTCGATTCAATGAATCTATGTGCACCGAGCTTAGTGCATACAGTGCATCATTCTTTTTTAATTTTAGAAGTTCTTGAAACAAACATGCGGGCCCAAATGCCAACATTTTTTAAATATATTTTTGGAATTATGAATATGAAGAAAATTTTCGGATTAATGTTCATGAGCGCCCAAATTCTTTTGACGTTTCATAATTCCAAAAAATATTTGAAAAAAATCATAAAAGTATACATATATAAGATGTTCATATCTTATTACTTGCATCAACAAAAAAAATATATTTTAAAAAGAGGTCATACAACCGTGTACGCTGTAGCGTGTGCACTAAATCGAGACTTGCAGATATTTTATACCAAATTTTAAAAAAAGAAAAAAAAAAACTCTTAGCGTGATATACATATATATAAGTGATAATGGAAACAAAAACTAAATAGATAAATTAAATTAAATATCCATATTGAAAACTGTGAAATCGTGATTGAAAATTCAAGAATAAAAATAATAATCCTTTTCGAGAAATAGATATCACTTCAATAAAATGGAAAAAATTCTTAAGTTGGATGAATACTGTGGTTAAAAACTATATATTAAATTCTATCAAAAAAAAGAATTATATGATAAAGAAAGAAGAAAAAAATAAAAAACAGTATTTCATTTCCGAAATGGACGGGAAACTTAAATTATTCTAAATATTCTTACATATACGGGGGCTGATTCTCTAAGGCCAGTACTTAGCTCGGCCTACAAATGGCACTTTTAAAAAATTTTTCAGTTATTTATGAATATATTAAGTTATGTGTATTTAATTTATAAACCAAAGTTTTATATATTATAAGTATTTTTATTTTTAAATACAGTGATATTGTCGTGAAAACTAAAAAAATAAAACTATATATTTTTTAGGCCGGCCTAATTTGATATTAATCTACATATATTTATTAATTAACTTTGAAAAATGAATAAATAATCTATTTTCTTATACTTTTTTTAGAAATTTTTATAAAAATGTGTTGACGCATTTACTGTTAATTTGGATTTAATCAAATAAATTTTTAAATAAAAAAACATGAGGTTGCATAAAGTAGTGATTCCAATTGCATAATACATCTTATCTGACTCATATTACAAATCAAGTCGAGAATCCATAAATCTTATCTCATTTCATTTTACAAATTCAAACGAAGTATATTTATAATTTTTTCCCTACTATTAATAAAGGAAGAGAAGAAACGCTTCTCATCTGTGAGATAACAACTCCCCCTATGGGAAATAAAGCTCTTACGTGAAGGCATGCGTGCTAGGGTTGGCACCAACCAGGTGTGTGCACCCGGTTAGGATAGATAGTTGGCATAGAATTACTGGGGAAGTTGAAATATTATTTCAACCTATAGAAGTCATGGCAAAGACTATTAAAAGGTCTTATTTTTTTTAATGGGTGTATTTTTACATCAAACATCTCAATTCGTTGATAATGAAAGCTCAAATATCCTTATATTTTCTTACAACAAATTCTCACATTGTTGCTTACCATCAACCAAAGCAGGAGACAACAACCCTTCATTAATAATTGCGATACTATTGTTCTCAATAGTGAACTAAAGGAGACAACAATTTCTGCCAATTTTCATACCTGCAACCTTCAACAACGCTGGCAGCATCGCTACCACCCATGCAATCCTCGGGCGGCCAATGCCTTATTAATTGATATACGAGATAAAAAGTGATGGCAGCGAGCCAATTGGCTGTGGAGCTCATGCTTCCCGTTGGTTGATGGACCGTCCAATTAGAGATTCCAATTTTATGATTCCGGTTGCATATATCGTTATCATTCAAACTAAAAGAAAGTTAAAATATCACCTCATCCGGCGAAGTTGTGGCCACGGGTATTATTTGTTAATGGGTACCGGCCAACGGAGCTGGTGATTTATTTAAATAGTTGCAGAGATCGTACGTGCGTGCTTCACGCTTTTTTGCTTTATCTATTCATGACGAGGTTATCTAGTCTCAACTAAATAAGATTCAACATTTTAAATAACGTATGTACAAACGGGCAACCATTCTACCTACCTTTATGAGTGGTTCGTGTTTCCATCCACTAACCTACTTTTTTTTAAAATATATTTTATATATATCATGACATTCTCATGTTACAATGGACCGCACAGTTACACTTTCACACCGTCAAGAGAAATTTTTTCCTAAACCTTGACCCCAGGAGGAAAATAATATACAATTATGCATTAGAGTTACATAAAAGTGCTTTTATGAAACCTCTCTTTTATATAACTTCTTTCATTTTTAATATTTAGATAGTTGATAAAAATTTCACGCAATCTATTGTATTTATAATCATCTATATTAGCATCATCTATATTATTATGAAAACTCTTTTTATTTATCTAGTATTACTGTATATGGGTCTCATCTATAAATCTGTAAAATCAATATAATAAAATAATTTAATATTAAAAATCAATTTTAAGTAGTATTTTTAACATCTAAACGATCTAAAATATTATAAATATGTGGATAAATAATTCTATAAAGTATTATTACATTCTAATATATATGTGAATGGATCTAAGCATTTTTCCAAATTAACACATGAATTTATTTATTTTTGAGTAAATGTGGCCTATATGCATATCAGATTTGGATGAAACTTAGTCTTTTAGCAAAAAAATAATGTTAAATATAATAAATGAATTGAATTTTCTAAGAAATATAAAAAATCTAAAAATGAAAGGGGTTACATGGAACCATTTCTACATAACTCGGTTACATAGAAGGAGACTCAATATACATACACACACATATATGCACAAATTTTTTTTATTGATTTTATATTGCTTTTAAGATGATCGGTCGACCCTGCTGCTGGTTCGGAATAGAGGTCTAGAGTTCAAATCCCACCTTCGGATTTCGAAGAAAAATTGTTGTGGGAGCAGTTGGTCTCTCGTTCGGTTGGTGAAAGCTGTCTTCCTCATTCTTTGGTGAAATTGTGTCTTCAGATTTCTTGGGGGAGCCATGTGTCTCCTGATTTGTATGAATGTTTTAGAGCTTTAGTGTAATATGTGTTGAGATATATGTAAATATACCCATAAAAAAAGTTGAACTGATTCTTATATTGTTGATATATTAATTATAAAAAAATATGAGAATTTTGAAAGAAAATGATGCTATATATGGGCTTGTAATTTTTAATAAATGAATATATGCGAGGTAGATCAAGACATAATCAACTTACCTCAACCCTTTTTTCGAATTTAGATCAAATTTCTAAGCCATCCCTATAGGTTCAGGTTAGGAGTAACACACATCAATTTTCATCCATATATGCAGTCATTGGTGTTACTATTGCGCCAGAGGTGCAGTAGCATATTAACCTACCTACTAAGTGTATAAATATGCATATACATTTTATATAATCCATTTGCTTCTATAACTTAGCATGTTAAAGAAGATATTCCATATAAATTATGAGAATTGAGATGCATGTACATTTGTCATCATACATGAATCCATTGAAAGCATAATTTCAAGTTACATCTCTCATGTTCGACTTGATACATAAAAATTCTTCCATTCATATTAATAATTTTTTTGAATAATTTGTAAATATACCCCTTAGCTTGATCAAAATTACAATATACTCATATAGTTTAAAATTATAAATAACCCCCACTTAGTTTAACCATAATTGCAAATAACTCCTATGCCGTTATAATATTGCCATGGTGTATGTATATTTACAAAAATATGAAAATTATGTGAGAGTATTTGAAAATTCTAAAATTAAATGGTAGATTTAATTTTTACAAATAACCTCCACATAGTTTAACTATAATTATAAATTACCCCCATGCCATGATAATACAGCAATGTTGTCATACTGTTATTTGCAATTATAGTTATAGCATGTGGGGTTTTTTTGCAATTTGAAAACTACATAGGTCTATTTGTAATTTTAATTAAACTAAGCGGGTATATTTGTGAACTCTTTTTATAACTTTTGCATAGTAGTCTTTTTCAATTCGATTTAGACAAGTACTTGAACATTTATATTTCAGGCATGCATTTTATCATTCGTTTTAGGTGAATTAACGTGCTTGCAAAAAAAATTAAATTATTTTTATCTATACCATCGATTTTAAAAATCTTTCATCCACACAAACATTTTTCAAATCAATTTCATTAGCGCTAATGAAAACAATTTTTGTTATATATATATTTTTTGATGAAAGGAAAGACCCTATCTTAGCTCACTTAAAATATGTAAGGGGGGAGGGATGGAGTTATCCGATAATTTTTGTTATATTTTTAAGTTAGTTAGTTTTAAATGAATAAAAATGTCTCAAATAGCAAAGAATAACTATGCTTATATCTCTAGTGTATTTTTGTCTATTTATAGGCAAGTTTGACTTTAAAATTTGATAGTCTTGGTACAAATAAAATTAATTTAGAAAAATATTGACATCTATAGAAGATTTTTAAAATTATTAGGATGAACGAAGATAATATTATTTTTCATAGATATGGATATTAATGTGCCTTCCTTTTATATGAGAGCTTAATATCAAATAAGAACTTGTTGTCTTCTATGTGAATGAGTTTGATTGTAATATCAAATGTCATATTATACAAATATTAGTTAAAAAGTATGGCAATTATGTTCATTTTCTGTTGGAAGTAAAATGCACAACCCGTAGTAAATTGTTCGGTGTGAAGACCTACTATTTTTAAGATTTGTTGAAATTGAAATCATGTATTTATGCCTATGTTATCCATTTTCAAATTTTAAAATAAAATATTAAATAAATTCCAAAATTTACTACATTTCTCAAGAAAGAAGATATAGGTAACGTTAACATATGAATATGAGATTTTCATAAAATTTAAACAAAGGAATGATTTAATACTTATATAAGCATTGTAGTCTCCATACTTACTCTTTGATTTTTCAATTTTAAAATAAATATTTTAAAACCTAAACCATTGATCATGTTTAATACATCCTATTTCATCATGTCAGAAAAAGTAATTTTCACTAGAAACTTATATCTTGTAAAAAAAAAAATATTTTGAGAGTAAATATATAACCATTAAAAATGTTGAAAAAATGTATAGTATATGAAATTTTATGGTGTATGTAATTTTTGGAATAATCATAAATAAGATGGGTGATTCTATTAGCCCGGGCTAAGTAAATGGCCCACTTAGCCCACCTCAAAAAACATATTTAAAATAATTTTTTTTATTTTTTTCTTCATACACTTGTTTATCTAAGTGTATTTAACATATAGACCAAGTTTTACCATTTTTGGAA
>JAXCLR010000001.1:64256653-64273340 GCA_035584095.1 Annona squamosa
AATTGATACATATGTTAAATAAACCTATATTAACAGCTTCATGAAAAAAAAATTTAAAAACAAAAAATAAGTATAGCGCACTCGGGTGCATTGAATTGGGCTCCGCGGTTGACAGGGTTCATTTCGGCCGAATTTGCAGCCCAGCTACCGAGTCCTGACAGTCGGACACGAAGCCGGACAGTCGTCTTCGTGAAAAACCTAGATGCGCGAAGATGATGACACCACCAGCGTCGGAGAGACGTAAGCAATAAGCATTTGATTGCACACAAATTCTGTCCCGTTGGTTACGCACGGTGAGTATGCGGAACGCAAAGAGCAAGGCTCCGGAGCCTATTATGGTCGGACTTATCAATTGGAATGCAGTGACTCATATATACTTTTATTTTTTCATAATTTATATCTTAAAAATAAATGATAAAATAATTTATGATGATGAAAAATAAATAAATTTTTTTATTGATATTTATACAATATGATAACAGATATTATAAATGAGCTACATTCACAATCTTTAAATCATGAAAGCATATTTCTCTAAAGACCCTAATAAAAGGAGGATATTATAAATTTTACTTGCACACTGGCAAGACACGACGTTTTACCTACACAATGTCGGAACACAATATTTCATTCACACACAAACGGCGGGATTTGAAGTTGGATGTGCCTATGCGGGCAAATTAGCTTACCACAATACCAGAAGGGTCATTGCGAACAAAAACAATTCATGGGATTAACATTAAGTAAATTTATCAAAGCAGCCTAGTACACGTGGTGGCGCATGCATTTTGTCACATGTACATTAGCATGCATGTGAATATAAAATAAAAACGAGGAATGCCTAAGTTAACTAGGGTGAACTTAGGCTCCGTACATTAGAGCACAAAGATTTTTTTTGTCTTTTTTGAAAACTTTTTATACACCGGTTAATTTAAATAAATTTAACATGTATATCAATTTGTATCATTTTTAGATTTTTTAAATATTTAAAAATTAGCAATATTTTTAGTAATTTAAGATTACTAAAATGCGATTGATTTTTAAAAATTCAAAAAATTATATTTAAAAATAAACAAAATGATGAAAATTGACACATATATTAAATACATTTAAATTAATAAATCGTGTAATTTTTTAAAAAACACTAAAAAAATAAATATTTGCACCAAAGTGCATCAAAGGCACCGCAGTGCATAGAATCACAACCCTGGAAAAACTCAGTTGAAGGATTCAAGCCATCCACTGTACAGTTGAAATGAGGGATTGCAAATTGGTACATCTTGCCACACCACTAGAGGATGAGTTCTACGTACAGATGATTTAACCATTTTTTATTTTGAGGGCATTTTGCTCTTATTGTTGACAACCCACTTATGGGATAAAATTAAATCATTTCAAGCCATTGGATAAGATGCAATTTTGGATAAAATTATATATGAAAATATGTCATTAGCATTGAATTTACACCATTTTGGCTCGCTATGTAATTTAAAGCAACATTCCATGAAACTGGACGGTCTAGATCGTTCGATGCAACAGTGCATATCCCAAATCGCACGACCTCTTCATTGACGAAGAAAAGCCATGGCTGCCCACTTGCGGTCTCCTCTAACAAACACAGGACGACCAATCAGAGCCCTTCATAAGGTCGACATCATGCGCACCATTATCTATCTTCTTCGGCGAGGCTTGGCTTCAACATCGCTAGCCGATTCACCCTCCTCAACGTGGCATCCAAAACCCATTTCTTTCCACAACTGCTGTTGTCGTGCCACCTTTGCCCAACCTTGATTCCCGTAGCAGCTTCCATGGCAGCATTTCCTTCAATTTCGTCTTCGACCACATCCATCTCTCCTCCAGATCCGGTGACGTAGGAGAAGAAGAAAACCTTGACTGTCCCTTTCGCAAACCTGCATCTGACCATCAGCCCCAAATCCATACAGCCTTGCCGCCATCAATTTCGACCAAACCCAAAAAGCTTCTGCTGATCCAGCGACACTAACAAAATCCATTCAAACAGCCTATCGCCATTCACGGTCGCGACAAAGACACACCATGAAACCCATTCGTCTCACCCAATTGCACGCCCGCACCATCCAAATCGTTCCTAGCAATGATCTCCGCCATCCAACAGTTGCTTGGCCGCCAAGCAAGGTTAGTTAGGGACGAAGTAACAAAGAGCAACAGATTATTCAGCATACATTCGCCATTGCCAAAGGAAGCAAGAAAATACGCATTACGTGCTTCGCCTCCACACCAACAGCCAATTAGATGACACCACATTAGCAACCGAGGCTCAAGATCTCTGTAAATACCGGCACCGCCAGCGTCTCTGGACACAGAATTGGTTCCTCGAAACTAGAGCAAGAAGAGAGGAGAGGCTACCCGACTAGAACGCTGGCTATCTTCCAACCTTTTTCGTCTCCATCCATTTCAAGCCTAGTCTCGCTGCCATGTTTTCTTATCTCAGGCCATCTCAAATAAAAAACCTCTCCGTCTTATAAAAGCCTTGGACCAGCTATACGTCCCAACCACCTCCTCAAAAGTGCCCTCTTTATTTTCATTATGCCGTAGCATGTCATTTGCTTGTAATTCGAATATCTATTTGTGCATACTATTACTTTATCCATCAATACAATATTTAAGTTCCCATCTTTCTAAAAAGATTAGTGGAGATTCTCTTTTAATTTTTTTTGTTATTATTTTCATTTTAATACTTTAATCTTTGCTTATTTCAATAATATTTATCGTAGCGCTTACTGCCTACTAAAGTAGCGCTACACTTAGATTATAATAATTTGTTTCTACCAAATCTATTGTTATTATGGTACAAAATGTCACTTGTGTAAAACACTCCATCAGGGCTACTTCTTGGAATAGGTCTAAATCCCTAGCGGAGCTTTTAATGGTTCTATCAGCCTTACCCATGACAGCTAAAGAAGTCCTCACATTCCCAAGGAGGAAGTCTAAGGTGTGAGATGAGTGGCTTTTATATGCATAAAGGGAGTTCGAGGTGTAGCATAACTTAATTAGTGAAAGCAATTGTACATACATTTGACATGTAAAGTGATGGCTAAGAGCCATCTAGACTAGTAGTGAAGTAAAGCCCCATTAATGGCTTGGTCTGTGTAGACACTTTAGCCAAGTACACAAGTGAACCAAGTAGTATAACAATTAACAACGGATGACATAAAAAGGAGCATTCTTATGTTCATTACTAAACATCTATAACTTTAAATTTTAAATGTTAAATATGTCTAAATAATTTTTTAAAAATAATGAATTTTCATGCATCTCACACTCTCCTACACACAAGAAATAGTAAAATTTTTAAATTTTGAGAATTTGTAAAAAAAATACATAAGAACTCAAAATTGGTAATTTTTGATATATAAAATTAATATATTTGGCCCAAATAAAATGGAAAAAACAAAAAGAAAAAATATTTTAAAATATAACAATCGTATGGAAGGCACCATTATCCAAAAATAATTAGAAGAACTTATTTTTTTTCACATGCATGAGTACAGACGAAGAAAAATATTTACATTCTTCTTTAAAAAAAATAAGGTAATCTATTTTGCCGAGTATTGATTGCTTAAATAAAAAAGTATTGATTGCTTATGAAATTTTATTTTTTAGCCCAATGAAAGCATTCAAATATACATATTTATTGTCGTCACTATGCATATGCAATTGCAAACTCCAAGTTATGCCTACCCAAGGCAAGTTTGTAAATGTGAATATATGGTTTTATCTTCCCTACACAGTTTTCTATAAATGATTTCACTGTTTAATAATCATATTTTTCTAAACTTTACTCTTATACTTTAATATTTTTCTTATAATTAACCTATTTATTTAACCTTTATTTCTATAATTTCATATCATTTACAAAATTTTTGGAATATTTCTCTCCTCACTCCCCACAATATTCTACAATTCTATCGAAATTCAAGGAAACATGATTACATATACATTGTGATGTATTTTAGCTAAAACACAATATTGATAAATTTTTATAATTAATTATATTTTTTAATTTTTTTTCTTTATAAACATGTTTTTCTAAAGTATATTCAATCTATACATAAAGTTTTGAGAATATATATATATATATATATATTTTTTTTTTCATTTTTTTAAAAATCTTGTTGTTAGGGGATAGGAAATGACTTAAATGCGCTTGAAATTGAAATCAATGATTTTTTAAGATAAAAAATAAGTATGTAAAAGTATTTTAAAATTATAAAGCTTAATATACAGATTAAAACATATTTATAAAAAAATAAAATAAAATAAAATAAGTGAATGTTGTATTTTAGATTAAAATACATCAGAGAATGATCCAAATCTAGGTTGTCAAAAGATACCATAGTTACTATAGGGTGCGTTAGGGTTAAATAGCAACACTCAAGTTGGATTTGGGGTAAAGTGTAGCAGCTACGTTTCTGAGTTTCCCGAGAAAGATGGACCCCTCATGGGTGCCAAGGTATGACTGGATGATACCTCCGGCGACAATAACTGCTTCCATTCCTCCTTACAAGCCTTTTGGATGCTGTAAATACAAATCTTGCATTTTTTTTTTAATTTTAAAAAGGGGACAATTTGGCAAAATTGAGCCATTTTAGCGTATTTCCAATTCGTCGTCCAATTCAGCAGAAACGAAACGAGGCTCGTAAATCGGGCATATATCCGTAATCTACACAAAAGGTAGGGCCTACGCTTTAAGGAGTGGGGAATCGCATGGAAAGGGGGTAAAATGAAAGGGACTCCGCAGCGGGCTCCGACGCAGACCTGCATGATTTAAGAAAAGGCACAAAAAAAAAAATTCTCGCTCATCAAAGAGGGTTTATCTGATGAACAGCATTTGGACGAAACGCTCCCGTGTACAGATGAGGCGAGCAAGCGTGTCTCGAGTCGGAGGAGCAGGGCTGAATTATGGGACGTCAAAGAGTGGTAAACTCACAGTGAGAAGCTTCCTCCACCCACCTGCCGACTAGTGTCCACACACATACTGTACTTTCCGCCCAAGCATCTCTTCTTCTTCCATTCTCTGCTCTCACCAATCTCAAGATCCTCTCTCTCTCTCTCTCTCTCTCTCTCTCTCTCAACACTCTAACATCGCGCCTCTCATGGCCTGCCTGCGGTGCGCCTCTCATGGCCTGCCTGCGGTGCCGTGGCTTTAATAAGCTTTAGCTAGCTTCCTTTCGAGAAATGTCCTTCCCCAATCCAAGAGATTGTTCCACATGCTTTCCTCCAAGATGCCCTCCCCAGTGCTTCCATTTATTTCCCCCACCTTCCTACCGTTTACCTCCTCCTTTTCCCGTCGCTTCTCATCCAAATCACCATCTCTCGGTCCTCACCATCGTCGCCATCGTCATCTCAAGCTTCTTTCTCTTGCTCTGCTTCTTCCGAGCCTTGTCCAGAAGCAGACGCGGCACTCAAACCATCTCCGCCGCAGCAAGGGCCAGCCCTCGGGCCAACGATAGCAACGATAGGGAGGCGCGCGACGGAGGCCTCGACCAGCGAGCCATAAACTCGATCGTGATGTTCAAGTACAAGAAGGGCGATGGTCTGGTCCAGGTCACGGAGTGCACCGTCTGCCTCAATGAATTCCGCGACCATGAGACGCTGCGCCTGCTGCCCAACTGCACGCATGCCTTCCATCCAGATTGCATCGACACGTGGCTCGAATCTCATGTCAATTGCCCCTTGTGCCGCGCCGGCGTCGCCGAAGACGAGCCTCCGCTGGCTTCGTCTATCGGCTCCGGCCTAGGCTCTGCGGACAGGACCCAGGCGGAGAATCCAGAAAGGAGAGCCGGGGCGGGAGAGAATCGACGAGTCGAGGCGACCACCGACCAGAGCTCCCGACGGGCCGATGTCGGTGTTGCCGGGAGCGGGAATGGAGCGGTGCGCGCCGAACGCTCCAGGGAAATGCCATCTCCGGAAGCAAGTCGTCGGGTTCCAGAGCTGTTGGATTTGGGAAATAACCGTAGATCTGGTGATTACGTCATAAGGGTGATGGATGATACTCCACAGCGCGCTGGGATTTCGCTCTCGATCCAACAGTCATCTTCTTCCGCATCGCGTAATTTGAGAGAGAATCGGCTCCGTAGACATTCCGGAGGCAGTTCAACAGGTGCGCCATCCCGCTTGAAAACTGGAGCTAGGAAGCCCGAGCATCACCGTCCAAATCAGAACCGGTGTCGGATGATGGGGAATTGCTCTAAGGGATCTAGCCTTCACACGCGCCCTGTTTTGATGAAAAGATCTTTCTCGACTGGCAGGATTGTTGGATCTCCGAGGCATGCAAGAAGGGACAACTTCCTCCCCCTAGTTTGATGGATGCTGCGACGCAGGTTTTGTATACTTTCAATACATCTTCTTCTTTTTATTTTAAAGATCAATACACACAAAACCTTGAATATGTTGTTGTATCCACCATGTAATTTCGAGTGAATGGATGGAAATGAAGATAATTTGCAGCGCTGGGTTGAACCATTAGTTTGCTTGTGTAATTGGATTAGGTGATTCAAGAACTTCGACATTTCTCATGTTGTTCATGTTGCATTAGTTCGGATTTTGGATTCATCAGTGAACTGAATCATAATTATCTGATCTGGTGTGCCAGAAATGACCCAAATTAGGAATGATACTGTTGCATTAAAATCCAAACTTAAAATGTCAGTTTTTTATCCAATTAAGGCTTATCTAGTTTGCTGCATGCCCATCATTTGTAATCGGAGCTCAGCGCCGTGGATCACATTCCTAAAGCAACTATATTTTCGTACCCCTGCATTGTTTTCGGGGAATTAGAACTGCCCTTGACTGTGGTAAATAAATCTGCTTACCCACTTTTATTTCCTAAATAAGGTTGGTTGGAACAACAACCTCTCCATCGGAAATCATTATCTGTGCCACACGGCACGTCGGTTCAAGACTCCGAGTCCATTTTTTATGCCGTTTGTTTGTCAAACACACCTGCCTAGCTTGCAGTCATCACCTTCAGCCATTGCCGTGCAAAATGCCGCTATTGGATGTTCAATTTCTTCCTTGAATAAAAATGATGTCTTCACATCATAGGTTTTGATTCGAGTTGCCTTTACACAGAGAACAAATTTATTTCATATCCATCCTACGCCCGTCTCCTGCCAAATCTCAAATTTTCTTTCCTATTTTAACCAGGCGTGAACTTGATCAACCTTAAAGCCTTTATATGTTTTAGGTCAAGCAATTGTAGTCTTCACGCGCTGACAACTTAGGTCTACTTGCCAGATCTCTTGAACTAATATACCACCGGTTTAGCAAAAGGCAGAAATCTAATGCAATATTACTTCTGTAGGCCCTCAAGAATACCGAACAAGACGGTCCAGGGCTCCTGATTTTTTAGATGAAATTACCAGGCACTTTTTTCTGATATCTGGGATTCGAAGTGGGGTGCATGCACTGATTAAATCTTCATTAGTAGCACATTGAGACGGATAGAATTAATTTCTTTGGAGCCATTGCTGTTTATTTGTACGCCTTTTTCAGGCGTGGAAGTCCCCCAACGCCCAAAATTTCTGGTGGTACTGACGTGATAAGAATCGTGAAATGCAGAGAAGAAAATGGAGCCAGGGTAAGTGGGGAACCTACAGAGAAGAAAATGGAGATGGGAAAAGTGGGGAACCTGCAGAGAAGATAATGGAGATAAGAAAATGGGGACCTGCATCACACTATGCTAGTGAACGTGAAGTCGAGCGCTTGCGTGGACCTATCCGGGATGTGATGGTGTGCCTGTGACAAGAAGAAAAATGGGGTCATAAGAAGGAGAATCTGTTGTCGTTAAGGGCACTTCTTGTAAAAAAGCATCGAACGTACAAAAAACCCCAGCTAAACATGCAGTCCTTAGTTTTCGTCCTTGCCTTGCATAACTGCATTGATCTCATCTAAATGAGGGACCAAACAGGCACAAGAATTTTCCATGAATTTCTCTCATTTTGCGGAAAACATATTTGTTTATCGGCCTCGGGAGGGAAGAGAAATAGTAGTGAAATAATCCAATTCCTGCTTTGCACAGGTGACATGAACAATCGAAACGGTAGTACAATCAAGCTCGAAACGTGCAGACAGTATCACAATCTCAGGCTGCAAATCATGAAATTAGGATTACTGACTTGCACAGCAGAAGTCCCGCCCAACACTGCTTGTTCTGTTGGTTTGGTCGTCGGTCTCATGTAAAAGTTCTTTGGTATGGTTGTATAGTTGTGCCGTCAGATGTGATATACGATGACAAAATGCTGTCAATCGTATGCAACAAGGGTTGCAATCTACACTTCCAGCACCGCTATCAGTGCTTCTTGGCAAAGAACAAAGGGCATGTTTGGTAATGTGTATTTGGATGGTATTTAAGAATTTCAAACGCAAGAAAGAAAATATTTTGAAAAATTATGTAAATGATATAAAATAATAAGGGTAAAGTTGGAATAAACAAGATAGTTGTAAAAAAAAATAAAATTGAAGTATAAGAATAAAGTTGAAAAAAATAAGGTTGTTGGATAGATAAATCATTTATGGGAGAATGGGTTAGAGAGAAAAATCATGAAAAAAACACCGATTAGCGAACGGCAGCAAAATCTCACTGAACTTCGCAGCTGCCATCAGATGATGTGGACCATTGACTTGAGCATTTTAATTTTACCATTAATAGGCCTCGCCTTTCATTCGCAATGTCATTCAAGAATCCATTAATCTGTTAGGACGGCTTACATTCGTAATATCTACCAAGGAGAACGGATTAAGAGCTTGTTATCTAAAGAACTAATGAAAACTAAAATCATCCGCACCCCACTTGTCACCTCTCCGGACTTATAGCGATGTCTGGTAACGACCAGGCCCAACTCATCCTGGCCATCCCTACTAGACCCTATCATCGGTTCTATCGTAACACGATCACAATGCTTTGTCTTTCAATGACAAGGAAGAGTAGCTTTGATTGTATTAGTGTTACTAAATCTCCCTACGGTGCAGATGAAATTTATGAAATCTCTCAATTAATATTGATTACAGAAGAACTGGTTAATCAATGAACCAGACAATTCATAGCAGAGATATGAACTCGAAAATCTTTCTTTACAATCCCGAGATAAAATTTTCCCAGGCAGTTCATCTGTTGTGCACCAAACCCAGAAAAAGGTAGGAATCGTTTGCGGGTTTTTTCCTCGAAGAATATGATAGACAATGCCGCCACTGTTCCAAGATAATTTTGATGCATGCCCCTCTTATTTTCTTACCTGAAACCTCATGCGCTAGTTAGAAGTGGGCTTCGTAGCCGCTATACTAGCATGTATGCTAAGCAGAAAACATCCTAAGAAAAGTTTTGACGGCCAGCTTTGGTGAACCCCATGAAGGGATTGGAATGGAGATGTTGAGATGCATCAAGCAATGCGCCGACCAATTCTGGCCCAACATGAGAACTAAGAGTTCAAAAGTCAGTAGATGGAACCTTCTTTCCACAGCTAGCATATATTTAAAATGCATCCTCAGCGTTCATGAAGATCGAACCAAGCAGCACAGCTGGCATGATTGTCTATTCGTAGGCTTAGTAGCCTTAGTGCATAACCCCGATGCCTTTTTTTGATTGCTTAAGAAATTACAGGATTCACTTTTGCCCGAAAAACAATAGGTCTTAGCTCATGCATTAGGTAACATGAGTCGAAAACTTCACTAGCTCACACACTTGTAACTCTATAAGCTTCGGGCTGGATGAAAAATGGATCAGAGAAGAAGCAGAAACTGTTGAGTTTGGACAGAGAAGCACTAATAGAGCATTTCTCTTGCATCATAATGAAGAAGGTTCATTTTCCAGCTCCACTTTTTCCACATGCAAGTTGAGTGTATCCATAGGCATCCCCAGAATGGAATCCTTAAATTAAACTAAACTCAAGCTTAAAAAAAACTTAAACTTCTTTTTCTTTTCGAGAATTTCATGAGGATCTGACACCCCTAATTGAAAATCTTCCATGTAAATCACATGTCACTGACTCTGAAAATGTCGGAAGGAAGACAACTCGAATGAGTTCTATCACCGGTTCGCCTCTTCTTTTCCCTATTTGCTTCATGTTTGATTTGTAATGCGAAAAGCCCAGCACGTGAAATACTCCAGTTGTAAAACTAGCAAGGATGTCTTGTGTACGAAGATTCATGAGAAACATTTTGCAGGATGTCTTGTATATGAAGATTCATGGGAAAATTTTTACAGTTAGAAATATCAACCAGACGGTCTGCGCTATTCCAGCAAATGCAGCCATCCTAATAAGTAGACCTGGCTTGATGAGGCCAGTTTATTTCATGACTACCTTGATAAATGGCACGATTCTCGTATAATCCTGTTTCTTGAATTCTCTATCCGATAAACATTTTGCCTTGAGTGCTGAGGTATGCAAGTGTCAACTACCAATTGTCCGACATGACTCGAAAAGGCTATGATTTAGAATTTGGCAATCTAAAGTGCTGTAGATTCAACTGTCGACCACTCCAACCACTTTGGTTTTCACTTGCTATGCCATCATACTCAGATGAGTCATGATTCATGGAGTCCGTATGATAGCCTGGTCACCAACAGGACTAGGTTGCCCTCCCCACATTCCCTTCAACTGAGTTTTTCACACTGATACGACGATAGCATAGAGCCATAGACTCCACAAACTCCCCTGCGGCTGCAGTGCCTGCCGGACTACAGGGCAAAACAAGCTGTAAATAGCAAAATAATCAAGCAGAATTTGCGTGGTCCACTTGTATTTTGTAGTCTAGTCTTAACACGTCTCGCATTTTGGATAAGGAGCGTGAGACGCACAACATAAACCACAATGATTTTGCCTACTCCCCCAAAAGACTATATAACAAACAGTAAGAAACAGGTCTCACCATTACAACTGGGGCCTATAAATGAGCTCATAGTTCCAGTGATGGGGACAAGAATCCAATCGCTCTAAATCTTCATGGGACCCAGAAATGTCTAGGGGTTAGCAAGACTTCTGAATCTCTCCCTTCATCATTGCAATAATCATCAAAGTTTGCCACCATCAAAGGGAGAGGGGGACTCGCGAAACATCGCAATGTCTCTGTCGACATTGTTCCAAATTCGTTGATAGATACGATGGAATACTTGGGAATTTATGAAAGCTACCGTTTGATATTATGCTATTCATACCTAGCTGATAAGAATCCTGAACATTCCAAAACTACGTACGAGCATGTAGTTGGATATATGTGATTGGGACCTTCCTCCAGAAACAATCTAGTCGAATGCTCGGCATGCATCTAATTAATGGCTGCATACAGCAAATTGTTAGGATATTAAACAAAATATAAATTAGCGCCTTGATCCCCGTTTCCTGAATCATGCCAAATTAGCACAAACATTAATTAGGAACTTTTACGATGATTGCATTTGGGGGATACCGCAGCTAATTAAGTTCCAAAATCCGATAGAAGAGAGGGAAGAATGACTGGCATGCTACATGTAGGAGATATATTTCCTTGATGGGTTTCGGTAGCCAAGCCCAAAGGATGGCTACCGGTACCGGGCATTGCATTTCTAGAACCCACCCCCATAGAGCAGCAGCCGACAGGTGTAATTGAGATCGGGGCAACAGGGCTACTCATCGGGCAGATAAGTTGAGTCTTTTCCTGCAACAAAAGTAGTTTTGGACCCCACCAAACATCAGTGGGATGACCTGACTTTCTGATCCACAGCGCGTTCACACCATGCTCCTCTGCTCAATTAATGAAGAGACACATCTAACTGGGCCCCGCAATCTATTATAGTTAATAATTATAAAAATCAAAACTCTTTCCAGCCTACAACCTGATCTATTATTGTTCCAAGTTATATAAGAGGCAGGCCATGTTCTGAAGATATCTAAATCAGATCATCTCAATCAGTCATGCCTAGCGGATACCTTTTCGGATTGAAAGAAAGCCTTTTGGAAGGCAAGAAACACCTGACATTTGGAATTTTTTTTTTTTTTTTTTTTGGTGGGGGGTGAATAAAAAGAGACCAACGGCTTAGATTACTCAATGATGAGGCCCGGGACCAGCGATCAGGACTGCAATCCAAGTGTTAGGCCGTATTGCACTAATTTCCTACCGCTCCCTAGCTCAAACCAAAGTCTACGATCCGAATCTTCGGAAACGCCAACACGTCAAGCGTTTTCGTTTTGTTTAGAATTTAGATGCGAACAAGAGGTAAAATACAAGAGCAGGCATTGTTTGTATGTGGAAACAGAAGGCCTTTAGACTCCTAACCCTAGTGACAATGGTATTCTATCGGTTACTTTCTTTTATTGTGAAAAATGAAAAGAAATCACATGCTGATTTTAACCTTATCTTACATCTTTCTCACTTTAATGAATTTCAAGTGGACCACTGACATGACCCACATGTTACTCTCCTTTCACTCTATGATGGCATGGGCATATCGTACACCATGGCACATTTACAATTACTAAAGCCAAGAGAATTTGCACATGCGGAGGCAAGATACAAGCACTCACGACATGTACAGGGTCAGGTGCGATGTGTCACACATTCATGATCAATCCGCACCTTTGGATTGTGTAATATTTATGGTCTATTTGACTTACCATCGATGCGTAGCAAAATACTGCCATAAGCACTTATGCAGGAAGCATCGTTAGACTTGCAAACTTTTGGTAATAATAACTATTTAAAGCGGCCAATTAGGCAGTGCCCCGGTTGATAGCACAAGTGACTGCCAAACAGCATACTTAGGATGGAATTGCGGAGGTGTCATTCCCCTGCATTAGATTGGAGTTTTGTCTCCAAATTTGTTAGATGCGAGTTTGACAGGTATTAGCGCATTGTTTCCATGTTAAAAGTTGTAAGAATAGTTGAGAACTTAAGTATAATACAATTTGAGATGAAAATAAAATATATTCCAATTCAAAGAAAAAAAGAAAAGAAGATAACGCATAGCCACATACTTGTTGGACGCTTGTTTAGCATAAAAGGCCATTTTCTGCCTTCAGATCACATTCTTCAAGCCACGCCCTCAAATTTCCTTTTTTTTTTAAAAAAAAAAAAGAAAAAGGTTTGCCTACCATTTCTATGATGTACATGTTTTTTCATTTTGTAATCATAGCTTGCTTTTGTTGGTCACAACTGGAATCATGACATTGGATACTTTTCAATCAACCTATGATTATCCCCAAAATCATGCAAAAGCAAAGAAAGCTGTCAATGTAGCTTTTGTTTTGTACTTTGCGCAACAGCAATTCGGAAGCAAGTTAGCTCTCACATGGATGACGACGACACATGAATAGAGTGAAACGAACAGCCGTTACATTGAGCCATGATCGGTTGAATACACAAAATGAGATCCGAACATATAAAATCATTGAAACATGGCAACCATTTATCATAAGAACATGCGCCAATTACATGCATTGTTCAACTCAAACTTGCTTCCTCTTGAATCCTACCTAACATATGATAAACGGCGGTTGCAATTTCGTCCACTGAATTAAGCCCACAATTATCTTCTACCTACATGAATAAGAAGCCATGATTAATTAGAAGTTAATTCAACCATGAACAAAAATCGTTTTTATTACAAAATGAGGAAGAAGAAAAGAAAAAGACATGGGGAGCTGTGAATTATATCAACCTTAACGCTTAGTGAATAGAGAACCATGTGATCAATGGTAGTCACATTCAGGTGTAGGATGGTGAGATGGAGGGTTTGGAGGCCCGCTACCATTTTCAGGAGCTGTTTGGGTCTTCTCTTAGAGAGTACTTTGAGATTGGCATGGCTTTCAACCATGGTCACTTCGATATCGGCAATGGTGGAGCGATTCTCAGCTACGGCTTCGGTGGTGGAGTTACAATTGGTCGAGCATGTCGAGTACTGAGGGAAGGCGAAGAAATCTGCAAAAGGCGAAGTGAAATCGGCGTCGGGCTGCTGTTGCTGCGTTGTTCGCTTGTGTGCTTCAAGAGATTGTAGAAGTTGTTCAAGCTCCTTCACGAAATTTATGGCACCACCGATAATTGAGGCTTGGTCACCCTAATGAACCATTCAGTATATAAATGATGAGATTAATGCAGAGATGAAATTTTTAGAACATATACTAATTAAAGCCAAAGAGGAAAAGCTAGCTTCATCATGCTTTTTTATGATTCAAAATACGGAGAAGAATTTTCATGCATGCGAATTGAATGTCACACATGTCTAAAAGCAAGGCCTAGCTAGAGTGCCAATTTTGTTAATATAGCGTACATATGCATGATCGTTGTGGGTCCAGTTGCATTCGTGGGCCAAATTAAAGCAGAAGGAAGCCAGTGAAACTATACAGACATTTTTGCAGCCTAGATAGAAAAGTGAGCCAGAAGGATTTTCACATGAGCCACAGCATCTGGACATAATCCCCATCCTTTTTCCTTGCAAAATCTTGGAACGGGTTTTTCTTATTTCTGTCAACTCAGCAATAGCTAAAATTTTTGCTGTGGGATACCATTATTATCACAATCGATGGTCAGTAAACAAAATAAGATGGACTCCTTTTTAGCTCTCTCTTGAACTGACTTAAAAGGGTAAAATTAAATAAGAAAAAATGGAAGATAACATCAAGCCCAAAAATCTAATAGCGCTAATCTGAGAGACGAATATTGTTTTCCTCCAATGTCCAACCATTTTCTTTCTTCTGAATTTAGCAGTCAGAAAAGTGGGAAGGTAACAAAAATTTAGGTGTAGAGTATTACGAAAATCACTTACTTTGATGCCCAACTTGACAAAAATAATTCATTTAATTAGAAAGACAGTCTATGTGAAAAGAAAGAGAAAAAAAATGCAAACTCAAAAAGCAAAAAGCTAAAAGCTAAAAGCAACCATTATATTATATTCTTGAATATTATCTACAAATGATGTATTCGTTTTCCTCGAGTGAGTCTGTGCGTGAGAGAGAGAGAGAGAGAGAGAGAGAGAGACTTAAGTGCAAGTAAAAGAATTTTTGTGGAATATTTAGTCAGAGAATCTACTCACCCTTTGAACGTAAGATGCAGGCATCAAAGATCTCAAGACAGCCAAGTATTCGTTCATCTGCTTCCGTCGATTGCGTTCGACGGCAATGTGGGTCATCCTTTGGTTCTCAACTTCCTCTTTGTTCTTGCAGCTCTTGGTGCGTCGTCTCTTTCTCCGTCCTGATGCCGCAGTTGTTGCGGTCTCCGAGGCCATGGGAAGACTAGTACTCTGGAAGAATCCGTCTGCTGTAGTGCAGGCATCCTGATCAGGCGAGGAATTGTGAGCCCATTCATTGATGTTATGCAGCAAGGGAGGAGAAGAGTCCCAATTGGAGTGGAGGCCATCTACCCCTATTCCTAGATGATGATGTTGATTTGGGTCGAGTGGGGCACTCATGTCATAGTCTATCATTCCAAGTTTCTCTTCCTCTTCCTCTTCTTCTATTTTGAAGTCATGGCTTATGGCTGCTGCCAAGGAATGCAAATCCTTGCTAGCATAACTAAATATATCTTGTGGGAAAACTACAGCTTCCAAGGCCATTCCCTCCCTCCCTCCCTCCCTCCCTCCCTCTCGATCTCGAGCTTTTATCGCTCTTTATATCTCTCTTTCCAAAATCCAAAAGTGGATGGGGGAAGCTGAGAAGTGTGTTTTTAAACACGACCCGCAACAAGGAATTCGCATGAACCCAAAAGACTCGCAAATCAAACTGACTTTTATCCCTCTTCGTCTGAGAAAGCAGAGCTTTTAAAGGGGAAAAAAAAATTAAAAAAAAAAAAAACTACAGCAAATTGCACGTGAGGACGAGAGAGAGAGAGAGAGCGGGCGCGCGCTAGTGTTTTGTAAGCGGAGGCAAAAAACCTTTCTCCAAAAGACAGGAGAGAACATTGGTACTCGGAACGGCCTGACCGTCCATACACAGGCGCATGTCACACGTTTACAGCAACGTCCCTCAAAGTTGATGAAATACACTTTCAAAACGCACACCCAAATAGAATGGGTTGGAGACCGTAAATCACATTCGATAAGGCACAGACGGTTAGCCAAGGGATGGCGATGAGTCAACATGCAGTCGCTTTTTTTCTTTTACAAATGTTTTTTAATATGTTTATTCATATATAATTTTAATGAATTCGAAAATTATGTATATTTAAAATTTTATTTTACACATTTACTATACATTTTTAAAAAATAATTATTATGTATTCACTCTCAAAAAATATTAATTTCTTTTACAAACTATAAATTTCTAATGGAAGTAAATTTTGATGACATAATACTAAAAATGCTGTAGAACAAAACAAATAATTTAAATTTGGAAAATTTTTAAAAGTAAAAACAAAAATTTACACAGGCATCCTTCTGCAGCTGACACTATTGGATCATTATCCGTTAGATCATCAAATTAACTATATTCTCGTCCGACTTGAGAGGCTCAGTTTATTAATCACTTACCGTGCCCTGAAATACTAAAAAAACAGTAATAGTAGCATCCTAATCTCTAGGGGTGCAACTCGGGTTGGGTTATACCGGGTTCGAGTGAACCCAAACCCTAAAACAACCGGGTTGGAGTAAACCCAAACCCAAACCATAAGAATATAATTCGGGTTCGGACCGGGTTCGGGTCGGGTTCGCATTGGTTTTGGTTTGGTTTCGGGTTAGAATTCG
>JAXCLR010000001.1:64285840-64297361 GCA_035584095.1 Annona squamosa
ATAAAAAAAAATATATGTATGCGCCCGGGAGCGTGCAGTGCTGCACGCTCCCGGGTGCACTGAATCAGAGTCCGATTTCATTGTATCAGACCGCAATCAGTCCCTTAAAGCAACGTATCAATCAACAAAAAAGCAACTTAACCTTTTTGAAGTTTATGCTGCCATTGAGAAAGAATTATTAAATCCAAAGTTCCGTTCAACCCGACTAATTCTTTCACGCCTCTGATAAGACCTATGGGCATTAATGCTGGCAAACACCACTGCAAATGACAATTGCTTTTCCCGCGTGACAATATTGTAGGTACATACATGTGAAAGATCCTAGTCATTCCTTCTTTTTTGAAAAATTGATCGGTTGCTATGTTTTAACCCACCTGATTATTAATCCTGGACAATTATTCGGCCTAGTAGTCAACCAAACGCAACGACTGTCCATGTCCATGTACGGTGCTACCCATCAGTGACCTCTAAGTTAGATGCAGGTTTTTAATAATATGGCTTCAAGCACTCCAAGTAGCTAGATCAGGACCGTACAATGATTCCCCAATGAACATTTTTTCATAGCGGTGTTGTTTGCAACGTGGGCTTTCCATCTGCGGGAGAAAAAGGAAATTTTGGAAAAGCAATTCTGTCTTATATATAGATTATAGATGGGTGTTGGATGTTTTGGAAGAACGCAGGCAAGTAAGAAACACTAATTGAAATGTTAACATCGACGTTTCACATACAATCGTTCCTGTTGTCAGTTGCTACTTTTAAATTAATGACTGTAATAAATATTCACCAAGTGATCAGGAATGGTCGTGGGTAGTTTTGACAATTTAACCAACGGCATTTCTCGTCCACACCAATTCCTCGAGAGATTAAATGGTCTGCAGGTGTTCGCTGGCAATTCTCAAAGCATCGTGGAATATGTAGTTTTTTTTTTTTTTTTTTTTTTCTTTCTTTCTTTTTGAACTTTAGTAGAATGTGTAGTGTTTGGAATTATTGTTTATAATCATTTTAGCGTGATGACGTTCTCATCAGGACTTATCATTTGATACTTTGGTTAGGATCATATCCGGCAATCAGGGCACTGAAGCTATGGAAAATATTGCCCATTATCAAGAATGATATATATACACCTTCAAAAAAAAGAACGATATATACATATATATCTTAGAATTGGGTATGCCAAAATTGAATGGAAAAAACATTATAAAAAAAATTTTAATGGAAGAAAACGAAATCTCTTCTCTTATGAGTCCATCACTAAAATAAATTAAATCTATATTTAGATTAATTGTAATTGGTGAAACTATTAATCCTATGATCAATGATTATGTAACCCATTGGATTTCTTTTCCTGTGGGTGGGTTTTGCTATAAATAAAGAGACCTTACCATTTCACGGTTTTAGAGCCGTTTCCAGTTCCCATGGCGGCCCATGATTCTGCGGCGACTGTGTACTAGTGTCCCGCGTCGACAAGCATCACTGCTTAATTAAATCATTGCGAACAATCATTTCCATATAATTTATCCAAACAACAATTCATTTGTGCCATTCAAAGACAAATAAACAACACATGGATGTCATTTTCATCGGATTTTTTTTGGGGCCTATCGCTTTAAATTCTTTAAGTTCTTGTGAGAGTGTGAGGATTCCTCCGCAATTATTCTCTTCCTATTAGAAATACGAGGGATTATATTCAAGAACAGAGAAGGAATATTTGGAGATCTAATCGAGGGTCCCAGACCCAAAAGGAATGAATATTATTCGTGGGATGTATTTGGGCTTTTATTGAAAAACCGTGACTAACGGGCACCTCAGCCAAGACATTCTACAGACAATTTTTTTAGTCCCTTTCCAGCACAATTTCCAAATTCTGTGTCCACCAATAAACAACAGCAATGTCTTTTCACTGGATTTTATAAAGTATTCATACCACACCTTCTGATGTAGCGCATATGACAACTAATATCCTAGCCTTTGATCTTCTGGGTTTTTCTTTTACGCTCTCATGCCTCGATCTTCACCGTAAGTTCGTCCTAAAGGTGAACAGCTTTCCTGTTGCTTGGGCTTTTCCTTGTACATCCACGTAAGAATGAGTACGAAGAATTTCCCACCGTTCGTCCACCCACGGTGGGCGGGATTCCCCACGCACATCGGCCTGCTCTATGTGATAATCACCAGCAGCAGTGTACAAATGTCCTCTCAGCTCCTACTAACCACCAGTTAGGTACAATGAGAAAAATGGCTTAAACGACTGCAAATTTTAAAGTAGAGACAGTACAATATGTTAAATTCTTGGATGCAATCGACTTTACGCTGAAATCAATTATTTTTTCATTTAAATTCAAATCATTCATCATATTCTACTTTATTAATATTTGATTGACATAAAAATTATATTATTTAAATTTATATATAATATATAAGCCCGCTGATCATCTATGACCAATCATAATACCTATTTTCTATGTTTTGAAAATTTTTAAATAAGATAATTAATCTATGTGTATATTATCTATAATTAAGTTTTACTAATTTCGAAGACATGCATATATTTATTTTCTATTTTTAAATACAAGGGTATTGCAATCGTTTTCATTGGGGTAAAAAACGACCACAATAACCCTATATTTAAAATATAAAATTAGTATAACTTAGTTTATAGCTAAATAGTGTATACGTAGATGGAACTCACTTCAATGTAACCGGGTTACATAAAAGCAGTCCCATGTAATTCCTTCAAATTTTAAGATTTTAATGCATTATAAAAAATTCAATCCATTTATTGTATTTAATATTAGTTATTTAATTATGAGATTATGTTTTATCCAAATCCAATATGTGCATAAGTCACGTTTGCTCAAAAATAGGTACATTTATGTGTAAATTAAGGAAAATACTTAGATCCATTTACATATATATATTGAAATGTGGAACACTTTAGAGAATCATTTATCCATGTAATAATTATATTTTAGATGACTTAGATATTGAAAATACTATTTAAAAATTGATGTATAGAATTAAATCATTTTATTATGTTTATTTTGCATGTTTAAAGATGAGACACATATTCAATGATATTAGACAAATGAAAAAGTTTCCTTAATAATATAAGTAATGATAAACACAATAGATGATGTGGATTTTTTATCAATCATCTAGATATTGAAGATAAAAAAAGAGTCAAATAGAAAGAAGTTTTCATAGAAGCATCTACGTATGTAGATTAACTTCCTTATTAAAAAATTAAAAAAAATTTAAAATGAAAATTTAAAACCTTTCTAGTAAAAGTTTCTATTTTACCGCCGGTCCCAAACCCAGAAAAAACAAGTGTTGACATGTCAGGCTGGCAACCGGTACTATTAAAAATCACCGCCGTATCTTTTATGAATTCTGAAAATATACTGAAAGTTGTTAATGCTAGGGCATCCCCTGTAAGTGACGCGATGCAGCAAAGTCTGACTATAGTGAGAAATGAGTAACGGTTGCTAGGGTGTCTTTCTAGAAGTGACACGCTACATTGGAGCTCGGATGTAGTGAGAAATGGGCAAGGGTTACTAGGACGTCTCCTCGGAAGCGACATGCCACATCGACGTCCAGTTGTGGCAAGAAGTCAGCAAAAGTTCTCATACCTTTTACGAATATAGTTTAGGGAAGAATGTGGTACCAAAACATAAGGTCTGTTTTACCCTATGAAATGTTTAAACACTTTCTGGGAAAAGTATAAAAGTAGTAGATATTATGAGAATGAAAAGAATTAATATAGCATGTCTTTAAGAGACTAAGTGGAAAGGAAAAAAGGCTAAAGAGATTAATGGTTTCAAATTATAGTAATAGGAAAAGATGATAATAAAAATGGTGTAAGGATAATAATAGATAACAAATTCATAAATAAAATTGTTGATGTCAATAGAGTAAATGATAGAATTATTCAAATAAAACTTGTATTAAGTGTCAAGGTTATAAATGTGATCAGTGCTCATGCACCACAAGTAGAATTAGATGATAGAATCAAGAAACAATTTTGAAATGACTTAGATAGTGTAATCCAAATGATACCTAATTAGGAAAAAGTTATGACATGTGGAGATTTAAATGGAAATATAGGAAAGGAGAATGTAGGATATGAGAGAAGTCATAGAGATTTCGACTTTAGAATAAGGAATGAAATGGGGAATGTCATTTTGGACTTTGCTATAGCATATGATTTGGTTATAACAAATGCCTTATTTCAAACGAGATAAACACTATATAACTTTCAAGAGTGAGACCAATTCTAACCAGATAGATTTTTTTCTTATAAGAAAATTAGATAGATCTATTTGTATTAGTGGTAAGGTTATTCTATGTGAGAACTTAGCTATGTAACATAGATTATTATTAATAAATATATATACACAAAAAAAGTCAACAAAAACTAAAGACAATATGATTTTAAAAATTAAACGATAAAATTTAAAGGGAAACAACTTGAAATTTTTCACTAAAAGAATGATAGAAGAAGGAACATGAGACACACAAGAATATAGAGTAGAATCAATGTGGGATAAAATAACAATTAACATAAAAGAAGTAGGACAAAGTATTATAAGTATATATAAAAATCATAGATCCTCACATAGAGAAACTTGGTGATGGAATGATGATGTTCAAAAAGCTATAAATGTTAAACAAGAAAAGTTTAAAACATGCAGAGAAATAAAATAATACAAACTTACAACAATACAAACTATCAAAAAACTACTAAAAAGATTATTGGTGATACTAAACACAAAGCTTATGATGACTTATATGACAGATTATGAACTAGACAATGTGAAAAATATATTTTTAAGTTTGATAAATTAAGAGAAAATAAAGGCAAAGATTTAACACATGTTAGATTGGTTAAAAGTAAGGACCAAAGAATTCTAGTTAAAGATGATAATATTAAAGAAAGATGAAAAATTTATTTTTTTAGTTTACTAAATGATACTCTACACGAACATTTAACATTAGATGTTTGTTTAAATAGAAAAGAAAATAGGAATTTTAGTTATTTCTTAAAAATTCAAATATTTGAAATAAATGAAGCTCTAAGAAAAATGAAAACAGAAAAAGCCTTAGTCTTGATAATATACTAATGTTAATGTCAAGTGAATGGAAGAAAGATATTATAGTTCCGATTTATAAATATAAGGAAGATATTCAAAATTATGCAAATTATCATGGAATAAAACTAATGAATTATACTATAAAATTATGGAAAAGAGTAATTGCATATAGACTAAGACGGAAAACTAATGTATCTGAAAATTAATTTGGTCTTATGCTAAGAAGATCAACCACTGAAGCTATTTTCTTATTTAGACAACCATTTGAAAAGTATAGGGAGAAGAAAAAGAACTTATATACGCTTTTTATTAATTTAGAAAAGTATATGCACAAGTACCAAGGAAGTTAATATGACAAGTGATAAAAAAGAAATGAATTAACAACAAATAAATTTATATTATTAAAAATATGTACAAGGGGGCTGTAACAAAATGTAATGACCGTTAGTAGAGATACTAATATTTTTTCAGTTAAAATAGGTTTATTTAAGGCTTACTTTAAGTCTTTATCTTTGTACCTTAATAATAAATGACATTACTAGATATCTCCAAAAAAAAGTACATTGGTATATGCTATTTGCAAATGATATTGTTCTAAAAGATGAAACTAAAGAATAACTAAATTTAAAATCGAATAGGTGGGTAGATACTTTAGAATCTAATAGTTTTAGAATTAGGGGATGTTTGGTATTAACAAAAACTTTTCACCTAAAACTTTTCAATTTAAAACTTTTCATTCTCTAGAACTTTTCTATTTTTTAATTATTTTTTTACATCTTCCAACACAAACTACCCTACTTTTCAATTATTTCTACACAATTACCTATACAACTAACCTATCTATTTTAACTTTATTCTCTTTACTCCTCATCATTACTCCTATCATATCACATCATTTGACAACTTTTATTCTTCAAAACTTTTCACCAAAAATTTTATTCATTCCCAAACACACCCTTAGTCGCACAAAAACTGAATGTATGAAATGCAATTTCAATAATAGTGAGAACCCAGATGATAAACCAATTAAGATTTTAGATCAAGCAATAACAAGAACTAATTACTTCTCGTACTTAGAATCACTAGTTTAAGAGAACAGGGAATTTGAGAAAGATATAATACATAGAATTCAAGTAGGATGGAAGAAATGACGAAGTGCGTCAGGAATTTTATGTAACCGTCGAATTCCAATTAAATTAAAAGAAAAATTTTATAAGACTTCGATTAGACCTACTATGCTTTATGGGACAGTTAAGGTGGATGAGTGGTAAAACAAGAAAAGATAAAATTAGAAATGAAATAATTCAGAAAAACTTAAAAGTAAGACCAATTTGTGATTAAATGACAAAAATAGATTAAGATAATTTAGTCATGTTAAAAGGAGACTTGAAGTAGCACTAGTTAAGGGAACAAAATCTATCAAAGTAAAATGTGGTAGGAGAATAAGAAGAAAACCTAAAAAATATGGATGAAAGTAATTAAATAAGATTTAAAAATATTACAACTCATAGAAAATTTAGTCGTAAATCGCCAAGAATAGCGCAATAGAATCTATGCAGCCGACTCTACCTAGGTGAGAAATGACTTATAATAATGATGATGATGATGATGATGATGATGAAAAATGGAATTTTAGACTAGTCTAAAATAGCCCTGCCTCAGACAAGTTTGAGAAGATTAGGACTCATACATAACAAGCATAAATAGATGAGGTTATCTATGATTATAAAAATATGAATATTAGTTATAAAAATTTCAATTTACTCAATTTTTTATAAATAAGTTAAATGAATAATTCTAAACACAGTGGATGAATTAGATGTGAAAAAAAGATGGTGGTGAAATACAATGGATTGCATGTCATAATTTCTCCTTGTATGTATAAGTATTGAATGTTGGAAAGAACATGTTCCAACAGGATTCATCCACATCTTTCTTAATAATTACTAATTACAGGATGTGGCCACAACACTAATGCACATAAATATTTATGATACAATGTACTTTCAATTTAGTGAGTCGTATAAAATAAATGAAACTGAAACATCCATTTTAGATGAGCTTAGAAACTTTTTGTGCATGAAACGGGTGCAAGAGATGAGAAATATGCATGATAGCTTTTTACACATAGTTTTTTTTTTAATGTATATACTTACAATTATCTCAATTTGTATGACATTTAAACCCTAAGATATTTTTACAATTTTCTAAAAGAGACAACAAGTTTTTATCAATTTTCTTATATATAGCTATATACCAACGAAGAAGAGATTTTTGTGGGTGTGGGCAAAGAATACATACCATCGTAGCAACAAATTTTTGATATTACAATTGTTGTTAACAATGACCAAAATAGCTGGCCTTAAAGTTTCTTTGGTCCTACCGTGAGTGCTTTGCTTTTAGTAATATTTTAAAGAGTAAAATTCGTTTATATTTTCAAATTCAAATTGAACATAATTTTGACTAAAAAGTCCTATTTTGGATCAACAACACTTTTTTTGGTGAAAATGTTGTCAAACAAAGACTAAAATCCACTATGATTAGATTAGATTAGAGTTTGCATATATTGAGCTCTCTATATATTTCTTTTTGATTGATCTGTGTATATAATTACATATTGCTATTTTGAAAATTTCATGTCAGTCGAATTAATTAACGCAAATCGCAATATTAATCTTCCAAGGTCTCGTGTTTAAGGTACGTAAGAGAACAATCCCAACAATAGTTGGCCATTCACAGACTGCTTAAGGAGGCTAGATAATACGCATGTGTGCATGCAAAGTAGCTTGTGCTTTGTCTTATGGTGCCAATAATTATGGCGCCTACAAGCGATAATGTCGTTCTTAGATCTTAGGTCCTCAATTCCTCATCTTTCAATCTGCCTTACAAATTTAAATACCCACTCTCGTTTGTTACATCAGCCAAAGGGCTTCTGTTCATTAGGCATGCTAATTCATTTTCAGTTGTTCACAAGATGTGACCTAATGTACTATAATAAATTGTAGCATTTAAGATAGAAGTGTCAATTTTTTTTTTACCTCATTGGTTTTTTTAAGGTGTTTGAAAAAAACTTTTCAATTAAAATTTTTCAATCTAAAACTTTTAATAAATATAAATTTACATTAATCTTAATTTGTATTATAATTAAGTTATGAGAAATTTTTACAAATTTTTAGGAAAAAACAACATGCTCCTATCAACGTAACTTTGGAGACAGCTCCTAACCCATATTGAACTAGGATCTATTAGTATTTAGCAATGATGAGCACCACTGTGCCATTGGGCTCCTTGTTGGTTGTTTTTAGGTTGCTACTTATACCTATTAACAATGTTTCTTATTGATGAGCATAATTAATAACACACCACAACAAATGAAAATTTAAACTTTATTTCTATTAAAATATTTTACTATAGTATGTGTCATGTCAGAAAAGTCAAATTTTACATAAAATTAAAGGGTGCATTTTGGAAGTGATAAAATTTTTGAATAAAAGTTTTCAATATAAATAATTTTTGAATTAAGAGAAAATGATGTAATATGATATAAGTAATAATGACGAATAAAGATAATAAAATTAAAATAGATAGATTACTTATATAAATAGTTGTAAAGAAATAATTAAAAGCTAAAATAATTATACAAGAAAGTATGAAAAAATGATTAGAAATATGATAGTTGTGAAAAGTGAAAAATTTTAGTATAAACAAACATGCCCAAAATAAAGAACACAAGTCTCAATTAATTAAGTACTCTAGCAAGTTCTATGATTTGTGTTCCCGACACACATGAGCGCTCTCCAAGGAGCCTATCACATTACATACACGTGTGTCAGTAACATTTGTCTGCTCAAGCCCCAACGTCAATCAAGACGAGAGCGAAGCTACGACGCTGATCATCTGTTCAAACGAGGCACTCATGACAACTTGTTGTAATAAAATAAATATTTTAAGGAAAATAACTATTGGTATATACATAAACGAATATAATTATTATGAATAGTTAAATATAGGTTAAGTACACATCACATTAATTAAATAAAAGAGTAAAGGAGGTCTTTTTTTGATAAAAAGACCTTTTTGAATTTAAGGAGCTTTTACTTCCACTTTCTAAAACGAAAACGAAAACAAAATCATAAATCGTAAGTTGATGTTACTTCTATCAATCTTTCTTAGTAATTAGTACGTGTGACTTTTCATCCTTAACTAAATTTTATACTTACTCTTTACGAATGTCATGTTTAATTTTTTAATAATTAATTCAATTCATGAAAAATCTTCACGCCATTTTATTTTAATTTTTTTCTTTTTATAATCTTTCACTGTTGAAACAAGTTCAAATAAGGGCATGTACCTGGCTAGTATGAAAAACTTGTGGTTCGGATTATTGAAAAGTTTATCATGTGATGCTTAATTAAAATAGGCGCATAAAATTAATCTAACTCCAGAGAGAGAGACGAACCGAGCTCCTTTACTCAAAAAAAAATAAATAAATAAAGCAAAATCTGCATGCATGGGCTGTACGTCCGGACGAGTGTCTAGGATTTGACGTTGGTCTTTGTCCGGTTCATTTGGAAGAGCACCTCTCTCTCACGTCCACACCAATTCCTCCCCGTGTCACGTGGGACCCACAGGGAAAGATGTCGGGCCCGGGATGCGGCTTCCTCGCCGGCTCTCTCTCTCTCTCTCTCTCTCTCTACCCTTCCCCCCCGAAAACCGCTGCATGGAAAACCGCCATTGCAGCTGCGGTTTTATCAGCAACCAGGCCGGGCGTTCACATGGGATCCATCTGCTGGCCTTAATGGAAAAGGAAAAGGACAATAATCATGCTATCCAGGAATATATATGTTGCACCATTTCTTTGCTCATCACACACTGCTCTCATGACTGCCCTCGAATAGCCGCGTATATTCCACGACCGCATCATACCTTCCACGAATTTTCGTCCATTTCACTGCCCCCCAGCCATCATCACGATTCTTCATAATACAAAACCAACCGCCATCTGTCCCCACCTCTCAAATGCAAGTACACCCATATCTATCCGAAACATCCGAATATTCCATGCTTAACGAGCGGATTTGATCATTTGATGAGCGAGAAACGGTAGCTAGCTAGCTAATGTGAACGCATCCAGAGGACGGACTTGTTAATTGCGTATGGCTTTTTGCTGCGACGACATATGTTCTTCGCGCTTGGCCATGATCGAAGCTTTTGTCCCCCGCACGGATTGATCTACCCTGCAATTATCAACATCGTGACAGAAAAAAGCTTAATTCCGTCACCAATAAAAAAAAGATTATCAGGTGAATGAATGCATTGGCTGTAAACAAATGTCAATTAGATTGTGACACTCGATATAAGCAATTGATCAATAGGAATTAATTTCGTGTTTGAACGACAGAATACTGCTGTCACTATACGAGACAATATTGGCTCGGATTCATTAGTTGCGGACATTGCATTTTAGTACTATTTTTATTGGGCAAGGCATTTGGCAGTATAATTAATCCAAGTGGATCAATCTCAAGAAGGCATTAATCCGCTTGACGGTTTTATTCCGTGTCCATGAGGATTATGTCGGCACCATTTTGCTAACTAGCACTGTAGGAGTAGATCCATCCCGATAGCGAAAGAGCAAGGCGTGCGCCGCAGATCAGAAACAGCGACGCAAGTAAAGCCGAGTTCTTCGACCCAACATTCTCTTTTCGGTTTTAAAAATCGAAAAAGAATATTCCTTATTTCCTTAGCTATTTAGTATTTACGCCCATTCTTAAAGCTGTAATCACTAGATGGTTATCTGCAATAAGCATGCCACTACAGCCAAAGTAATTATATATGGCTATCTGTTGCGGCTAAGTTTCAATTTTATTTACATTTTACTGTAGCAAACAATCTAACATTACGTTCCTAATACAAGTGAGAGATACAAGCTCTCTTAATAAAAGAAAGACAAATACTCACCTTCTCAATTAAAATCAGAAGACACATATACTTACCTTCTCGATTAAAATCCTCGTCAACTAGCATAAAAGTCACAATACCATCTAGTTGGGCTACACTTTTGTTCACATTAAGACACTATTATTTGTAGTTAAATATGAATTGCTATAAGTATATGAAATTGGTTCTAAGCAATATAAATTTTTTTTATTGGACCGCATTTCGCCACTTTAATTAAGCATTCAAGTATTTATAACATAATAATTATTTATGACCAAATGTATATATGTAGCCAAAATTATGGTCGCATTTGTTGACATTTTCTGAAGTGTAATTTTGCACAAAATTCACTATAAATAATTTGGAATTAATAGCAATGTTGTCAGAACCGAACCGGTGATTGAACCGGTAAAGGAGCTGGTCTGGTTCGAACCGGTTCGACCGGTTAAACAAACCGGTTTGAACCGGTGACGTCAGCATAACATATTAATGAT
>JAXCLR010000001.1:64315407-64328936 GCA_035584095.1 Annona squamosa
CTAAAATTACATAGATGTCCCGCGGGCATCCAAAAATTAAGATTTTGATTTCTAAAATTATATAGATGTCCCGCGGGAGTCCAAAAATTAAGATTTTGATTTCTAAAATTATATAGATGTCCCGCGGGATATCCAAAAATTAAGATTTTATTTTCTAAAATTATATAGATGTCCCGCGGGCATCCAAAAATGAATATTTTATTTTTTAAAAATATATATATGCCCCGCGGGCCTCCAAAAATGAATATTTCATTTTCTAAAAAATATAAATGCCCTGCGGGCTTCCAAAAATGAATATTTTATTTTCTAAAAATATGTATACCCTGCGGGCCTACGAAAATGAATATTTTATTTTCTAAAAATGTAAATACTCTCCGTGAAGTGAGCTAAGTTGATACACGCGTGAATGACCTCTTTGCTCAAACCGAGCCTCAATAGGCTCTAAAATTCTTCAACCTGAGCCTTAATAGGCCTAGAATTTTCAATAAGGCCAAGACGGCTCAAAAACCTTCCTACAAACCCACTTGGGTTCAAAATTTCTCAACAAACCATTTTGGCTCAAGACTCTCAAAGAAGCCCAAGATAGCTCCAAACTCTCCAAAAAGCCCACTCGCACCCAAAATTCTTCAACTCGAGCCTTGATAGGCCCAAAAACTTCCAGCAAGCCCAAGATGACTTAAAATCCTTTAACAAGCCCTCTTGAGCCCAAAATCCTTCAACAAGCCCAGTTGGGCCCAAACCTCCTCAAATGATCAAAGTTGATCCAAAAATACTTTTAAAATTGGGTTGAATCCATTTCTTGGAAAAACCACCCAATTATTCAATCCAAAGACTGAATGCAAGAGACGCTGGTTTCTTCGACAGAAGCTGAAAGCGGGACACGCTGGTCTGCTGTATAAATCCAGAAGCTAAGAGCGCACTTAGTTTGCTGTGTAGGGTCACTAGTGTAGTCGACGGGCCCCTCGCTAGTTCCCAAACCGAGTTATCGCTGGTCGACGGGCTAAGCGTAAACTCACATTTAAGTCATGACGAGTGCTGTCATGTACCTCACATTTAAGTCATGACGCATGGCGTCATATACCTCATATTTAAGTCATGGCGCGTGGCATCATGTACCTCATATTTAAGACATGGCGCGTGACGTTATATACCTCACATTCGAGTCACGGTGAGGGGCGAAGTGTACTCATTTATCTTTATATTTTTGTTAAACATGATTTTCGTGCATTTGTAAAGACGTAGAAAGATTTTCTACGCATTTCATCATTATTTCAATAAAAATAAGCATTTTTTATGGACTATTGTATTCAACTCTTTTAATCAAAGGTTCTCTCGTTGGAGATGTAAAATCAAAATGTGGAACACAATGCAAAAAATTTCTGTGATGTACTTTCCGGACTCGGTTAAAGAATTAGATGCTTTAAAATTTTGCTGGAAAATTAATTAAGTATTTATTTTCAAAGCCGCAGGAAAACAATTTTACTTTTAACCAATGATTTTTCACAAGGCCGGAACAGAATCATGCGATTGAATTAGAAAAAATAAATACAAATGTTTATATTGCGGAAAAATTTTCTGAGGGGGAGAATTCATTGCGTGAAAAAACATTTGACAAATATAAAGGGCGATGTAATTGTGTGTAAAAAAGTCCCAGCTAATGTATTTTTAGACATGAAAAATGATCTTGCAACCATTAATAAAAAAATCTCTCTTCCGAAACTAGCCCATTTTCTGACTACAAAGTTGTTGATAAATAAGAAGATGTTGTTGTAGGCTCTAGTTTAAAAAAAAACACAGAAGGTAGTTTAAAGAGAATGAAGGGACCTAGTGGGAGTGTGCTACCATATACTAAGAGTGCTATAACTGGTAAGGATACAATTGAAAGGGCACATTCAGAAATTAAAAAGTGATTTTATGCTTTATGTATTCCATTTAATGCGGCAAATTTTGTGCACTTTCAATCTATGTTTGATCATGCATGCTCAATTGGATATGGATTCAAAGTTCTAACATATCATGATTTAAAATGTTTCTTATTAAAAAAGAATGTAAGGAAAGTAAGAAATCAGATTGAATCATTTAAGAGAATGTGGAAAGAATTTGATTATTCTATAATGGCTGATGGATGGACGGATCAAAAGGGAAGAACCTCGACAATTTTTTTAGTATATTATTCTAAGGGAATTGTATTTTTAAAGTCTGTCGATGTTTCCGAATATTTAAAAACTGGTCAAATATTTTCTGAATTACTCACCACTATTATAAAGGAAGTTAGACTTAGAAATTTTATACAAGTAGTAACTGATAATGCATCTAACTATCGGCTTGCGAGTCATTTACTGAATGATAAATATCCATCTATTGTATAGACATAATGTGCTGCACATAGTATTGATTTGATGCTAGAAAATATTACAAAGATGGAAGATGGAAAAGAGGTGATAGAGGAAGCTCATTCTATTTCAACATTTATTTATAATCATGACTTTGTTTTGTGCTTGATGAGAAAATTTACTGGTGGAAAAAAATTATTCGTCCTGCAATAACTCGTTTTGCAACAAATTTTATAGAATCGCAAACTATGTTGAACTCTATGAATGAACTACAAGCAATGTTCACTTGTAGAGAATAAGTAGATTGGAAATGAAAAAATTCTCAAAAGAGAAGAGCTGCTTCTAATTTTGTTTTGAGTTCTTCCTTTTGGGAAAGATGTGAAGTAATTATGAAAAAAATTTGAGCCACTTGTTCGTGTGTTACGAATGGTAGATAGTAATGAAAGGCCTGCAATGAGATACATATATGAGGCAATGCATAAAGCTAAAAATACAATGAAGAAGATTTTAAAGAAATTTAAGATGCATTGTGATCCCTATCTCGTGATTGTGGATAATTGATGGAAAAATCAACTTGGTTAGCCACTTCATTTAGCTGGTCATTATGTAAATCCATAGTTTTACTACCACATGGATAAATTAATGAAGACAATGATAATGCAAGGGCTACTTTAAACTATTCATCGGTTGACTCATGACGATGTTCATATCCAAACAAACATTATTCATGAGATAGATTCATTCCACTACGCGCATGATGATTTTGGAAGTCCAATTGCTCTTCATTCCCATTATACCTTATCCCTAGGTATATGTATTAACTCTTAATTCTTATAAATTAGTTATTTATTTATAAATACTTAATCGGTATCCTAACGGTGGCTCATTTGTTACAGTTATTTGATAACAAACTTATAGATGTGGTACTCCTAATTTGCAAAAAGTGGCTATGAAGATTTTGAGTCAAACATGCAATTCATCTGGATGCAAACGCAATTGGAGTATTTTTGAGCGCATTCATACAAAAAAGAGGAATCGACTAAAACATCAAAGACTATATGACATTATATATGCTCAATTCATTTACGATTATTGGATAAGTATAAAGTATAAACTCTCATGATTAGTTTTTAAGAAATGCAAATAACCCATGTTTTATTCAAAGTAACTTCTTTCTATCTTTTTTATAGGAAGAAAAAAAAATGTCAATAGTATGATCCAATTTCTTTAAAAGATATTAATATATTGGAGGAGTGAGTGGTAAAAGATGAGTCTCCATTATTGACAGATGAAGATGTTGACACTTGGTTGCAATAGATCAACCAAATAGTAGGAAAGAAACAAAAGAAGCTGATGACTTTGGTATTATACTATAGTTTTTGTTCAATTATGTAAAAGTAATACTTTGATAAGAAAAATTGTAATATGTACCTAATGTTTTATTTTTTGTATTTTTATTTAGGGACTCTAATTGGCGGGCAAGATGAAGATGTCATTGTTGACCTTAATGAAGAAGAAACTTGAAGACATTTTTAAAAAATTTTTGCAATGACGTGAATGGTGGATTTGTAATGAGAATGCGCGTTTGTAGACTTTTAAAATTTTATATTTGGTGGGAATGATGTGTTGGTAGACTTTTAAAATGTTATATTTGGTGAAAATAGTGTATTTATATACTTTTGAAATCTATGTTTGATGAGAATGATGCATTTAATGGTTTATAGACTTCTAAATTTTCAATTTTGTTGAACATAGGAGATGTTCTTAATTTTTATACTGTTATAGATTATTTAATTGTTTAAATTTTCAACACTTACTGATTTATTTTGTTTCTTATTTTGTAAGTATGTTTATAGAAGTATAATTGATAAAGGTACCAAAATAAATAGGAAAAATTCAAGAACCAAGAACCAAGCACTAACGGTTAGGGCTTATTATAAATTTAAGTCTTTCAGATTAGTTAATGTAGTTAATTTTTCTAACATTCATGCTTAAAGATTTTTTAAAAGTTGCTATTAATTTTCCTGCATATTTTGTGCTTATATTGTGATTTTCAAAATCTAACATATATATTTAGGATTTATGAAAATACAATTGTACCAATATAAATTTATTTAAAATTTAAAAATAACTAAATATTTATGATATCATAAATCTGGTATGCTAAGTCACCTGTTCGAACTAGATCAGTTCCTTTACCGGTTTAATTATTGGTTTGGTTTTGACAACATTGAAAAATAGATGTGTGTATTTTGTTGATTCATGAAATTTTATGGAATTGCAGTTGCAGTAAAGAATTTTAAAAGCCATTAAATGGAGGATTTTTCTATATTATGTTGGTAACAAAATTTTTTTTTTACAATATCCTATTTAAACATTTATATAAATGAATCAATTTCCAACTTCATTACAATTGTTAGTCTTTTTCAATCCAATATTAGTTTACCTTTGCTCATTCACTCATGCATCAAAATTTTTTTTGATTTTATAATAAAAAAAGGGAACTAATTTTATGCACCCAGGTGTACTTTATTCAGTGCATAGGCATGGATTTAATCTATTTTTCTTAAATTTTTTATAAGATTGTTAATTTAAATATATTTAACATGTGTATCAATTTTTACCATTTTTGGAGATTTCTAATTTTTTTATTTTTTAAATCAGTGGGATTTTCAATAATTTTTCACGTTAAATACACTTAGATTAAAAATTAAGTAAAAAATTTTGAAAAAAAAAATTAAAAAATGGTATTTGCTCTCAGGTGCATGAAAACAACTTTCATAAAAAAAGCGTGATTTTCCTGGGTTGAGACCAAATGCACCCAGATGCATTTAATTTTTTTAAAAAAAAATTTGCAAATTTTTTTTATATAATTTTTAATCGAAGTTTATTTAACATGTGTATCAAAATTTAATATTTTTAGACTATTTTAGATATTTAATTTTAATTTTTAAGAATCGGTGATATTTTAGTAATTTGAAATTATTAAAATGCTACTGATTTTTAAAAATAAAAAATAAATATTTAAAATACTTCAAAAATGCTAAAAATTAATACAAATGTAAAATACACTTCGATTAACTGTTGTATAAAAAATTCAAAAAATTTTAAAAAATAGGTTAAAGCACTTGGGTGCAGTTTATCAGATCTAGATTTTTCCCATTTTGGACCTATCATTGTATGTTTAAAAGTAATCACCGGTCTTTCTTGGAAAAAAAAAACCCCACCCACGGGTCATGTGGTCCGGTGGTAACGCCGGCTGACGAAAAATGACGTTCAGGTCTCACTAACTTTGTGTTGGTATTTTCTGATTCCCTCTTAGATGAGAGAATATTTACAGATTTTCTCGAGAACATTTATAAAAATCTCTCAATAATACGAGGATTGAATATACTTAATTGTACCCCCAAAATATCAATAAAATACCACTAAAAAAATGTAAACCAGAACATTCCTCAAGCACTAAAAGGACATGAAGAACGCGTTCACGTGCATGTCCTCCATCGATGAATCTGATCTCTCAATACGGACGGTCATTTCCGAGTGCGCGTGTGCCAATGTCTCCGCCAACGCAGAAACGCCGGGCCCAAAATTTTTCATGTGAAATATCTGAGCCGTTAATTTAATTTATGATCATCAAACTTACTTTCAAGACATTCATGGATTTAGTTGTTGCAGTCATTTTCCAGTCTGATATGTTATGAAGTCTATTCGGCTTTATGCGCAACTGAATGATTGTCATCAGTACAGCATTTTCGCTTTTCCAGACAAAAAAGGTCCACCAAATCAACGGTCCTGATCATCTCCATGACTCCGATACGTTACGACGATTCCCAATGTATGTCAGCACGCCCCACCAACCCGTTCTGGAGTGGGCGCGCTTTCAAATCCTCTGTTTTCCAGAGCTCTGGTGAGTCTGATCCATCGCCACCGAAAGAAAACGAAAGAGACTCAACTAAACGTGTCAACCGCTTTCTTGCTGTGAAGTTTGAATGGTATCTTTTATTTTTTATATTCTTGGTTCTTCACTTCTGTAATCCGATTCGCACACTGCAGGTGATGCTTCCTTCCCTTCTCAGGGGTTTTTGAAAACTGCTGCATTTGGATTACTTGGAAGATACTCCGAAAGGAGGAAAGAAAAGAAAAAACTTTTTTTTAGAAGAAAACACGTCCGAAAAAGGAGCAAGACGGAAAAACCCCGACCATTATATGCTTTGTTTTAAGAGTCGAGTTTGGGATGAATTGGGTGACACGACAGGAATACACACTGGGTTTTTCAGTTTTTACTTTAAAAAGGGCTTGCCTTGTGAGAAAATGGGGTTGAATTTTCAACTCCACAGTTGGCGTTCTGGGTTGGATGGTCTTCACGTCGCTCCAGAGGTTCCTTGCTGCCGCTTGCACTTCGATGGACATTGTTTCCGGCATTTGGGTATTTCCCATTCTTATAGTTTGCTGTGCCTTCTCCTCTGTGTTTTATTCAGGTAATTTTAGCACCCAGTGTTTCTTTTCGTATTTTCCAAGTGGGTTTTGTTCGAATAATCTGTCTCGAGTTTCAATGATTTGTAAAGTTCTTCTGCATTGTTGTTGGGATGGATGCAGTGGAGTGTTCAAGGAAGGGCCCGAAAGTAAGGGGTGTGAATTTAGGTGGGTGGTTGGTCGTGGAAGGTTGGATAAAACCATCACTATTCGACGGCATTCCTAATGGAGATATGCTTGTGAGACTCTCTCTCTCTCTCTCTCTCTCTCTCTCTCTCTGACATTTCTGTTGACAATTTCTGTTTGTCAATGTTGGAAGTTGAAATTTTTTGGGGGAAATTGGGTTTTCTTCTGCCAAAGTAATATATATATTTTTTTAAAAAAATTAAAGTTTCGTGGTTTTGCGCTGTCAGGATGGGACCCGCGTGCAGTTCAAAGCAGTGGTATCTCAGAAATACGTAAGCGCGGCAGATGGAGGTGATGCTGAGGTGACGGTGGATCGAGACATTCCTTCTTCGTGGGAAACCTTCAGAGTAAGCAAGTGCTTTCATTGATAATGATCGGTAGGCTTATATTGTTTATCAACTGTTTGATGTTTTGATGAAGTTTAAGAGTTGATAGGATCATTCCGAACCAGCACATGTTGCCTTTTCTGGTGCATGCTTGTGCCGAACTAATACTATATCTGTGGACCTTTTATAAAAAAGGTTAAATGTCGATTTGTCTTGAATAAGGAAATTTCAATTCATATTAGAATTCAAATGTTATAAAGGGTGCTGGCATAGATGCTGAGTAAAATTAAATTACTAATGCATAATATACGTCAAGTTCCACGTTGTCATAAAATTTTTCGTTTCAACTGCATAATCGCTATTACAGTCTGTGTGCATAATGTTGTCCTCAACAAACTCTTGCTATTACTTATCCGTGTTCATGATGTATTTCAATCGGTCGTTTATCACTAGTTTCTTATTATATATATATTTTTTTACAGGTGTGGAGGGTGTCAGCTTCAGAATTCCAGTTCCGAACAAGTTCAGGTCAATTTCTATCATTTGGTGGGGAAGGGGCCTCAGCCTCTGCAGGAGCACAATCACCTTCCACAAAAGAGACATTTTATATTGAGAGATTTCACAATAGGGTTCACATCAAACTTTTAGATGGATCATATATTCAGGTAGTTCTTGTCACATACGACTGTACCCTCTAGGAAAAGATTTTGAGCAATTTAAACTTATTCAGTTCCTTCTTTAGGTTATTGAAACATTGAAGTATGAACATGCTAGCTTTATACTCCATCTAGGCAACATCAGCAAATGAGCTAACAGCTGACTATCCAGAGGTGCCGGGGTGGGATGATAATGCAGCAACATTTGAAATGATAATAGTTGCAAATAACTTGCGTGGGGATTTCCAGCTTGCCAATGGATATGGACATGATAAGGCCAAGGAAGTATTACGGGTAAACCACAGTGCTTGATCCTCTTTCTATTGAAAGGAAAATATGTGTGTGTGTGTGTGTACTTCTTGAAAATGGCTTCTCCCACTTGTTAATGTGACACATCACAAGCCCATAACATTTGTCAAGTTGGCCTGTATATCTACTGGTTTGAGATCTAATCATGGGGGCCTACATGTAAGTCTGATATGGAACATGTCACCTTTTTTGGGTCATTTTTTTCACTGCATGTACCCCAATTGGGACTGGGATCGGTGTCTTTCTTCTCTCATTGATGTGCTGTTGGGCACCCTACTCAATAACCTAATATTTCATTTGAATGTGGAAAGCCAATATGCAAAGTGATTCTAAAATGCTAAGTATCTTTTTTTTTATTTTTTTATTTTTCTGGGGGTGGATTTGCTGCAAACCAAACCCACATCTAAGCCATTCTTACTGTTGTATTCTGTTATTTTCCTATGCTATAATTCCCTTCCAGGATTTTTTTTTCATATCACAAGTCTTTAACTTTTGTTTTCTAATATGTAGAAACACAGAAATGGTTTTGTCACACGGGAAGATTTCCATTTTCTGCACAAGCATGGAATTAATACTGTGAGAATTCCTGTTGGTTGGTGGATTGCACATGATCCTGATCCTCCATTTCCTTTCATTGGAGGAAGTTTAGCAGCTCTGGACAATGCATTCTCATGGGCTCTGTAGGTCTTGTTTCTGGACATTGATTTATAGATTGTACATAATAGCAAAGTCTTAAGCTTCATATATCATAAATTCTTGTCTGCAGCAGCCTGCTTAAATTTGAGTTTGTAAATTTTGGGTGCAGGGACTTTGATATATGGTGTATAATTGATCTCCATGCTGCTCCCGGATCCCAAAATGGGATGGAGCATAGTGCAAGTAGAGATGGCGCTATAGATTGGCCTAGAACTCCTGATAACATCTCAAAAAGCTTAGATGTCATTGAATTTTTAGCCTCCAGGTATTTCATGGTAAAAATTTACTTGAATAAAATATCTGTATCATTCATCTCAAAAAAAAAAAAAAAAAAATCTGTATCATTGCCTGATTCCGGGGATATTTATTGCCTGAACATGCTTTTTTGATGGTGAATTGCTTTAATCAAACTTGTCATGTTTGGAACATTCAAGTTCTAGCCTTCTAGCTTCTGTGAACAGGCACACCACTTTTTAGCTTATCAAGTTTGTTCCATCAATGCCCTGTGGCAAACTGAAATTCTTCCCAACTACTGTTAGGGCATGGCTTAACATGAAATTACTTATTAATTTTCAGGTATGCACACCATCCTTCTCTATTGGGAATTGAGCTTTTGAATGAGCCTTCTGCATCTGAAGTTTCACTTGACATCTTGGTGCCATATTATGCAAAAGGATACCAAATTGTACGGAAGTACTCATCAACAGCATTTGTAATATTCTGCCAGAGAATAGGCAATGCGGACCCAATGGAGCTTTATCAGGCAAACCTAGGGGATCTGAATACAGTGGTGGATTTGCACTATTACAATCTTTTCGATCCGTTCTTCAATAATACTAGTGCTCTGGACAATATTCAATTCATATTTAATAGCAGGCAGAAACAATTGCAAGCACTGAATAGTGCAAATGGGCCCCTGGTCTTCATTGGTAAGATCCACTTTCCGAAACTCCTGTTGTAGCATTTTGGTTGCAGTTTCAGCAGCTTCTAGCCATGGTAGCATGCAGCCCATCTCAAGTTTATAGAGATGCTTGAAACGTGTAAAATCTCCTACACAACCAAGAAAATGATATCTACAGGATGGCGAAAATGCCCATTTAGAGTAATGGTCCTACTTCAGTGGTATTGGTTCACGCCAAAGTATTAGTGAGAACCCCCGTTTTGGCCCATCTTGATGATGATATAAAATATACTCCATTCATTATTTTCAGAATCATTTGTTTGACAAAGGAACCAAGTTTCATCCAAATCAAAGATGTGCAAGAGCCCTATCTAATGTAAAATCACTGTAAAAAAAATTGTTTAATCTATATTTCAATTTCAAAACTATTCTTTCAACATTTATATGTAAACTATCTAAAACATTCTTTCTATGTGGATGAATAATTATACAAAATTTATAAGATTTTAATAAATCTGTGGGTGGATTTAAGAGTTTTTCACAACTCTCATTTGATTATATATTTTTCTGATTAAAATTATTTCAGTCACATGATAAAATAAATCACAGTAAACAATATGACCTGTTGGGTTTTGATTTAAATAGCAAGGTGGGCCCCATTTGTGAAGGTTTGCTCAAAACATTGGTGGGAACCTTGGTTTCACCAATTAGGGACTCTTAGAAGAAATCCTCTAATCAGAATTTTAGCAGGATACGTTTCCATAAACTTCAGCAATAATAAAATCCCATATCAATCTGCTGTTATTGAATGTGTTGGGCATTTTGCATCGATTCTAGGGGCATGTAACAAAGCATGGTACCACTTGATGTGGATCTCAAGGTTAATAGTGTCTGGGAGGTATTTTGAGTGATTGCCTGTCTTTTATGTAAGCTAGTCAGTGGTCTTCATCTTCTTGTAAGCCTTACCCTTGACTGATTCGGAATTTAGGCCAAATGGAAAAAATCGGTTACCCTTTCAGCCTTTTGAGGTTTGAATCACAAATTCATACCATGGTTGATCAAGTTAATTACAGGTCACTCCCTTCTGGTCCGCGGAAATCTGCTGAACTTCAGTAGAAATTGCATATCCTTTTTATATTGCACACAAGTTCTTTCTACTGTTGTTAGAAGAGACTGCAATCCCCGTGTTTTGAATATGCAAATTGATCAATTGAACTCAGGTGAATGGGTGAATGAATGGTATGTAAATAATGGTTCCCTGGAGGATTATCAGAACTATGGACAGGCACAGCTACAAGTTTATAAGGATGCTTCTTTTGGTTGGGCATATTGGACACTGAAGAATGCTAGAAAACATTGGGACTTCGAGTGGAGCATCTTAAACAAATTCCTTTTGCTAGGTAAGCATCTGCATTGACTATATTGTGGGTATAGTACTTTACAATTAATTCATTTTTTCTTCTGACTGTTATAGGATAAAGCCCATATTTTCATGCTCAATTGCTCATTCAATAACTGGCATATGCATATATTTGATTTGAGTCTTTGCAAACTGGCTTGGTCTTTCTACATGGTCAGTTTGAACTCATTACTGATTTTTTTAATTTCTATGAAGAATGAGTTCAAAATCCAAATCTAATGAACGAGATAGTGCCTTCCTTTTCTGTTTTCTCAATTGCTAAATCTATTAGGGTAGAACAACACGGCCCCAATCTGAAGACTGTATAAAACTTAAAAGGAAATTACAAAATTTGCATAATAGTTGGATCATTTTCAAAAACAAATGTGCAAATATATTGATCACTGGAGCTTCAGTTCTGAAAATCTTTTGGTAGTTCCACAAACAATCCCATTTTTAGATCTTGTTGATGATACAATTTTGCTTAGGCTCTACCCAAGATAGTTCAAACCATCAATTGGGTTTGAATTTTTTTCCCCTACTGTTAGTGTTGCATTTGGGCTGGGAATCCTCAGCCTACTCGATCTAGGATTTGGCTTGCATTAATGCCTTGGCAAGCCCAGTGTACCAAACCTGGCAATAGTTGACATAAACATACGTCCTTTTCATGAAGTATGCAATTTTTATTGCTTCTAGTTTGTCCTCGGTTATACATTGCATATCATACCATCTGTCATAAATTTAACGTGAATGTTTTTAAGCTGAATGCCACTTTGTCAGCTTGAATAGCTGGACTTGGTCCTCTGAAGTGATCATGCATGAAGAATCTCCTTGAGATGAGATCAAAAAAGACATGAATTTTTGGAACTGGAAACTTTGCCCTTTTTGTATATTAATAGTCATGCCTAGTTATCATGTCAAGTGGATCCAAAAGACATCGGTTCTTTGTGCTTGAGATGATTTTGATCTCTGGCTGTTGGATTTGAAGCATTTCCCCAGTAGTCCGTCACCATCATTTTAGAAACTGTCACAGTTTCTAACATGGTTCGAGCCCTAAACATTTCATTCCATGTTACGAATTTGACAGCATAATTTTAGTACTTATCCTAGTTCATGTCATGCATTGATTTTTCTTTTATTTTTTTGGCATGGGAGTTTTACAACTGAACGAGCTCATTGCGAATTTCTCCATGTCATGCAGAATCAGCGTCAAGCAAGCAAATCCCAAGCAATCTCTTCTTGCTTACATTGATATGTGGGTGTTTACATTTGCATCGAGTAGCATGGTAGATTGGTTGAAAATCTTACAGAAGCATCCGAACACCAGCAATGGAATGGCTTGCTGCGGTTCTCCTTCAATGGCATGTGACCACTAAATTCACCAATCACCGTGTCATGCATGCTTCAGACAATTGTAGCCAAACCAAGTGTAAAGGGCCCTTGACAAACTAATAATGAAAAATTCCTAATTCATTTTTCCCACCCATTTCATCTCCACAAGATCCGACGGCATACTCACTCTCTCCTTGGCATGATGGCATGTGCTCTTTCTGTCGTGATCCCCTTGTCTCCTTGTGCTGCAAGCATGCTAGCGCTGGCTCGGCAAATGTGTGCGTAATGATGTTCAAACAGCAAATATTCTCTACAGAAATGACCATTACGTAGAATGGGGGAATGTTTAAATAAACAGCTCAAGTTTTATTTTAAAGTTTCTGGAGACTTGTAAGCATCGCTTTTATCATATCAGTGATCTTCTGGCAACATAAGAAAACGTTTGTGTGAAAAGCCGGGAAGGGGAATATTTGCTCAATTTCTACTGCCAAAATTTGTGGCAACCTTTGGGTTGAAATTTGGTTATAGTTGTCAGTAATTTGTGACTTGTGTCATATAACAACTACTAAGAAGAAATTTGGTTTCGAATAATTTGTCGCATGTCATATAATAACTACTAAAAAGAAATGCGGCTATCAATAATTCATGACTTTTGCATTTAGACAATCGAATTTTCCTTTCTCCATGGAAGCATCAGTATACTTTGCTAGTAAGGATTGTTAAAAATGGATATTCTTGTAGTGTTGCTAGCAATTTACAAACAAAAGGACCTTCGAATTGCGTTTCTGCCGAAGTCCGAGCGTTCAGCAATGTTCGACCCTTAAGAAACCCGCTAGGCAAAAAAAAAAAAAAAAGGTAAAACCAAAAGCAGGTGAGCTGGAATTGAAGCATGATGATAAAACTTATATAATAAAC
>JAXCLR010000001.1:64341301-64361448 GCA_035584095.1 Annona squamosa
GCGTGGTACAACTTAGTTAGGTAGGTCTTTATTCTTATTTTTTCCTCAAAATCTCTTACTTTACCTTATTTTAAGTCAGGTTAATTCTGCACCTGTCTTATCCTACTTTTTAAAGTCGGGTTGGTTAGACTTTCTGACATTCAATTATAATTCGGTTATTTAAAATAGTTTTTATATTATATTTGAAAACTATAATTTTATTATAAGTCTTACTTAAAAGCTTATAATCAATCAAGATAATATCAATATAATTTTTAAAATACATCTATTAAAATTTATTAATAACTTAGTTTTTATGCATTTAAAGAATATATTTATTTCTTTGGCTTTAAAAATATTTCGTAAGATATATATTGATCAATATTAATAATTCAAATCGCTTCCATTATCTGAATTTTGGAACTTAGCCTACTCTAATTGAACCAGATAATTTTTATTAAAAACTTACCGCACTCATTTTGGAGTACTCAAGAAGTCAACACACTACTACATTACTTCAGTTGCACCCTCTAAGAAAGGAATTTTCATTTGCTTTTCTTATAATACTTTTCAAGGCTATTTTATGTACTAGATTCCATACAAAGTAGTTATTGATCTAAACAAGTATTTTTTGAAGCACTTTTGATACGGTGCTTATAATTTCCAGCAGTGAGCTAAACTAAGGTTAAGGGTGTGTTTAGTAAAATGAGTGAAAAGTAGGGAAGTGAAAAAATTTTAAATGTGAGAATAATATGATATGATAGAGATATAATAGAAATAAATAAAATAATTGATTTAAGATCGCAAAGACAAGATTGAAGACTTACACACGACTTCCCTTTATAAAACTAAGTGTTACAGCATGAACAGGACTTATACAAGATTACTCTTCTCCCCTCCTCAATCCGCCTAACTAACTCATAGTCTTAACATTCGCTCATGCACACCTCCTATCTAACCATATCGTTGGGTTCCAGCATCTAATCAAAATACCTACCGTTGATCATCCAAATTAACATATATCTCATGTTTTTAAACCTTAAAATATCCTTCTCTTGTTGTCTTTATTGGGTTCGAATTTCATACTCAATTGCCTTCTTATACTTTCTTAGATGAATTCCAATTAAAGTCTTTTGGACACAGTCGCCCATATCATAGCAGCATTAAATTCGTTGGTTTCACTAACCTCTTTTTCATTACTGCCATTAGCGAGGTTTCGCCTATGCCACAAATCTCAAAAACATAGATGATAGTATTTTGGTCATCATACAAGCATTGCTATATATATTTCCACATTACCTTCTCAAATGTGTTTTGTGTTTCCTTTGGAAGTGATAGTTGCTTCGTTAGCACCATTTGCCAAGGTGAGCTAACTACAAACGCAGCCTTATCAGAGATCACTCCTTTTTTTTTTTTTTTTTTGATATCTTTGCATATGCATCTTCCCAACAACCTTTTTCACAATTCATATCAAGAAACATAATCAGTGAAATATCCCATCAGCATGTTTGAAATAGCCCATCAAGCATGTTTGCTTCTGGTCAAATTATATTCTGATTAACTCAACTTCGGTAATAAAATTTCCAACGTCTCCCTTCTCAGTTACAACCTTTTTAAAAAAAAAAAAAAAATCTCAGTTACAACCCAATTTTTTATGCAATGTAAAATTCCAAAAAAAACTATACGAAATAGCTTCAATATCCCCATGTTTACCGATTTGCTTTCCACGTCTTAATAACTAATCATGGAATAGCAAGTCCCAATAAGATTTTTTTTTCCTTACTCAGCCTATAATATTTTAAATTTTTTATTTTTATTTAAAATAAAATATTAATTCGCAAAAATTTAAAATGAATTATATGCTAGAGGACAACCAATAGCATGAAAATTACAAAGTAAAAGTACAACAAATAAATTTTTCAAAGAATTATATAACATAGTCATATAGAGTTAGTTGCTTCTGTCAAATAGATAGAGAGAGAGTAGTTCCTTTATTTCGACTCATATTAGCATTCATTCAGGTTTATGGAACAATTCGTGAACTTAATTAGCATTTATAAATAAACTTCAGAGAATTTTACTAAACATTCATAGATTAGCTTCATAACTTAAATCTCTATCAATTTTTATTAGATATAAAGTTTTAAAAGACTTAAAAATAACTAATTTTTAAAATATTAGTTGTAGGAAGTATCTGCACTCATTAGTGAGAGAATTTTTTTACAAAAAAAAAACCTTTAAAAACTTAAGAAAATTTCTAAACAATTTTCGATTCATTTACTTTGTAATCCCAATTCTGCCATAATTAAATAAATAGTACACATGTTAAACATCACTAAATACCACATGAAGACACAACAAATGCGCTGCCCTGCAATTTCATCTAAATGAATAAATAAGTCTTCAAATTGATTTAACAGTAATTTAATTTTAATGTGATGTATAAATTTACAATATGAAATTATTATTAAAATGATTAAATAAACATATCCAATACCTGCTTTTTCAGTTTCTTCCACTATTTTAATTGGCTTTTGGTAGAACTCCTACCTATACAAAAAGTGCACCTAAATAAATATGCAACTAAAAAATACTGCTTCATTATTTCCTTGAAAACATTTTAATGCCTCGGTAATCGTTAATGGAGAAACGCTAATAGGTATCAATATACGTATCCTTTTCACAATGGAATCTTCTTCAAATCACAAAATAGAGGCAATTCACGTCAAACGCGCTCTGTGAATACAATAATACCAAGCACGTGAACGCTGTTCTGACAATTGAGCTTTGCGCGAAGGGTAAGCCCACAACTAGCGTAGCCCATACATAAATGAATCCAGTTTGGCAAACCATCTTCGCTCCTTAAAATCAGATGAAGCCATTCCACAACTACAAGTGGTTCATTCATTCCAAAAGAAAAAAAGAAAAAATTCTACAAGTAGCATCATCTCCTGCGAGATGACAAGTCACAAGAATGAAATTTTCTTTCGGATCAGCGTCATCACAATACCCTTTCCAAGTGAAAAAGCATTTTTGAAATTAGCTTTTTATGTTGTTTAATAAAAACATCTAAATAGTTTACCTAATTTTCATATTAAAGTCATTATATCAAGAATTAAATTTCTGAGATATGTGTATAATCTGTGACTACTATGGCTAAGTAGGTGGGCCCGAGGCTAGCATTATAAATAGCCTGAAATTGAGAGGAAAGGGGAAGATTGGATTGTTATTTTGTTTGTGGGATTTAGAGCATTGTAGGTTAGAGATAATTCTTATTCCAGCTAACAAAGACAGTGTAAGTGGATCTAGAAGATGGATTTTTCATCATCATTGTAGTCTCTGGTATGCCGTGTGGCATACCACGTATCTCCAATATTACACAGGTTACCTAACAGGTCGACCATACTGACCATGTCCCTTACTGCTTGCCGCTGCACTTCCATCTCTTCTGTCTAATGATCTTAACATATCAGGCGTTATGACTAATCATGCTCCCTCCTTATGCGGAAGAGCCCTTCTCAAAAAAAAAATAAAAAATAAAAATAAAAATAAAAATTCTGATTCGAATACAAGGAGGATAAGAGATATGTTTGGACACAAGCCCACTAGAGATACAATTCAATCACTACTAAAGCTCTCTCCCATAATACCCCCTATGTTCAACCTCTATGCACATTTGCGCATTTTCAATATCATTAATGAAATTCATGAATTCCAAGTTCAGTGCTCAACAAACTTTGAACAATTCGATGGACGGTTAGGCTGCCATCTTTGTCGCCATCATCTGGGTTCTTCTATTCTTGTGGGGATTGTAATTAATGATCTGTCAAGTTCACTGCATTGCGTGTCACACTTGGAATTTGATATAAAATATGTGTTGGCATTTGACGTTTTCACATTACACAAAAAGTGTGATCGTATCCTTAAAATAATATGGATAAAATTTGTGGTCTTGTTTGAAAGTAAATAAAAAATCTATTAGGTGGAAATATAAAAACTACCCCTCTTGCAAACATGGAGAAAGTTTCTCCTAAATACATTACCCCATTCATGAATGGCAGAATACATATGACTTGACTTGACTTCCCCAAACTCTCACTCTAATGATAATTTAAATAATACGCTAGCTTAGCTTTAAGAAATATCTATTATATATAGAGAAAAAAAATTTAGGTGCATGGTGTCAAAATGGGTGACACATGATGATAAAATTATAATCTATCATACCTATTGTATTTATAATAATGTATTCTATTACTATATTAATTTTCATCCATGTATGGACTTCATCTAAAAATAATATAAATTTAACGTAATAAAATAGTTTAATATAAATAACAACTTTAAAATAATTTTTTCAATATATAAACCATTTGCTATAAAATTTATATATGAATAAATAATTATGTAAAGTTTCATTACATTATAACATTACGCATATTTTTTAGACAACTACACTATTACGGTGCAGTTAGACTGATAATACTTCATCCTCCCTCCCTACAGGGTCTTAGGATAGTGATGGCCATTCATTTATTTATCAACCAAAAAAAAAAAAAAAAAAAACAACTACTAGTGACGAAAGGGGTTGGAAATAATAAAGATGTGGGTAGTTGGCACGTATTTTCAAGAAAAGAGGGAGATTTCGAATATATGAGTTTCTTGTGAATGTGGACATCAATCCTACACAATCAACCAGTTTTTTAGAGAATTATCCAGATATGACTGTATTATATTATTACTTCGATAATTTCGTGTTTTAGTTCTGGTTGGTGACAGTAGATTGATTTCACTTTTTACTGAATTTTTTATGTACTTATGTTTTGGCATCCTGCTGTCTTTCTCCTCGACTGATAGCGTAAACACAGTAAATTTTCCTGACTTCTGAGCCCGACATAAGCGCAACCCGTCTATGCCGATGCGGTATTTTCCAAAGCCAAAACTGAAACAAATAGGATCCACTTACTGGCTACAGAATTTATTTTGATCTCTTATGTACAAGAGGACAACAAATATTATAATCACGCAGATTCTAAATCCTTATAATATGGAAAAAAATTACTACAAACTTCATTAGAGGGAAATTATAACCTCGCATTACTACTAGGGAAATTGCGGGTAAGAAGGGTCAAACCTTCCACTGTGGGCAAACATGCCTACTACGCATACCATTATGCCAAGGCACTGGTTGCATTAGCGGCTACATAATTATATTAGCGTCTATATATAATTAGTAATTCAATCATATTATATTAGTTTGTGTCGGACTCAAATATTTTTATGTATAGAGGCAAAATCAACTGTGCCAAATACGCAAGGTAAATAAGCCCTTGGTTTTATAAAATTAGTGTGGATATTTGTGTCGGCTACGAAAGCCGAAAATAAAAATTAAAAAAGGAACCTGATCTATTTATCCAAATGGACGTTGGTGTGAGTTGTTACCGAATCTTTGATAATTTACATATGGGATAATTCTTTTTATACCCATGACAATTGTACTTAATTTATAATATACACACAATGTTTCATAAATTTCTTTTATACCAATAACATTTCATTCTAAATTTCTATTATACCCACGTCGTTAAAACTACCGTTATCTACTCTATTAAAAAGATGATTTTTCCATTTTAAAATTTTTTCTAAATAAAATAATTCAACCTTAATATAAGTTTTAAATTATTTAATATCTTATATCAATAATTTACTATCATCAATTGAATCATGTTAAGGTTAAATTATTACAATTAGAAAATTTTAAAAGACAAAATTGTCTTTTCAATGTAGTAGATAACAATAGTTTTAACATCAAAGTATAATAGAAATTTAGAATGATATGTTATGGGTACAAGAGAAATTTATAAAATATTGTAGGTGTATCAAAAATTATGTGCAACTGTTATGGGTACGAAATAAATTATCCCTTTACATATGAAATTCCGGATTATCATTTAACTATTTAAATCATAAGATTGTTATCATTATTGCTAGCTGGGGAGCGCCCGGTTGGCACTTTCAGTGGATGGGCAAATCCCCAAGGTAGTATCCAATCATCTCAAAGAGGTAAGTCTAAAATTTTTCCTCCTATTGTGAGAGTTAGGATTTTTGTCTCCCTTCAATATAAGTGAAGTTTTGCCTCCAAGAGAGAATTTAGAGAGCTTAGTGTCTCCCGTATAAAATGTGCTTAATTTGCAACATTAAATGTCAACATTTGTAATAAAAAACAATATTATTGTCAAGACCATAAATGTTGTCAGCCGTGACGTTTGTTGAGCCGAGCCATGTCATTTTCATGCGTTTAATTGGCCGGACCGGCGTCATTAACGTCTGCTACCGAAACGACGGCTTTGTTTGCTGGTGGGCTCCACTCACAGCAGATCGATTCACAAGAATCCCTTTTTTTTTTTTTGTTGGAACCAATTCAAACGTAAGCATCCTTAATGATAATGTAAAATATAATCTATACGTTGCCTTTAAAATCGTTTGTTTAGATAAATAATTGAATTTCATCTAAATCAAAAGATGAGCATAATGCTGATTAATAAATATGTAACGAGAATACTTCTATGAAACCGGGTTTCCTAAAAGTAATTTTGCAGAACTCTTTTTATTTTTGAAATATTGATCATTGATAAAAACTTTAAATTCATTTATTGTATTTAACATAATTTGTTTAGTTAGGAGATCAAGTTTCATCTCAATCCAATATGTGGATAGGCCACATTTGCTCAAAAATAGCTGCATTCATGTATAAATTATGAAAAATACTTAGATACATTTACACATGTATTAAAATGTGACAATACTTTGTAAAATCATTTATATCTATATTATTGATATTTTAGATAGTTTAGATGTTGAAGAGACTACTTCGATTTTGATATTTTATTAATGAGTCATTTCATTACGTTGATTTTACACATTTATAGATGTAACCCACATACTGTAAAATTAAAAAATAAAAGATTTTCAAAATACTATAAATGATGTTAAATACAATAGATGGATTGAATTTTCTATCAACCATCAAGATTTTAAAATGAAGAGAATTTAAGAAAAGAGAGGTTTCATAGAAGTGTCACCGAATATGTAAAATAAGTCTAATATATTATTTGAGTTATGCATCAATGTCAAAATTATTAATTCAACATTTACAATATATCAAATGTTTTTCTACATGGGTGAATGATTCCATAGACTGCTGTAATATTTTAATGCATCTACATACCAATACTTGAAACTAAACTTTTTTTTATTTGAAATTTATACAATATGATAATTGATATTACAATCAAGAACGTATATATAACTCTTCCAATATGGAAGAAATATTTCTATAAACTCCTACATGAGGGAAAATTTGTATAGAACTTTCGTGTTGGGAGGAATATTAAAACCCCTAGCCACTGGAGCTAAAGTAAAAAAAAAAAATTTTAAATCCACACAGTTGAATTTTAATTTTATCATCTTTGTTGGCTCATGTAAAAGGTTTACATAGAAATTTTATGTGGAGTTTGATTCCTTGCAAGTTCCACCCAATTTTGTCTTTTTTTTATTTTTTCTAACATACAATAAGTGATAAAAGATGCCACCAAGGTTGGTGTCATCATTCTCGCTAGGAAGTCATTGGTTTAACATTCAATCTCACTGGCTTATATGTGGGTTTTTATTTCCTAGTAGTTGTGTGGGTTTTTATGTATCTGATTATAATATTAATTATTGCATTGTATAAATACCAAAAAAAATATATGATAAAAGATTTCTAGTGTTGTTATAAAAATAAAAATTATTATTAAAAAAAACTCCCCATGCTTACTGTTTCTTCTTTAGGCAAGCTTTTTAATTGCTCTTGTCTCTCATAGGACATCATATCGAGTGGCCCGCCTTTACACCCATTTCGTTTTTTGGCCGAAAGAAAAAACTGTAGTCATAGGCATGCCAAATGAAGAATAAAATGGGTTATTTGATTTAGTGAATATATTAAGACTAATACCAAAGAGAAAGTGTAAAAAGGGCCAACTCTATCTTTCAAATGATTAAATAATTTAAAAGGCATTTTTCATACATTTACAACATCAATATTTAAAAGATTAAGTAGGGTGGGATTCTGTAACCATGATAAGAAAAAATTCTCCTTAAGTTGTAGGTTGCTACCATTAAAAAATCAATTTCGGCAGCCAATTATTTACAACAAACCATTATTGTTAACAACAAAGAGCTACCTATCCATACATGTATAGCCAAATAATTTAACATTATGCTGGATATCTATTTCAATTTTGCGCTTAGCAATAATCCCCATTCATATGAAACTACCTTTATTATATGCAATAAATGAATTTCTGTGCGTGATAATTTAGTGCAGTGAGATCTTTAATGGGACCTTTTATGGTGTTGCCATTTTTTAAAGAGAAAAATTAACACCAAATACTCATTTTGAGTGTATTTGACAAGTGATTAAACTTATGAATGAAAAATTTTTAGTATAAAAAATTTTAAATTAGAAAAAAATGATGTTATATAATAGGGGCAATAATAAATAATAAAAGGATAAAGTTAAAATAGATAATTTAATTTTATAGATTGTTGTTCAAAATTAATTGAAAAGTAAAATAGTTGTATAGAAAGATGTTAAAAAAATTGAAAAATTAAAAATTAAAAATTAAAAATTAAAAAAATCTATTTGAAAATTTTTATAGTTGTCCAAATACACCCTTAATCCGTTATAAAGAAATAGCTCTGCCCCGGACCTGGCAACTGCATTGTGTTAACATCATCGGAGTACATGCCACCAAGGACAACAAGGTACCCGACTAATGTTATCGGGAAGAAGGGAAGAGCATGGGAGGTCAATGGTCAATAGTCAAGGGTCGGTTAAAGATTCATGTTCAAAGTCGTCAAACTAATAAGGTTAGGATTATGCAATCTCAGCTGCTGAATTGTAGTTAAATGAATTATTTTCAAACATGATGAAATTCGCACTGGGCTGGGTTTGAAGAGTGTATGGAACCAACATTAGTACGATCCGTACTGGTGAGATCTTTGTCAGCGCTTCGGAACGTGCGCGGCTGCTTCTGACCACGTCCAGGTAGCTTGGCTTCCAAGAACTGGAGGCCAACGTTGAAACGGACCGCTGCACCTGTTGGAATTCGTTCGGTGACGTCGGGGAAATAAAAAAGAAAAAGAAAAAAAAAAAAAAAAAAAAAAAAAAAAAAAAAAAAAAAAAAAAGAGGCTTCGAAAATAGATATTAAAAAAAATTGAAAATAGTCATCAAGGCACCTTTTGTTAACTACGGTGGGTGAAAAGCTACCCTGCTCCATTTTTCTAAAAAATAATTTAATTTTATAATTACTTTATTATCTTTTTGTTTTTTTATCTCTTTATTCAAAATATTTTTCTTACTCAAACATCCTATTTTTTCTCACTTTATTTCAATTATATTATATGAATTTTACGCTTTTCAAAAAAAAAACAATTTCACCTCCTAAAACTCATATTAGTAGAGCATAAGTTTGACAAATGTATGCAACCGCGAAACAAATTTAGGGTGTGTTTGGTAATGAATAAAACTTTTTGTGAAAAGTTTTGGAAAGTAAATTTTGTTAAATGATGTAATATGATAGGGATAATAATGAGTAGTAAAGAGTATAAAGTTAAAATAAATAAGTTAGTTGTGTGGATAATTGTTTAGAAATGATTAAAAAGTAGAGTAGTTGTATGGAAAAATGTGAAAAAATTATTAAAAAATATAATAGTTATAGAGAATGAAAAGTTTCATATTAAAAAGTTTTAACTTGACATGTTTTATTAATTGCCAAACGCACTCTTACACTTAAACAAGAAAGCAAAGATTTCCATATATAAAAGGGAAGTTGGGTGGTAATAAAGCTTCCCTAAAATAGGGACTAAAGAAAAAGATTCCACCGCAGGAGGAGAATAAAGTAAAAAGCCACAAAAGTGAAATTCCAAGGGTTAAAATGTCTTTCACGGCAAATGCTCACCGTCAATGCTTTGTAGATTGCCCATCCCAGGCCTGACCAAAGTCATAGGCATTTTGCGCAACTTGATTTGAGTCAATATATTTTTCAACAGTTTTAAAATTTTCGAGGGGAAATTTGTTCATTTTAAAAAATTCAACAAGACCACCCCCACCGGGAAGCACTCCATGGTCTGCCCCCAATTTCCCTACTAATTAATGTTGACTTTTAGGTTTAAAAATGTCACTCAAGTTAAAAATTGGGCTTAACCTAATAAATAGTTATAACCTAATTAAAGAAACCAAAACCAATTTTAATTTTGAAGAAAACGTTATTCAATTGATCCTTAAATTTCTATATGATTTAGTTTAAAATCTAGCTATTTTTGCAATTCAAACGTCTAATCCAAAAAGTTGAATTTTAGTATACGTAAAGTTTACCAATATATATATAAATGTTGATTCTCATTACATATGTGTATGCTTAAACTATTATGAATTTAATTATTAGACAGTGAAAGTGCAAGGGCACGAGAGCTGTCAGACGCGAACTGTAAACTTTGAATCCGCACTTCAGGAAATTGCGTAAGGATGGGATTGACCAACTGCCTAACCTCACATACGCCCTCTGGTTTGGTCGAAGCCCGCTATGGATCTTCTGGCCATGCGCGTCGTGAGGAAAGGCGTTTCTTCTAGAAGGAAGTGAATTCACGAATATACCCCCTCGCTTTTAAACGTGACAATGACATGCTCGCTCAAATCCGGGAAGGCATACAAATGATATATGCGAATGATCCCCCGCGGCGGCCATGCCCAAAAAATTATTTTTTATTTTTCACACATTTACGGGATCCACATAGATAATTCTGCATCTTAAATTTTATATTTTTTCAATTTTCCTGCACATTAGATGCATGAAAAATGCGGTTTTATTTGTTAAGATTCAAAATTTAGCTAAAGATCCAAAAAATAATTTTTTTGAGAAATAAAAAATACATAAAAATGCATTTTATATATGTAGATTTATATAACATAAAACCTAAACATCTATGAAAAGCTAAGAAAATAATTTTTTTGAGCAGCCTAGAAATTGCATAGTATATAGGCAATCCCTGAGGACCATTCCCATGAAATGTTGAGTTAAAAGGAGTATTTATTTACGTCAAAATTTTCACTTTCTATAATTATCATTTTTTTTTTACTTATTTCTATATAACTACGCTACTTTTTCAATCATTTTGGTACAACTATTCATACATTTAATCTATTTATTTTAAATTTATTCTTTTTACTCTTTATTATTATCTCTATCATTTCATATCATTTTCTAGTATTTCAAAATTTTTACATAAAAAATTTATCACTTTTCTAACACACAGAAAAAAATATAAAAATTAAAATTTTAACAAACTAATAGACTTGCCTGGCATTTGCATTACAATTAGGTGAGCTCAAGGATCGAGATATGAATGCAGACGCAACAACAACGGTAGAGTATTTTTAGGAAACGTTTGGTAATATATAAAATTGTGGGATTGTCGAATATTATGGAAAATGGAAAAGAAAATATTTTTAACAAACGTGTGATTGATAAGAAATGATAGGGGGTGTAAATGGAATAAATAAGTTTATTCGATGTAGTTAGTAGAAAAAAATGATTGGAATGTAAACATAAAAGTAAAAAAATAGTGTTATTGATGAAACAATAATTGACCTTGAGAAATCAAATCTCATAGTTTTCTACATTTGCACGGTAACAAAAGTGCCCCTATTTTAGAGCTTCGACTAAACAATGTGGGTTAAAAAGGACTTCTACAATTTTAATGCCCGGACTAAGGCCCCTCTAGTCTTTTTTTTTTGGTTATTTGCAAAAAAAAAAAAAGAAATCATATGACTTTTCCTCGGCAGTATTTGTTAACACTTAAAACTTTTAACTCTTTACGACTATTCTATGTTTAATTATTTTCTCAATTCTTCATGTATAACTACCTGACTTCTTAATCATTTCTACACAACTACTCATATAACTAATTTATCTATTTTTACTTTATTCTTTTTACTTATTATACTTACTCTTATCATATCAGATCATTTTCTCATATTCTAAAGATTTTTACGGTACAAATTTTTCGGTAAAAGTTTTGTCATTATCCAAATATACTCTTAATATTGTTGTTTCGATATTTGTAAATATAAAATTTTAATTTTTGGTGTTGTGTAAAAATAATCTTTTGAGGTTAATTAGATTTTGAGAAGAGCAATTAAGTGGACCCCAAATATATGAAGTTTTGACATATATGAAAATTATTATGATATGGATGCATTTGGTGGTCAGAATACATTTAATGGGAGAATGCCATCGGCTCATTAGGCTGTCTTTGCACAAAAAAGTAAAAGAATTATATCCACAAATACCGAAACCACAAGGCTAAAATCGTAAACAGAAAAAACTTACAACTTATTTTTTAAAATAACCACTTCTTTTTGTCAAACTTCCTCTCCCTATAGTATTCACGTCCTGCGCGCGTCTTGAGATGGGGCGTGAACTGGTAATCATCCAAACCGTTCAAAATGAATATACGGTTAGATAAAAGATTTTCGGCAAGAAATACTGTGACCCCGCAAGAGTCGCTCAACGCGATCCGCGAGGACGAAATGATGGATGACGCAAGAAGAAATCCTCTTCTCATCTTTTCTCCCATCCGGAAAGCAATTCAAAATGCGTAGATGAACCTTTTTAATCGGTCTTCTTCTTTTAAAATATTGGCGCGATTTCCATGTGAGCTTCATCCTCGTCCACTTTTTAATTCTCTTTTTTATTATAATATTGATCAAGCAACTAATTTAAAAATAGCTCTGGTTACTCCATTCACAAATGCATTTTCTCAACGACCAACGGAAACGTTGAATCCAAAGTGCCACGAAATTACGCTCTCTGGCTGTCATCCCGCAACCTAAAGTATGAGGCTTATTTTCTCCGATCGCTTCGTCCATTTCATACGACTCAATGGTGTAAAAGCTCTAAAGAATATCATATATCCGGCCTCTTTCGTAACTCACACGCAGAGTAAGGAATCCAGTGCAAAAGAACTGGACGGTCCAAATTCAAACGAATTCGAATACTTCCGCATATACCCATTTAATCGACAGTCTTTAGTGCGCGTTTGGGAATCTGCCTGCGCATCAGCTTTCGGCATCGCTGGGAAAGAAAAGTGGGGGGCGGCGCATGCATTGGGGAGACAAATGCTAGCAGATCATATGATATTGACTTAATTTATTTTAGTTTATAGAGATTAAAGACAATTATTAGTTTTGAAATATTTGTGCGAGTTCCACAGTTATTTTATAAACGTATATACATCTACGCTAATTTTGAGATGGTTGATTTGAATGCTAGCAAAGCCGATTCTATACACCTCATGCGCGGTCCCATTTTTTTTAATAAATGCGTGGATCCCATCTAGATCTTGCCTCGTGTATTCATGCTTATTTCATTAATTTTATAAAAAAATAATAAATAAATTTAAAATTTTGTTAACCTTTACATAGGCAAATTTTAGGCATGATCCACGTGTCTATAAATAATAAATAAGGGTGGTTGTTGGGAAGTGATAAAACTTTAGACGAAAAGTATTTTGTGTAAAAATTTTTGAAATAAGAAAAAATGATATAATATAATAGGAGTAATGATAAAAATTAAAATTAAAATAAATAGGTTAAATGTATCGGTAGTCATGAAAAAATGATTGAAAAGTAAGGTGGTTGTACATGAATAAGTGAATAAATAATTAAAAAATAGAGTAATTATGAAAAATAAAAAATAAAAATTTTAGATTAAAAAATTCTTGATGTAGACAAGCAACCCGTAAATTAACGAATTTGGGCTGCCTATAAATTTCCTCATTTACTAGTGGGTATATGGTAAATGAACCCTTGATACTCATACCATGTACTCTGACGTGTGTGTATGTATATATATAATAGCGCAATTATATGTAATTAGATTATATTCAAGTAGTTCAATGTAACACTTTATATTTTAAGATTTTAATACTTAATGAAAAGTTAAATCCATTCATTGTGTGTAATATCATTTATTTAACTAGAAAATCAATTTTTATCTTGATAAAAAATTCGCATAGGCTATATTTTTGAAGAAATATATATTCATATGTAAATTATAAAAAATCTTTATATTAATTTACTTAAAATATAATAACACTTCATAGAAGCATTTATCTACGTAGCAATAATATTTTAGATGATTTAAATATTGAAAATACAATTTTAAAATTAATATTTAATATTAAACTATTTTATTATGTTAAATTTACACAATTATAGATGAGCCTATATAATAAAATATTTAATACTAAACAAATGTAAGAGTTTTCAAAATACTATAAATGATACTAAATATAATAGCTTAAATGAATTTTTCATTGACCATTAATATATTAAAAATGAAAAAGTTTACACAGATAAAAGTTTTAATATAAGTATCCCGGAAATGTATATACCCTAGTTATGACAAGTTAATTTAAGATTAGATTAAATGCTACGTGAAGTAAAAATCATTGCAGAATAGGCCAATTGAAGGCCTAGAAAGGAGAGTAGAGATACGATGTAAACAAGTATGCCTCTTTAAAAGACAAGATTCTCAAAGGATTTTGTACGTCAATATTTATAAATTTAAAAAGCAGATGAAATCCTTAAATTTGACATAAAATGGCTAATTAAAATATCTTTCTAGTATCTTAAGTGATCCCATATAACCCTCTCAATTTTTAAGATATTGATGACTAATGTGAAATTCGATTCATTTGTTTTATTTAACATTACTTATTTAGTTAAGAAACTAAGTTTCATTCAAAACAAGTATGTGCGTGAGCCCTATTTTCTAAAAAATATACATATATATATATATATTCATATATAAATTATGAAAAACATTTAGATTCCTTCACACGGACCCCGATTCAGTGCTCTCGGGAGCATGCAGTGCTACATGCTCCTGGGCGCATACATATATATATTTTTACTTGTTTTTGAAAATATTTTCATAAACATGTTAGCCAAAGTGTATTTAGTCCGTGTGTAAATTTTTAACATTTTTGGAGTATTTTAGGTATTTATTTTTTATTTTTGAAAATCAGTGGCATTTTACATAATTTAAAATTACTAAAATGCTACTAATTTTCAAAAATCAAAAATAAATATCTAAAAATCTTCAAAAATGGTAAAAATTGATATATATGTTAAATACACTTGAGCTAACATGTTTATTAAAATATTTTCAAAAAAAATAAAAATAAATATATGTATGCGCCCGGGAGCATGCAGTACTGCATGCTCCTGGGGGCTGGGAGCACTGAATCGAGGTCCCCTTCACACATGTATTAGATTGTGTAGATGTTCAAAAAACTTTTTTAAAATTGATATTTTAGCATTTAACTATTTTATTATGTTAATTTTATACATTTATAGATAAAACCCATGTATAGTGAAATTAAACAAATGAGAGAATTTCCATGATAATATAGATGATCTTAAATATCAACTATCAATTTTTTAAGTATAGAGGAGACTATTCATACAATTAAGCGGGATCAAATATATATATTTATATATCTTTCTAATAACCAATATATATTTTGGTATCAAAAGACCTTTACTTATGTCATAAGTAAATAAAAGTTATCTTTGCAAATATAGAATTAAGATCAAAAGGTGCAAATTTTACAAACTCAAAGTCCTTTTATATTAAAACCTAATTTTCAAAGGATCATGATCCAATGCACTTGATGTAATGGAACTTCCATACACCCAATAAAAGGATTATTTTTTTAATTTTTTATCAAATTGATAATCTAAGTATATTTAACTTATAAATTAATTTTTACCATGTTTGAAGATATATTTATTTTGAATTTTCACCTACAAGGGTATTGTGGTCATTTGAGAATAACTATAATACTCTATTGCTTAAAAATTCAAAATAAATATATACACATTTTCGACAATAATAAATTTTAATTTATGAATACACTAAAATTAATAACTTCAAAAAACAAAAAATTAAATAAAATAGTCCATGACATCAAGTGCACTAAAGTGCCAGTGCACTTGGTTGCTTTAGATTAGGATACATTTTCTTTTCTTTTCTTCTATTTGATTGTGTAATTCACCTTGGGTGACTAGGTTAGTAATGAGGTTATTACTTCTACCCAACATTTAAATTTTGAATCCCTCACTCATATTACTTTATATACACTTAAGTTCGGTGGCTTGTACATCCAAATTAGTAAAATTAGTGAAATTAGTGATCAAAACAAGGACAACGACAAAAATTTTTTTTAATATATATACCAGTGATGCAACTACATGCATGTGAAAGAAGTAGCTGTTCTAATAAGGAAGAAAAAGCTGCAGCAACAACAACAAAAAGGTGCAAAATCAAGCGAAATAGCGTCATATCTAGGGCAAAAGATGTCACTTGAATTTGGTTGGAGGACATGTCATATTCTTTGGATGACGTTAATTATTATGTACTACATATAACATCAGATTTCCTTTTCGTTCAGCTGAAAGTTCAACACGTAATCTGATTAAGAGTTAACTGCAGGATTCTAATATTTGACAATGAAAATTTGTTTTTTTGGTGTCTTGAGATTTTTTTTGATGGACTTGAGATTTTTTTTAGATTGTATATTTAGGAGAATATTTCAATGACGGATAGAACTTCCTTTTTTAGTATTTTTTGAATTTTTTAAAATAAAACTCTTATTTTAGGTGTATTTAATCTAAACTAAGTTTTACCATATTTGAAAATATTATATATATTTTTAATTTTTAAAAATAAGGGAGTTTTGTACTTTTTAAATGCTCAAATATCCCTATTGTCAAAAATACAAAACATATACAAATTTTCAAAAATGACAAAACTCAATGCATAAGTTATATATATATATATTGATTAAGAGTTTTATATAAAATTTTTCAAAAAATAAAAAATAAAATTTCTAACCAGATGCATTGAAATTTAAACAAAACCCATATATTTACATCATATCTTAATTGATTTATTAATCAAGCTCTAAAATAATTCTTACCGGTTATCAGAAGGATACCACTGGATCTCAGACATCAAAGGAAGAGAACAATTTATGCCTTAAGAATTTTACCAATGAAAGTATATGTATGTATAATCAGGTTCCGCACTTGACGCGACCCATTCAACTCTTATGGGATTTAGGATACAGTTAAAAATTTTGAAAAACGTATTAGCAAACAAGTTATATACAAGCGGAATAAATAAAAAGATTGATCATGACAAGTTGAAGGTTGTCTGCATAGTTAGCTTTAACTTATAAAATAAACCAACTAGGCCTTTAACAATACATTTAGTGACGCATGTAATAATTTTTCTTGTCTCATCTTCAATGATATACGTTGAGATGACCTTTGGGAATGAAACTTCAGAGAACTCGATTCCATTTACAACTAGATTAACAGTGAACTGTTGTATATATCAGTGCAAAAAATACAATTTATCGTAGTGAAACTAGTTGAAGGGCTGTGCTCTTATGTAATCCGGTTACATCCAAGTTTTTCATGTAACTTGTCCGTTTTGGCCTACCGTGGTTAACAGTAATATAAAATCTGCTCAGCATATTGCATTGAAAATTATTTGTTTAACTAACAAATTAATTTTCTTCCAAAGAAAAAATATGCATGAGTCCACTTTAAAAATGTATGAAATGAATGTAATAAAATTTCAAAGTTTTTTCCTCAAAAGAAAATTTCATAGTTTTATTTTCAACATTTTCAACACTCGTGATTATTGGAAAATAAAAAATTGATTATAAATTGTAATAAAAAAGTTTTTTAAAAAAATCAATCAAAGTATAGCCCAAAGGTATTGCATGTGAGGTGCATGAGTTTGATGTCAACTTTAAGTGTCAGAGGAAGTGTGATCTGTAGTGTAATCCAATGTAATAAAAAAGCCTAGACGTGTTAGATGCACGCGTCTATAACTCCGAAGAATACAAATTTTGACTTCTGCTAAATCAAAAACCAAAAAGCATGATGATAAAGAAAAAAGGAAAAGCAAAGATGGCTTATCTGAAGAGATTAGATGAAAATGCAATAATGTATATTGAAAATGGTGAAGTTTACAAAATATATTAAAAATTAAAAAATTATGCCAAGAATAGGAAAACCCATCCCATATACGTCTCATTCAAGAACCTAAGATACACTGGACCATGAGTGGACGACGTGTCCTTTGCTAAGGAGAGAAAAGGGAACAAGTTACAGGAAAAGCTAGTGTATAATGCGTGGGAATACTTTTTAAGAGTAGGTAATTATATAAAGAGAAATACTTCTATACAACCTATCGTGTTTTACAATTATTTGATTTTCATATTTTTCACATATAATCTGTGCATTTTGTTTAAAATTATTTATTTAACCTAGCCTATATAAAAAATAGGTGAATTTAAAACTTTTATTATCAATATTATTTATAATATAATAAATTCACAATTTCTGTGAATTATATACAAATTTAAATAACATGATTTTTTGTTTCGTGCAAATATAAATAAAGTAAAACATGACCGATGATTTTGATTTAAAATAAAACATGAAAACATTTAAAATTTAAAAATACAACAGATCGTATATTTTTAGTTGTATCGAACAAATGTTCTCCAATAGAAATATAAAATAATAATTATAAATATAAATAATAATCGAAATTTTTTTTGATTGAAGAATATTTTACACTATATCTCAATTTATATTACATTCAAACCGTGAGATAATTATAACAAACTTACAACATAAGATAACAACAATCTTTCACATATCAAGTGAGGATGCTACCAGCTCCCATCTAGGTATAAAAGGGGACCACCCACCCCAAATATAATTCCAAATTTCCATGGAATTTGAACACACACAGGCAAGAAATTTGAATCTCTCGTTCCGCAGTGGGTGACCAGACCGTTCGGCAATAAACGAAATTTTAAATTATTAAAAGTGAGCCTCTTTATTATTTTCGTCGAACGCACCTAAAGTGAGAGGCATATGATGCCCCCGCGCAGGGTCATAACTTCATGTAAAAAAGAGACTAGGGAAGGTTCGTGGAAAGTTACCCAGATTCCAGTCGATCGTCACCTTTCGATTCGAATGGGCCCCCTTTCCAAAAGACGTCAAATGCGACAACTGGTCGGACCTTGGAAGCGACGCGGAACACTACCCTGTCTCGGTTTTCTATTTTTTATTATCAAGCCCTCGGCCTTGCAATTAGTAGAATCCATTCACCACTGAAAGAATTGTTTGATAATTGATACGTTGTTATGACTTTCATGTCTTGGTCTGATCTGTGCGGCTCATATTTTTTTGACCCAAAATATTCCGGAATATATTATCATTTCATGAGAAAATTGTGCATCCCCACAAACAAGAATGCAACTGTTTGGATGCCATGTTGGGCCGATAGAGGCCCCCGCATTCAAGCGCGTTTGGCCGTCCATGTTCAAAGGTAAAACTTGGGCGGCTGAGATGGCGAGGATATTGCGCTCCGACCCACGCATTAACTAAAGACTTTTATGCCGACCCATCATTTGACCCGTCCAAAAATATATTTTTTATTTTTAAAATTTTTTTATTAAAAAATTCAAAATAAATATATACATGTGTTCAAAAATGATAAAATTTGATTTATAAATTAAATATAACTAGATTGATATATTTATAAAAAATTTCAAAAAAAACAAAAAAATATGTTTTTAACCCGTACTCCACTTTAATTTGACAAGAATCCAATCTCCCATTTTTCAAGGGCCATCTTATTTTTCTCAATAACTAATATCTTAAGGATAATTTACGAATATAACTAATTAAACCATGTATTTTGCCTCCACCTAGAGGCTAGCCCGGTTGGACATTTATAGCTACTCTCATTTTATTTATTTATTTATTTTAAAAAACACCCACGATATGCACTTATCATAGTCCGACCAAAATTGTTCATTACTATCTATTTTTCTAAGCTGACTGATCATTTACGACCGGTCGGAAATCTGGTGATTTTCGATCGGTCAAAAAATATATTTTTTTGTTTTTTTTTTTGAAAAATAATTTTATAAATATGTTAATCTAATTATATTTAATCTATAAACC
>JAXCLR010000001.1:64408470-64433196 GCA_035584095.1 Annona squamosa
TATATATATACTCATAAAAAATCTCACACAGGAAAATAGAAGAACTTCCCAAAAATCATTCTCATCAAACTCTAACATAACCTTCATCTGTATCACAAAAAAGGGGTCAAGATTTTCATGAACTAAATTTGTATGAGATTAAAACGCTGAGCTCATTTTGAATCGGGCGTATATGACATGAGGTGTACGAAACCTTTCGTACGCTGCACGGGCACAATTAATCCCATCGAATTCCAACCATTCCGTTGTTGCTTGGTAGTCATCCATCCTACGAAGAGCTCAAGGAATTCATCTGAATATGCTGGTCAGTTTTTCGAATCCAATCAAAGACAAGGACGAAAACGCATGCTTCCTTTCCGATCAATAACCCGGTGAAAATAAATATCGCAATGCAATTTTCCGAATCAAATTGGCGTTGTCTCGACATTAATGAATTGCAATATCCTTGTCATTTGATGTGGATATCGGCTCTCTGTTCATTTGTTTCCTGGCTTCTATTGCCTGAGTGCGCAACAGCCTCTGTATTCATTCGGGTGCTGGCTTTTATCGCCTGGAAGTGACAATGACATAGTACTCTCATCAAAAGACTGTAAAGACGAACCATGAATAAAGAGACAGCAGGCTATGGAAGTTATCTCACCTCCTTTTCCCAATCGCACCAGATGGTCATGCAAGCCAATATAAGTGTTTGAACAGCAGTGCCGCCGATCATCCCAGCCCAGATGCCCTGTGAGGTTTTCAAACGCAATTGTTACTCGGGCACTTAGAAATATATGTAAGCACAGAAATTAATGGTTCACATAGTTTATGTGCTAGTTGGTGACTTTTTTTTTTTTTTTTTTGGGGGAAGTCCGTGACTTGGATATCGAGCCAAGTTCCGGGAACCCATCACGTTAAGGCATCCATCTGAATCCATATCCACATCTATTCTGATTTGCAGCCCCATATATTGTGTTGTGCAATCCAATCTCACACGGATTTAGTTTATATAAGCCTAAACTTCTTCGTATGTTATAAATAGAGAATTTGCTATAGGATTTGGTAAGTTTGTAATTTTATAAATCTTTCTGGTGTATTATTTTATAAAGTTTAGTCTCTTCTAAGAGTTTCCTGTGAGGTGTATTGGGTTTAAGAATTTCTTTTTTGATAATTCTTCCTCTTTAGGATTTTTCAATTTGTAAATCTGAATATGTTTTGTTTCTCTTTTTATATTTTTTGATAATACTTTGTTGTTCGTAAGATTATTTTATAACTCATTAACATCAAAGCTTGAGCTTTATAGTATTAACAACAAAGTTAGAGATATAGAAGTTAGATTTCAAAATCTATTTTGAAGGTTACAGTTTATTTAAAGCTTTTTTGAGAAGAGTTTAAGAAGAAGAGTTACAGATACTTACAAAATCCATCTCTTTAGTATAGATTATCCTTTTAGTATATTAATAGTCTCTTTTGATTATCACGTTTCAATATCTTCACTCGATTGACACTTTTGATACATTAATTCAGTCTCTTTTCATTATCAAGTTTCAGTGTTATTCGAGTTTAGTTGAGATTTTACATATTATTGAAATTTCTTTTGGTTTTCAACTTTAGGTTTTGTTGAAGTTTGGGTAAGGCTCCTAATATATTATTCAATTTTCTTTTTGATTTTCAACTTTAGACATCGAGTTAATTTGATTAAGATTTTTAGATTTTGAGTAGTAGTTTACAGATAAGATAAAGAGTATATTTTTATGTTTAAGATGTTACTTGAATCCAAGTAAATATGACGATTTATCAGTTAATAACTTGGATTTCAAGCCAAGTTATGCAAACCCATCACATTAAGGCATTCATCTACGCATTTATTCTAATTCGCAGCCTACTATGTTATGCAATCGAATCTCACGTTTATTTATTTTGTCTAAACATAAACTTCCTCATGTGTTATATATAGAAAATTTACTTTAATGTCTGGTGAGTTTATAATTTTGTTTTATATTTCTTTGCAAATGTAGTCTTTGCTAAAAGTTTCTTGTAAGCTGTATTGGATTTGAGGGTTTTCTTTTTTAAAGTTTTTTTTATAAAATCTTTAGTAACCTTTTTATTATAATGGATTTTTTCTTTATCTGCTCGTAATATTTTTCTTCGCATTGAAAAGCTTTTCACGTAAATTTGTGTTTATTATGTTTATCTTTCTCTTGTATTTTTCACACTATTTCGTTGTTTGTATTATTCTTTTTAAACATTATATGAATGAGAATCAGGTGGGAAAGGTACCAAAACACCAAGATGTGTAACCCATCCCAAGAAGACGCCAACAGGGACTCCAATCAAGTAGTAAGAACCAATGTTGACATATGCGACAACCGTTTGCCAACCTGATCCTACAGCCACACCTGCAAAGCCATCCAAACAGCCAATGTCATATACTATATAGACGCCGACGTCGGCCCATGCATTCAATTGGCAGATGTATGTATGAGATGCTCACCAGATAAGACTGGCTGGATGCTATTGAGGAGGATGGTGAAAGCCAGCAGGACTGCTAATCTGTTGACAGCATCGATAACCACAGTGCTTGACGTGAAGATGACAGCGAATTTTTCATGCAAGGAGATGATCAGCGTCCAGAAAATGAGTCCAATCGCCGAAGAAGTTACCACTGATACGATGGTAGCAAATTTGGCACCTTTACCGTTACCTGCCCCGAGTTCATTTGAAACACGAACTCTGCATTATGCAACCACAGAAACCAATCGTAAGAAGGCAACCCGAACAGGGATGTGTCATCCGGCAAATTCTGATGGTGAATGTGTATATTTGGAAATTTTAGCATCTCTAATCCGACAGCAGATGGAATTGGGCCCTTCCCAAAAGAGTTGGAATTCAATTCACCAAGAAAATGGCATGGGTCTAAAAGGTCGTAGTTCGATTGGAATTGGGGATGTACGATTTCAAAAGCTAAACCTAGTTTTTTTTTTTTGATGGTAACCTAGTTTTTTTTTAATGTGAAGTACACATGGTAAATGGTATAGATGCATTAAAATATTTTAAATTAAAAAATTCTATGCAATCGGTATATTTCCCCGCATATGATAAATCTATACATTATTAAATATATTTAGATCGGTTCATATATGCATGCACTAGAATATTATAATACTTCATTATACTTTATTTATATATGAAAGACATTTTAGATGATTTAAGTTTTGATCTTAGCAACAGAAAAATTGGTACATTAGTTCAATGATTATATTACGTTGATTTTACGCCTATACGAGATGAGATATGCACATATTTGGTTTGCATTATTTCCTAATGAAATAAATGATCATAATATAATAAATGAATTCAAATTTATATTTGTCGTCAAAGTGGAACAAAATTGAGCGACACGCACATTATTGGAGCAGGCTCCCGTATATAAGTGCACACCAGAACTAGGTAAGTTATATATTCCAATTTTCGGATGTGTCACTTTGGGCAGTTCTATTTAGGATCTGTGTGCCCGTCGAATGGCTAGGCAACATCCACGATAGCATGTGTCATTGGGCAGCCAGCTAGCGCTTAAAGCGGATAAGAACAACGTGTACTGTTCCCCCAGAGCAGTGCACACCTTTTCTTCGACACATACACGGAGCCGAAAATGCGTGGGTGGGAACAGGGGAAGGAATGGATGGCATGAGTGGAGTGGAAATATTCCACGTGGGACAGTCATCACACTGTTCCAATCCGGCCGGTCTGCACATGCGTCACATGTGCCATTACGTAATCTACTTTGCTTCCATCCCGTTTAAGAAATTCAAAAAAGCCTTTTGTCTTTTGCCGATAGAATGTTTCTACTGCCTTCTAAACCCATCTCACTTCGATGATAAAAAGTCTCCAGTAAAGACTATAAGAACAGCTCTTATTATTGAAAGCCGAACAAAAATAAAAATTATTTAGTTTTTGAGCCCACCGAATCCAATATGACCAAAAAATTGATTTAAATTTGGTGGGCCAGGGTAGAAAGTGGTAACAAATTTGTACTAAATTATGGTTGATGTTGCGTGGTTAATAGCAATAGAAATATATATATACACACACAGTAGAAGCAGCCACTACTCCAGTATTTAGATAGAGTTTTTTCTATCTTGCTTAACGTATTTTGCACTTAATAATAAGAGATTACGCTGCTAATACAGATGGCTCCCCATCCATTCAACTCCCCCGATCAACTGGCACAGGCTAAAGTTTAGAAAATAAATGGCCCTACTCAAAATTCAAACAACTGCCAATTGCCAAACAAGACATTGATTTCAGTAACTTCCGTCAACCAAAACCACAACGGAAGAATCTACCATGTTCAGACCATGAGGAATCTGGGACTTATTTAATTAACGCAGCCTGCCTGCTGGCTGATTTAACTATTTTCAATATGATTTTTTTATTAATTAAAAGTTATTTAAAACTATAGAAACGGGGGAAATTCAAAGAAATTTAGTAGTGATCTCATGTTCTCCGCATGTTTATGGGTTTAGTAAATAATTCGAACATGCAAATTAATTATATGAAAATTTGCAGGGACGGATGATGATTTCCATTGAAAACGAAGTGAAGGAGATCCGGTTACCACTCAAAAGCAGTTTTACCAGACTCCCAAGTGCTCCGGCTCATGTCGTGTCATCACCATGTGGAGTAGTCAAAGAAATTAACAAGGAAAGGAATTAAAGTGGGCTAAATAAAGGTGAGAAAGCGTACCCGGTTGCAGCGAAAAATGCGAAGGGGATCATCATCTCCCAGCCGTTGATGCTCATGCTGTCTCATCCATGAATTTTTTTTTTTTTTTTTTTTTTTTTAAAAGCATCGTTAAAGAGGGCGAGAAAATAATAATGGATAGCAAAAAGCTGAATCAATAGGCAATGACTCCATACTCGGTCGCGTCAATGAATTGCAGTGGGCCACGAATGAGAGATGTACAATCTCACGTTCTGCGTACAATATTGCAGGCACGAGTTTGTATGGTGGGGCACGCCGCCAACTTGTATTATTGAATTTTTTTCACCCCCATTTAACTCGTTTCATAAGATGAGTGAAATGACGTGAATGAATTAAATTGGGGCCTATCAGCTTCTTACCAGATTGAAAGCGCGTCAACAGCCACTTCTGCGTCCTTTAAATTCCCGGTCAAGAGGACCAGTATCCGGTAGTACCAGTTCTCCAAACTGTGATTGATAGGTCGAAATAAACATATTAGAACGTGGAGGGAAAAAAAATGCATAATCGGGATCAGATGTAAAAAGTAAAATGTAAAAGGTAAAAATGAAAGATTTAATGCTGTATTATAATAAGAATAGATTATAGAACAAATGATAAGAATAAAGATAATAAGATACCAAATAATATGCATTACAAAATGGACCCTTAATCAATTAATTAATTAATTTTTACTCTGGTAGTCTGGTTACGTGAGGAACTGATATACGGCACTAGGGTGGCTGATCACATACCACAGCATGACCCCAGACGCAGCGGAGAGTTTGAAAAACTCCCAGAGGCCAGAAAAGGCCTCCATGGAGAAACCGGTCCATGTATCGGGACAGCCGCCGAGAGCGGTGTAACCAAACTGACCCAGCACCACCACCCACCACGAGAAATTGAGAGTGCAGGCGGCCCCAGCGATGCCAAATTCCAGCTTGTATACGAAAAGCCAGCTGATGAAGATGTGGACGACGAAGGCCACGGCCGACACGTAGGCGATGACGTGGTTCCGCAGCTGGCACTGCAGGAAGCGCTGCAGAGGGAATTGGAAGGCGAAGGAGAAATGGAGCGGAAGCATCCACATGGACGTGTATCCGGCGAGCTCCGCGACGTCCTGCGGCTGGCCCATGAGGAGGAGGATGGGCGTGGCGTAGACGTAAACGGGCACGAGGAGGATCGCGATTATGATGAGAACGATCCAAGAGCGTTGCATGTAGATTCCCAGCATATGGTATTTCTTCGCACCGTAAGCTTGGCCGCAGAGAGTCTCCAGGGCGCTTGCCATGCCTAACTGCATGCACGCAGAAGCAGAAATTAACGCTGCCGGTCACTACATATATCTTCGTTGTCATTGAATAGTAAATATTTTCCATATACATATATATTAAAAAAATTACCAAGAGTCCGAAGACGAGGCCGACGACGACGGTATTGGCGATGGAGAAGGCGGCGAGCTCCAGATCGCCCAAATGGCCGGCGAAGGCCTGGGAAACGATGTTCATTGTGAACATGGCGACGCGGCTGAAGATCGCGGGGCCAACGATCGCCCACAGCTTCTTCGATTCGATGAGGATCTTACGGCCCAGATCCACGTCCGGGGCCGCCGCTGCCGATTCAAGCAGCAACGGCACTTTCTCTTCCCTTCCATTCATGTCTTGCTCTTCCACTTGCTGCCGACTTTAATTCCTTCCCCGATTCCCACGGATGAGAGGGAAGAAAGAAAAGAGAGCTGGAAAGAAAGAGACAAGCAACCATTATGCCATATCAGCGGCGGACGTAAGCGCTTACCTCAGCGTTGCTATGATAAGTTACTTGTTAATCCGTCCGTTCGCGAATCATCCGACCCACTTCTGCTGGAATCTAGATACGATAGCATGATATTGTCGTCGGGTATACTAGCGTTTTTTTCAGATTGGGATCGATGAACCGGTTTTCTTTTTCTTTCCTGTAGTCGATGTGAATTTTTAAATGCTTATAGGATCAATTCTGTCTTTATCAAATAAATAAATAAATAAAATTCTGTCTTTATCCTCTCATACGCCCTCCCACTTCGTTTTCATCAGGTTTTTTTAGTTTGTTACAAGCAAAAGGCATTACGCAATTCTGCTTTGCTGCTCCATCAACTTTTGACCCCGACGTTCGTTGTAAGAATATTAAAATTTATAATATCCGTTTTGCAAAAGAAAAGCATATTATGAATTTATTATATAGAATCGATAGGATTGCAATTTAGCCTGGGTTTAGCCCGAACCTGAATTCGGTTAAAATTAGGGATGGAAATCGAGATAGGTCATACGGGTTAGGATTGCCCTGATCATACTTTTAAAATTTTTTATTTAATCCTATTTTTATTTCAGGTTGAGACGGTTAGTTTAACTCTTATTTTTTTTAATAGGTCTCGGAATAAATTTCAAGTTAATATCAAACCAATGTTGGGAAAGTGTGTTAGGTAAAAAATACAGGTCGAAGAAGATGATTTTAAAAATTTATATACCCATCAAATATAAATATATATCTATATTAAATTTAAATGTTATACGCTTTAATATTTATTAATTATCAAAAAATATATCATTACTAAAATAAAACATGAGAAAATATAGTATAACTTTATTAAAATAGGTTAAGTTAAATATAAACTTAAAATTTTTGATAAATCGATATATGCGGTGCGAGTCAAGACATAGTCGATCCACAACGACTTTATTTTTGAATTCGGTCAAAATTTTGGAACATCGATGTAAAAAAAAAACGTTGATTTTATCCGATAAAAAACATATTGGGTCATTGACAAGTCACAGGTCAACCTTCACCAATTCTTACCCCTAGTTAAGACTTGCTTTTTACAACTCAAGCTTGAAGAACCCAAAGAACCCAAATTCAATTTTTCATTTTTTATTTATTATAAAATATATTATATACATAATATCTAAACAATATTTCTTTACGATTGGGTATTTTATGTTATTTATATTTATGTTTGAATACATGGTTGACTTATTGTAATTATATTATAAATATAGTATAATATTTTTACTTATATTTATCTTTTATTTCTATCATTTACTTTTACATCCATTAATTTTCTTTATTTATCTTATTTTTAATATTAAATTTTCTTCTAGAAATAATCTTTATATTGCTATATTTTTTAAAAATATGTAGCTTGACTATATATTATCATATTTGCTTACATAATTTATTATTATTAAGTCATATCAAAATTCTAAACTTATCATGATTAAATAAAATATAAATTCATTAACTTAAATTTCAATCCAAAACTGAACCTGAATTCAATTTTTAAAACTATAGTTAAAGTTTAGGTTATACAAATAAAATTATGTTAAAGGTTAATATTTTATAAATAAGGCTATGATTAAGATTGAAGTGAACTTGATTTTTATGAGCCCAAATTGCGCTCTTAAGAATTACCAAAAGATTCACATAATCAAATGTGTTTTACTTGCCTTCTAAAACTAGTGTTGGATTTCGAGGACTAATTTAGTTTTTCATTCCCTTCTAATGCATGACATATATGTAGGTGTGTTGATAGATTGGATTAATCTATAAACACACCTATTCATTCACCAAGAAAGCTTGTTTATAAATGAGCTAGGTTAAATTTTCGAATGAATGGGTTTTGATACATCAACTCAACCCACATAGATAGTAATATGTTTAACCCACTCAACTCATATGAACTTGTTAACAATTAATAAAGCCAATATCGAAGTTATAGAAGTTGAATTTTTGTTTTAAGTGAATTAAGTATGGTTTTATTAGGGATGCAACTTGGTTCAGTTTGATTCGAATAGTAGTTTATCCTACCTATATCCTATTTTCAAAAATCTACCCTACCCTACCCTACCTGCTTACAGGGTCGGTTCCTACTATACCTTACCATACTCATTACTCTTATGGTCGGGTTTAGTTTCGATCCTAAATCAGTCTGTACAATAACTAATGACAATATGCGAAAAAAATATTTTATGTTGTTTTAAATAATATAGGGTAATATTCATTCATTGCATTTTAGACTTTACACTTTATAGTTAATTTCATTTTCTTATTGTTTACATTAATTTGCACATTCTTTGTAGCCTTATTATCTATAGTAAAATCACGTTAACATCATTATCCACATTCATGTTGTGAACACCCTTCACTACAAATACAAATCCTATACAAATAATAACTTATTGGTGAATGGGGACAGAAACTATTATGTATTTTATTTATATATGCATATTTATTGTTATTTACATATTAGGATACCCATGTGGGTACTCATCCTGGTCGATTCCGAGTACCCAGCCTGTATACCCTACTCTTAACCACTTTAGGGAGTTGACTAATGATTTCTACGTTATCCGTACTCCTGGATAAAATTTTTTACCATACCCTATCTAATTTAGAGTCAAGTTGGTAGGTTCTCATGAGTACCCTACCTAAGTTGCACTCTTAATTTTTACTTTCTAAGTTGTCAACATGTATTTTTTTCAATTATTGAATTTATTTCATAGATTGCTACTAAACAAGACTCAATTAACTTTAACCATTTTTTGTCAAAAAGAAGGCTAACACCCCAGATATATAGATATATAGATAACCTGTTAACAATCAATTACCACGTTATTAAATGGATAACCAACATATTAGGGTTAAATTTTTTTAAAATGAGTTCAATTTAATATCAACCTCCAACCCACCCATCCGAATACGTTAAAACCTTGTATATATGTGTTTTCATCAAATATTGCGCACAAGATATGATTTTAAAATACATAATCGTGTAATTAAATTTTTGAGGGAATTTTCCGCATCTATGTAAGTTGCACGTATAGCTGTGTTTTTTTCCCCCAAAATTACTCTGTCTGAAGATTGCATAAAATTACATGGTTATTCCTTCTGTTAGCGTTTCATGAAGATACTTAAATTTTCTAAGAAATAACAAAAATGTCATTGTGAATGGGATGACAATTAAAATTTTAAAATTACAAAAATGACACTATGGATGGGGATATAAATACAATTAATATTATTTCCATTGTAAATATTATAAACGATAAAAACGAAAATATATTATTAAAGTATAAAATATACGATAAATATTTTACTCATCTAGAGACTTCGATTAGAAGTTTCACGCTTAGGAGAGGGAGAGTGCTGAAGAGCAGAGAAGACAAGCTTCTGCAAGTCTGGTGGCCATTGACCATCTCCTCTGACCACCCACAGCAACGTGTTGTCGTTGCCTTCATCATCGTCATAGACACAGCATATCAAAAACCTCCTCAAATTGTCACCGCTTGTGCGTGTGTATAAAATAGTGTGAGTGGAAGAGCTAGAGTTCAAGTGTTAGATACAGTACACCTCCGTTGAATGCCGAGTCATCTAAGGTGGGCAACATGATAAAAAAAATAATAAAAAAACCCTAACTCTTTCTCAAATCTCATCCTCCATCGATGATTAATTCATGCACGAGAACCCATTCAGCAATTTTTTAATATCCTAATGAAGATCTATCACCAATGATTTCGTTCAATCGATCGGCTAGCCAACAAATCCAAAGATCGACTTCCCCAAAAAAAACTAACACTTTCTCAAATTTCATCCTCCATCGATGATTAATTCATGCACGAGAACCCATTCAGCAATTTGTTAATATCCTAATGAAGATCTATCATCAATGATTTCTTTCAATCGATCGGCTAACCAACAAATCCAAAGATCGACTTCCCCAGTAAGTAATCTTAACATCCCAAAAGGCGTGCGTCATCCATTATAGGAAATGATAGACTAGTTTTGCCACATGGAGGCACTACAAACGCATTCATATCTATTGCACAAATGACCTACATTTTCATTTACTAGACAACTACAAGAAACTTTAGTGGTGGCATTTATTCTTCTCGAAGTTACTATAGGAGCGTCCACAAGTTGGATATTTAGGATTTGCTGTTAGAAAAAAGAGAATATTAGTAGATGTTTGAAGAATATTGTTAGAAAATTATAAAAATATCTTAAGGTCTGATTGTAACAAATCATAAGACAACGTAATATAAGAATATCTATATAAAAAAAAACTCCTTGAAATTTTGAAAGCTAATTAACTCCATAATGTACATCGATTGGGACGAGCTTCTAGCCCTGCAAATCCTCTCATGATCTTGGTCGATCTCCCTCTTCTTTGCCTGGACATGCACCGAGCCACGGATAATATTGGATTCTTGGACATTTTCTTGGTCGAGCTAGATCCCTACCCAATTGCCGCAAAATGTCCAAATTACATAGGGATTTTGTTGTAATTTGGGTGTTGGATGTCTTAAATGACTTAATATTGGTAAGGCTGGCTCTGATTTGAACAGTGGGATCAAAATAGACTTAGTCTTTCAGAAACATTGAATTGGAACTCATTAAAATATCGTTTCTCAGTAAGATGCGTCCAAAAGTATGGTAATGATAAAGTATCCAGATACTATATACTTGGGTGCACTTAGCTTTGATACATTTTGGTGAAAAAATTCACTTTTATTTTTAAAATGTTTTATAAGACAAGGATGTTTTATCGATTTTTAAATGACTAAAATACACTTATTTTGAAAAATCAAAAATATCTACAAATCTCCAAAATGATAAATTTTGGTTTATAAATTAAATACAATTAGATAAAAAATTTTATAAAAAATTTTATAAAAAATTTTATAAAAAACAATGATAATTTGCATATATAATCATATAGTTTGACACTAATTGCAGATCTACCCATGCAGTTTCACAAAATGCATATTACCCCTACATAAGTTCACCAAAATTGCATATTACTCCTACGCTGTTACCTGCCATTAATATCTAACGTTATATTTTGAAAAATGAAGAAAATGCTCTCATCTATAGTTTCATGGATTGTGTATCACCCTCACATAGTTTCACCAAAATTTTATATTACCCTCATGAAGCTATATATACCAATGAGGGCATTTTCATCATTTTTCAAAATATAACTTCAAATATTAACGGTAGGTAATAGCGTAGGGGTGATATACAATTTTGGTGAAACTACGTAGAGGTAATATGCATTTTGTGAAACTACGTGAGTATATCTGCAATTAGTATCAAACTATATGAGTATATATGTAAATACCCAAATAAAAAATAAGTTTTTTCCATCTGAGTGCACTGAAGGCAAGTGCACCCAGGTGCATGCGATCACTAGCAAATGATAAATGTAGTAAAATATGGACAATGAAAGATTCCTAAAATAGATTCAAAATTTTTCAACAATATATTTTTTGATTGAATTTTTCAATGACATTAATTTGGTAGAAAAAAGTTCTCAATTAAGATTAGACTTGACGGACATTAGCCTTTGATTTATTTAGTTAGTAGTATCTAAGGAAAAGAATGAAACAATGCTCCTATATTTAGAATGTAACATTTAATTGCCTCGGATTCAAGTAACAAAAATTAGCCCATGGTTTATTGGGATTTTTAATATGAATTATCATTATTATTTTCAGTAGATCATTATCTTTCTAATCCTTAACCTCTTTTATTCATCCATTGTATTTTAATAAATGATTTCTAATGCTACTCTCAAATCCTCAAGATCATCCATACATAATAGATTCTCTTCTAGTTATTACTTGGATGAACAAGTGATTGGCATAAATATCTACTAAAAAAAAGTGATTGACATAAATATGAATAAGGTGTTAAAGTCGGATTAGAAGTTGAGCAAAGATTGTAAATGTACTCAAAGACTCATCTACGAGTCCATAAACTGAACTAATAATATAGTTTACTATTAGCTATCAATTCAAAAATTATATTTTGAATAAATAAATATAAATGTATGGTTTTAAAATGCATCACACAAATTTAACTTTAGACCTACCCATAAATCATCATGAACTCATTGCTTGTTTAGATATAGAATTCAGCTTGAGCCGTTCTAGGTTAGGTAATTTTTCAATGTACTCAGGTGCATTTAGCTTTAGTGCGCTCAGGTATATTTAACTTATTTTTTTATTTTTCTGAAAATTTATATACAATTATTAATCTATGTGTATTTAGCATATGTATCAAATTTTGATATTTTTAAAAAAGTGCAATAATCATTTTGATTTTTCTTCATAAACATATTTTCCTAAATATATTTAGTTTATAAATCAATTTTTTCCATTTTATAGTACTTTTATATTTATTTTTTATTTTTAAAAATGAAGTTTTCTTAAGGGGTGAAAAATTACTTATGATTTTCAAAAATTAAAAATAAATATACAAAAGTATTGAAAATAGAAAAACTTGGAATACATATTAAATATACTTAGAAAAACATGTTTATAAAAAATCAAAAAAATGAAATAAAAATAAAATACAAAACTAATATTGTAACTTAAGCATATATACAACATATTGTACATAATCAATTGCTAGTGTGGTTAAAGCAAAAAGAGAGCTCATGATCAATTGCCGGTGTATCTAGGTTCTGAGGAAGGAAATCAGCTGCATCTTCAAATGCTTGTCAACGGTAAAGGATGAAGATGGGATGACTAAGTTTATGTTGTTCGGATGGAGGGTCTAGTTCTTGAGAAACCAACAAAGAGAGCGAGGAGAAAATGGCCTGACCTTAAAGACATTGTAGAGTGGTGCAAATCATATAAAGAGATCTATGAGGAGGTGCACTGGATGGGGGAAATGAACCCACGGGAAAAGGAGCTAATCCCAAGATGGAGAAAACCAGCGGAAGGAAATTTCAGAATGAATGTGGACAGCAAGAGAAATTAGATGACACATTACATGGGGTTGAGGTAATTCTTAGACTTCGAAGGTTGATTCGTGGCTGCCCGAACTTGGAAGAGAGATGGGATCACGGATACCCTTATTATGGAGGCAATGGTCATAAAATATGGAGTTTTTTTTTTTTTTTTTTTTTTTTTTGGGGGGGGGGGGTGGCGCTGAAATGTTGATCAGAAATATCAAGTTGAAGACAAACTCATTGCTTTTGTGTAAGTATTTAAATGAGGACTGCAATATCCTTTCACCTGTGGTAACTATAATCAAGGAGATAAAGTCTCAAATCTCGAGTTTTCAACCTGTCTCCTTTCTGCACGTTCTGAGATCTGCAAATGCAGCGGCTCATAATTTGGCAAAATTTGCAGCATCTAATGCAGACACGTATATGACTTGGTGGGAAAACCAACACGTTTTCTTGTCAATATTTTGTGTTGTGACTTGTTATCTTGTGAATGAAATACACCATACCTTTCATAATGAAAAATATTGTACATAATCATCCTTCATAGTTAAATTGCATATATATAATGAAAGTAACATTTTTTGTTGGGATTTTAATTACCTGGCTGGCTTGGTTCACCAAATGAAATTAAGATTAACCTGTTTTGTAAATTAATTAGAGGTTCTTTAAAACTTAGAGTGTGTTTGGGAATGGGCAAAACTTTTGATGAAAAATTGTAGAGAGTAGAAGTTATCAAATGATGTGATATGATAGAGGTAATGATGAGGAATAAATAGGATAAAGTTGAAATAGATAGGTTAGTTGTGTTGGTAATTATATAAAAATGATTGAAAAGTATGGTAGTTGTATAAAAAAATGTGAAAAATGATTAAAAATAGGGTAGTTGTGGAGAGTGAAAAGTTTTAACTTGAAAATTTTTCCTTAATAAAAAACACACCCTTAGATGGGATGAGCAAAAACTGAAGATAGGATGATAATTTGAGTTGGAAATATATTAGGAATGTATAAAGAGATATGGGGAATGAATAAAAGTATATTAGAAATGAAAAACAAATTACTATTTTTTCAAAAACATGAAAAGTATTTTTTTTTTAAAAAAAAACATGATATCTTATTCGTCTGTGAACATACCGTTGCCCAAAGGGTGGCCTAGCATGCCTGTTTAGCCTCGCTGTTAAAACATCGTACGTGTTGTACTTTTTTCAACTTTTGCAATAAAAAGGCTAGCCTAGCAGATCTGCTTAGCCTTGCCGGAAAACTAACGATGCAAGTTGGATACCGACCGACCCGACCCTAATTTGGGTAAGGTAGGGTAGAAAATATTACCCATGAGTATGAATAGGATATAAATTATTATCCGCCACTTGAAATAAGATACGGGTATGAAGATACATTGGGTATCTAGAATTGACCTGCATAGATACTCATATGTGTAATTAATTAGGTGCATTATTATATATTATATAATATGTATTATGTTTTGTCTTTAACATCTTATGTGCACACGTATTTTAACAAATTCAAATTTAAATGAATTTTGTATCTTGTGAAGTATAAATTTAAATGAATTTATATATACGCAATTGACTTCAGAAAGACTCTTATAAATATGCTTGTGACCTATGATTATAATATATTAATAGTTCTAATTATTAAGTCATTCTGGTCTATACTTCATATTTTTATATAATAATATAAACAATAATATATGTACTTATAATTTTAAAACATAAATGAGTACTATTTTACATTATTTAAAATAATATAGAAATATTTAAAAATATTATATTTGTGTATTAAAAGAACCGATTTGGAACCGAAACCGAAACCGACCCTATAAGTAATGGGTAGGATAGGGTATACTAGGAACCGAATTGAAAATGGGTAGGGTAAAATAGGCCTTTTACAAATAAGGTACGGGTAAGGTAGACTACTACCCGAACCGAACCGGCCCGAGTTACACCCCTATGTAAAACCTGGCACATGCTTGCACTTTTTACTGCTTTTTCACAACAAAAAAGGCGAAGACCAGAAAATAGGATGGTATGAGCTAAGAGGACTGATTTCGAGAACAATTTTTCGTTAAATAATAATTAGATTTTTTTATTTTTAACTTTATATTTCAATCATTTTTCCTACTAATTATTTTCCATCATACATATTTATTCTAACTTCACCCCTATCATTACGATCAATCATACAATTTCTAAAATATTCTTTCTCATCCCATACCAAGATTTTTTTTCCCATCCACAACCCTAAACGTACCCTGGTGATCATCTACAAAGGTGAAAATGTGTGATAATGTTGGAAATAGAAAAGAAAATATTTTGATAAATATGTAATTGATATGAAATGAAAAGGATATAGTTAGAATAAATAGGTTTGTTGAAGGCAGTTATAAGGAAAATGATTTGAATTTATGGGTAAAATGACGAAAAAAAGTGTGATTGATGGAAGAATTATTGGCATGAGGAAACACAATTCCACCCTTGCCAATCATTTCTCACTCTCCCCCATTACTAGATGAGCTCGAAAAAGCTCCCTCCACTCTCCCTCCACTTAAAAGAGTAGCTTTTCAGCTTTTGGGCATATTTGTAAACTCTAAAAGTGTGTTTGTGAAATGATAAAAATTTTGAATGAAAAGTTTTTGATATATAATTTGTTAAATTGTAGAAAATAATATAATATGATAAGAGTAATAGTGAGGTTGAAAAAGAATAAGCTTAAAATAAATAAATTAGTTGAATAGAAATGATTAGAAAATAAGGTAGTTATATAGAAATATGTAAAAAAAATAATTGTGAGTAATTATATAAAATGAAAAGTTTTAAATTTAAAAGTTTTAGTTGACGTTCTGTTCTCATTGCCGAACACACCCTAAAATTTTTCATTCTCCACAGCTACTCTTTTCTTTTAATTTCTTCACATCTTCATATACAACTACTTTACTTTTAATCATTTTTGCACAACTATATATATATATATAACTAACATATCTATCTTAACTTTATTTTATTTACTTCTCATCATTATCTCTATCATATTATATCATATTCTACCAATTCAAAAATTTTTATACCAAAAAATTTTTATAAAATTTTTTATCACTTTCTAAACACATTGTTTAAAAAAAAAATTTTAAGTGAGTTTGTTTTAACACAAAATTTTCAAATTAAAAGGGTATTTATTTACTCTAAAAAAATTTTATTTAAGGGTGAGTTTGGGAAGTAATAAACTTTTGATAAAAAAATTTTGACATAAAAGTTGTTGAATTAGTAGAAAATGTTGTGATATTATAAAGGTAATGACGAAGAGTAAAGATAATAAAGTTAAAATATATAGATTAGTTATATAAGTAGTTTTGTAAAAATGATTGAAAAATAAAATATGGTATAGGAAGATGTAAAAAATAAGATAATTGTAGAAATTGAAAAATTTTAGATTAAAAGTTTTAGTTAGAAAGTTTTCTATTTGTCAGACACCCTCTAAAATTTTTCACTCTCCACAACTATCTATTTTTAATTATTTTTTAATTTTTCTATGCAACTACCTAACTTTTTAATCATTTCTTTACTCATCATAAATACTCCAATTATATTATATTATTTTCTCCTATTTAAAAAACTTTATTCTAAAAACTTTTCATCAAAAGTTTTATTACTTTCCAAAGACACTATAAAAATTTTTAATCTGAAACTTTTTACTTTCCACAACTACTCTATTTTTTAATTATTGTTTGCATTTTCCCATAAGGAATGTACTCATGTACACTTAGCCATGATGCATTTGGGTGTATTTAACCCATTTTTAAATTTTTTTTATATTACTATTAATCTAAGTATATTTAATATGCGTATCAAGTTTTACCATCTTTGGAGATTTATAGATATTTTTTGGATTTTTTAAAATTAGTAGCATTTTTCGTAATTTAAAATTAATAAAATGCCATTGAATTAAAAAAATCCAAAGAAATATATATAAATATCCAAAAATGGTTAAACTTGATACATATGTTCAATACATCTAGATTAATAGTTATAATAAAAAACTTTAAAAAATAACAAAAATGAGTTTTTCTACAGCTGCAATATTTTTCAATTATTTTTACACAACTACCTATACAACTAATTTATTTATTTTAACTTTAGTCTTTTTACTCTCTATATGACCTTTATCATATTACATCATTTCTTCAATTTTAATAACTTTTATATTTAAAACTTTTTATTTAAATGTTTTGTCATTTTCCAAACACACTCTAAAAAAGATTTTTTAAGAGGGTTTTGTGCCATTGCTACTGGCTAGTGTAGTTGAATGGCATCTTGGTCTCAAGTCTAGTTGACTCAAGTTTAAGAAAAAGAATGTTGCTTATCAAACTAAAAATTTTCACTCTCAACGATTACTTGATTTTTTAATTGTTTCTTCATTTTTTCTTATACAAATATCATACTTTTCAAACGTTTCTACATAATTGCCAATGCAACTAACATGTATATCTTAACTTTATTCTTTTTACTCTTCATCAGTATCCCTATCATATCATATTATTTTCTCATATTTCAAAAACTTCTACACTCAAAATTTTCATTAAAGGTTTTATCGCTTTCCACGCCCTAGGAATGCAGTTTTCTATATACTTTCAAATAAATTATAAATATCAAGCTCGCTCTATATTCTTCTATATAACTCTCTTCACTTTTAATATTTTGATAGTCGACAGGAAATACATTCTATCTATTGCATTTAATATTATTTATAGTGCTAAAAAATTCTTTTAGTTGTGTAATATCACTTTACACGGGCTCATCTACATGTGTAAAATCAACATAAATGAAATAGTTTAATATTAAATATCAATTCTAACGTTGTATTTTTAATATCTAAACAGTCTAAAATATTATTTTTGTTCGGATAAATGATTGCATAAAGTATTATTATATTTTAATGTATGTATGAATGAATCTAAGTATTTTTCGTAATTTAAACAAATATATATTTTTAATACATGTAGCCCGTACACATACTTGATTTGAATAAAATTTAGTCTCTTAATTATATAAATAATATTAAATACAATAAGTGTATTGAATTTTCTACCAAAAACTAAAATCTTAAAATTTAAATATGTTACATGGCGGACTATAAATATACCGACACAAGCAAAAAAGTATCCACGGAGTTTTTTGCCGAAAGTCCTTAGTCCACCGACGGCTCTACTTCAATGGTTGCGATCACTTATGGGTAAGATTGGAAGTGTAAAAGTCGATTCAAGGGCTCGATTGGCTTCCCCACTCTTGCGCTTGCCATGGTTTCTCCTCTCTTGTACGATTTCAGTGGCAATAGCAGACGCCAGCCAAGGAGGCTCCCCGTTTAGGCCAGAATATTGATCAAATAGCCTGACTTGGTGGGACATGGCAGATCTCGCAGCTGGTCTGGGAAGCAGATGATGGCAGTGTTCAAACATGGAGACCCGCAGCAACAGATGGCTGTCATGGATGGCAACTTGTGAACAGATATGGTGGGTCTTTCTTGGAGAAGAAAACGACCGACAGGTTTTCTCATCGGTGTTGGTGAAAGAATATGACAGCGACAATGAGGCGTTTCTCTGGTAGGCGACAAGATGCTGCAGATGGCGATGAATTTTTTAGACTGAAACAAAGAACAAAACGACATTTCGCAATTTGGTGACCGGAGTTGGGATCTGGTGCGGTGAATGAACGGCGTCAGAAAACATTGCCGTTAGTCTGATCGGCAATCCGGTTGTCGTCAGCGGACGGTGGAATAGGCAACAGCGGCTCCAGGGCGTGGCGGCTGCGGGGAAGAAGATGCACTGAACACAGCGCACCGGCAGCACACATTTCATGATCTGGAGGTCCTGTTTTTGGGGTACTGCAAACATAGTCTGCGGTTAGATGGGATAATTGGGCATGGTACGGAAATGACAAGGTGTGCAGATTAAGCATCATCCGTAGGCGGAGCCTGCATCCTGTGGAAGGGGCAAAATTCATGTGCCTGTATACATATTAAAATTTAATACGAGTATTTATAGTTTATTATAACTTTTAGGGTAAATTATACATGTACTCGTGAGTCATGAATTTTACCCTAATCTCACTCAACAGCTGGGCCAAGATCTTAGGAGAGGAGGGCCAGAATTCATATCGAGGTTTATTCATGAAAAATTAATATAAAATATTCGTCATTAATTGATTATTCAAATTATATTAAATGCACCTAGCTCTACATGTTTTATAGGTGAAAAGCATCCGAAAATGGTAAAACTTATTTTATAGTTTAAATGTACCTAGCTATACATGTTTATAAAAACAATAAAAAAATATTTTTGAGGTGATCCCATGCACCCGGCCTAAAAGAATCACCCCTCTCATATAAATTATAAATAGTAAGATGTTATGTATCTTATGAATGAAAAGTTTGTAGACATTCTTGATTTGGCATTACAAATATCTTTAATCTAGAAGTGTTTAATATATAAATTAAGTTTTAATTTTTTTTGTAGATATGTATTTTTTTTTTTGAATTTTTAAACATAAGAGATTGCATATGGTACATTAGGTGCATTGGAACTTCAGTACACTTAACGCACTATACCCTTTTAAAATTTTTAAAATTTCATAAGAGGCCCAAGCGTAGTATTTCCACATACGCAATTTTTACAAATTTTTAATTTTTTAAATATTTGATGTAGAATTTTTAAAATAAAAAGAAAGTAATTTGTTATAAGAATGATGCAATTTTTTTTTTAAAAAAGAAGTGTACTAACTCTACTAAACTTTTAGTACACCTAGTGCATTGCATCGGGTTTAGGGTTGTAATTTGGGTCATGTTGAGCCCGAACTCGAGTTTTAATACTCTTAATTTTTTTTTCAACCCAAACCTAATGAACCTAATTTGTAAATATGATAGGATTAGGTTCAAGTGAACTTGAAGTTGAAGAATTTGGGTCCAATTTTCCATTTATTATTTACTATAAAATATATTATATACGTAATATTTTAATAATATTTTTTACTTTGTGTATTTTATGTTATTTATATTTATATTTCAATACATGTTTGACATATTGTAATTATATTATAAATAAAGTATATTATTTTCATTTATATTTATCTTTTATTTTTATCATTTACCTTTACATCCATTAATTTTTTCTTTTATCTTGTTTTTATGTTATTTTTTTAGAAATATTCTTTTTTTGAACTAAAATATTCTTGATATTGCTATATTTTTCAAAAGCTTATAGTCTAGCAATATATCATTATGTTTAATTACAAAATTTATTATTATTATATATTCATATGAAATTTTAAGCTTAGCATTTTTAAGTAAAGTACAAATTTATCAACATATTTTAATTTGAAACTTAACTCGAACTCGATTTTTCAAAATAGAATTTAGGTTTAAGTTTTATAAATAGAATTAGAGTTAGGATTAAAGTGAATGTTTTATATATAAAGTTAAAGTTAGGGTTGAGATGTGAGTTGAACCCTAATCTGGCTATTTTGATAAAAGCAATGTCTTCAGATATTTTTTTATTGGAGTATATTTACAATATATCTTAATTTATATCACGTTCAAAGCTTTAAGATAATTCTAATAATATTTCTAAAAAAAGACAATAAGCTCCCAATTATCAACGGATGAGAGCACCAGCTCCCAACCAAATAAAAAGTATCACACTTGCCCTCCCAGGAAATTTGGTGGTTTGAAATTCACATAAGGGATTCCAACATGCGCTATTGGGAACGCTTCCTTCCGCGCCTGGTGAATGCTTTCGGACATTGGTGAGAACTTATAATAAAAGGGCGCAGAGCATGTAGCCACTCGCGCATTTATCGCGGTGGATAGGTATCGGACCAGTATTAAAAATGTCGAATCCGTTGGTGCCCCATTTGTACCATTTTATGACAACTAATTTATCCATTTTTTGTTATTATTTGTTTAATAATACTATTTACGAGCATTTTAATTGACGCAGCCCACTTATACGTAACTTATTTAAATTTTAAGATTTTGATGCTTTATGCAAATTTGATCTATTCGTGTTTAGCTTAAATACCTAGTTTTGTCCAAATCGCCAGTGGTAGATGCCTCAGAGCTTAAAACGCCTCTGAGCTTAATTGAAAAATATGTGTCGAGATATTCGAAAAAAAATTATTACTTAGATCTATTTATATATATATTTGGAATGTAATACTACTTTATAGAATTAATTATCTACGTAATAGTTTTATTTTAGATAGTTTACCTATTGAAAATACTACTCAAAATCAATATTTAGTATAAAATTATTTTACTAAACAAATAAAAAGATTTCTATGATAATATAGATAATGTTAAATACAATAGATGAAGTAAATTTTTTATAAAATATCAAGATATTAAAAATGAAAGGTTTACGTAGAAGAAATGTTTCATAAAAGCATTTGTAATTAACTATATATATCAATAAAAAAATTATCTATATAAATCATACAAAGATACAAATTTTAATGAATTTATATTTATTCTAAAAATGTATTTATTTGCCAACCAGGTTACACAGGATGGGTGGTGGACAACGATCACTGAGCCATCCACACGATTTTGAATCCATAGGAAAAATGGTGGCGAGAACTTGTTTGTCTCTCAACTCTCCCCTAAGGATAGGTAAGAGCTTGTTATTTCTCTATGAATGAACTTGATTATAATATTAGATGTCATATTGTGCAACAGAACTAATCAAAAATATATATTTATTTTATGTTCCACCTATATATGTCAGATGATCATTTACAGCTGGATCGCCCAAAAATATATATATTTAAAAAATTTTTATTTTTCCATGGACGAGTAAAGTTAGATACATTAAATTTATAAACTAAGTTTTACTATTTTTGAATTTTTGAATTTTTAAACATAGTGACATTTTCATACTTTTCTGTCTTATAAAATTACGGAAATGTTATTGTGTTTAAAATTTTTAAAAATACTTAAAAACATCCAAAAATCATAAAACTTTGTTTATAGATTTAATATACCTAACTTTACTTGTTCATGAAAAAATTTTAAAAAAATATTTCCGGGCAGGTTTGAATTGCCGAATTTAAAACCAGCCATAAAAGATACAACCTCCCTGTATATTTTAAATTAAATTAACATATTCTTAATTAAATACAATATATGGAATATTAGATTCCATATAATGATGCAAATAAAGTTTATGGTAGGAACGGAAACCAAGACCTTACTTTTTTTTTATTGGTATTATATACACCTGTGATATCTTGATATTACAATTTAAACCCATTCACAACCCTCACAATGGAGGGACATATTATAAATACCCTCATACATGAGGGATTAAGTATAAATACCTCCATAACAAGGAGGACATATGCTATATGTGAGGTTTGAACTCACAATCAAACAGCACCCAAACAGGTACTGCCACCAACTGAGCTAACCTCAGTTGGCAAACCAAGACCTTACTTAGGAGCCACCGATGTTAAGTTTTCTTTTAAAATATTTTTTTTACAATATCACTTATAGTTTGTCACAATTCAAGCCTCATTCACCCAAGTAAAGAGGAGGAGACCAAACATTTCTCAAATAAGATATACAATACTTTCCGGATTTTGATCTCATGTACCCGGATGCACTTAGTCTTGGTGCACTTGGGTATTTAACCCATTTTATATTTTTTGAAAATCTTTTATACGACTGTTAATTTAAGTATATTTAACATGTGTATCAAGTTTTAATATTTTTGGAAATTTGTAGATATTTTATTTGATTTTTTAAAAATCAGTAGTATTCATAAAATACGAAAATGTCACTAATTTTAAAAATATAAAAAAATCTATAGATCTCCAAAAATGTTAAAACTTTATAAACATGTTAAATGCAATTAGATTAATAGTTGCATAAAAAATTTCCAAAAAATTTTTTTTACACCCGGATACACTTGATCAAAATCTATACTTTTCGCGGCGACCGAGCAACTTTGATGATTTAAATACAAGCCATGATCTTTTTCTCAGCTATGCCCGTGTTTGTGGTCTTAACTCTTAAGTTAACACCACGCACCTTTAGCAGTGGTTTTGCAAGTTGACCAGTTGGCTTAGGTTGCGCGTTCGAAATCGGAAGTCCCTCTTCCCGTGAAATGAGGGCAGCTGCATACGTCTTCCCTAGTTGTCTCTTAGTTTGGAGGTGTTATAAAAATTCTGTCCATTGCATGAGGTTTATGAATGTAATTCATGATAATATGAATTCTCATGGTGTATATATACTAATAAAAGAACACCACGCAACTTCCAAACGCAACCCGAAACCGACAGCATAGCAATTAGAGAACAGCCGAACGTGAAGCACATGGCGTTGTGATGCACGCCCAACATTCATTCAGCGACCACGCCCATCATTTTCATTCGCCCACGAGTCACGATTAATGTCAGATTACCAGAAACAGAGGGTCAAAAAAAAAAAAAAAAAAAGATTACCATATCTTTTTTTTTCTTTTTTGATGAAAAAATCAGTACCATATCTCGGAGCCCAAAAAAAAAAAAAAAAAATGTCGACTTGGGGTATTATGGGATCAAGAAGGCAGTATTATTACAAATAGACATACAATGTCGGTCTGATCGGAGCAAGTTAAGGGATGAAGATGGCAGTATTACTTGGTGTGGACCGCCTTTTAGCAAGCAATGATTTCATAAAGGCGAATAGAGACGATGAATATGATGGTGCAAGAACTCCGAGTAGGTGTGTAACCGGGTTGCGTTGGGTTGCGTTGGGCAGTTGGATAATAATCCAAAACTTAATTCATCCATAAAAATCTCAATTATAATTTATGGATTAAGTTATTATCTGTTTATAATTCATTTAATAAATAGATTAACAGATTATTAACAGATTGTATGAATAAGTTGTAAACAAATTGATTTGTTAAAACTACACAAAATAAATCAAAATTAAACTACAAAACATTTTTATAGCTTACTACATACCTCGTAACCATAAGAAGTGATAGACAATTAGTCCAAGCCTCAACATTATACAAGTTAGCAGTTGGTGAAATTCAACCCTTAGTAGTTGGGTTGCCAAATTGTTTAAAGAGCAGCGATCTTTTCACGGTGATTTCCGACCAGTCTGAAAAGTTATTTTTTTTTATTTTTTTTTTGAAAATAATTTTATAAACTTGTTAATCTAGTTATATTTAATTTATAAACCAAGTT
>JAXCLR010000001.1:64444933-64456150 GCA_035584095.1 Annona squamosa
ATTTGGATGAAAATTGGTATGGTAATAGAATACATTATTCTAAATACAATTGGTGGAGTAGATCATGATTTCATGATCATGTGGAGCCCATTTTTGGGCTACTGCACCGGAACAGCTCTCTATATATATATATATGTGCAAATTATCCTATTAAAAATTAAATTTTAAGAGGTATTTTCAACATTTAAATTATTTAAAATATCAGTGCTATGTAGATAAATAATTCTATTAAGTATTATTATATTCTAATACATATATGAATAAATTTAAGTATTTTTCTTAATTTCCATAAGAATATATCTATTTTTAAGCAAGTGTAGCTCATTTACAAATTTGATTCGGATAAAACCTATTATTTTAGCTAAATAAATAATATTAAATGAATTGAATGAATTGAATTTTATATCACTCATCAATCTTTTAAAAATAAAGAGAGTTATTACTCATTATCTTCTATACGAATTTACTGAAATGCCCTAGCTTCATAGTCGAACGAAATCCCTTCTGTTTAAATTCCGAAATGAAAAAGCTCTGTACAATAATCCTCTCTAAGGAAGAAGCCCAACTAGCTACGGATGACTTCAAAATGGTTCACGTTGAAACGACATCTCTTCTCTTGAAATCCAAATAGCAAAAGATCAAAAACCATTTAATAATGAAAAATCCCCTCCTCAACTAGAAAGCCGAAATCCCAAATTGTGAAAACTCAAAGAGGGAGGAAAACCACATAAGCAAATTTGCCAGAAAGGATCCCAAACTTACAATTTAGAACCTAAGATCTGAAAAACCCAATAGATTTTGGAAGCCCGCATGCACAGTAGATCTAAGTCGAAACTCAATAACACCATCGAGATGAAATCTTTAAATGAAGGAATATAAAAACCAAATCTCAAACCAGACAATATGAAAAAGTAATTCCGAGTGACGATGAGTGCCATTAGTGAGCTCTTACCAGAGCTATTGGAGATGGAAGAGAGAAGCGTTGAAACAGGATGGTGGGTCGGACTGAGAATTGACATTTTTACCCTGGCATTTTACGGGTTTTCTACTGCCGAATAGGATTTAACTGAGGTGGCAGACCGCCACCGCGACAATCTTCCATGAGAAAGGTGATGGGACTTGCAATCGATGCAAAAGGTTGCCGGCAGCAATCGAATTTGATGCAAAATTGTCGGATTCGAAGAGGGCTACGTCGCTGGTGATGATGACAGATGCAAACGATGGTGACAAGCATGTTCTGCTAGTGCGATCAAGTTTAATGGATGATCTCCTAGGTTTCATCGGCTTGATTTCGCCGGTGGTTTGATTGAGAGCTACACGGTGTAAAAGATCGGAGCAGCGTAGGTCGTGACGAGGCTGCCGAAAACGACGAAGACGGGTGCAGATCAGGTGGGTTTCTTTTTTGTTGTTGAAGAAAACAATGACGCCGACAAATAGATTTTCCGACGAAGACGAATGCATACGTCAAGCCTGCCCTCGGCCCAGGCCCAGGACCTGTAAATATATACAAAATGCAAAAACATAAAACTTTTAACTATTACATCTCAAGTTTGCTCATTCTAGAGTTATTATACGGTGTCTGTAATCAAAACAAGTAAGCATTGTAAGATAATTTCAATAAAAATCTAAACTTCATTGTCCTTTACTCTGCTAGTTTTGCCTTTTTCCCATATTGATAAAGACTTTAATTTATTATTATATCCCTGTATTTCCACTGAAAATAAAATTATGTGAGCTAAAAGTTCAGTAAGTAAAAAATATATTTTTACAAAATTCATTTTGCAATTACTTTGACTTTTCAAAAATAAAAAAACATCTATATTGTCTTTTATGCACAACAAATTCTAATTAATAAAAATTAAACCATCTTAATACATGTGCACACATATGTCAATTTTAAATCATGCATTCGCATTGTAAGTATTGTCATCTACTTGTGCTTGTATGCAACCGTGCTATACATTCGTGAGCTAATTTATCTTCTTTGGTAATTCTGATGTCGCTACCCGGGTACTACCATACTACTTTACTCCTTAGCAGCAAACCCAATATGAAATTATACATCATGTTCATGAATTGTGATTAATGTGTCACTTAAATTCACTACTTAATATGATTTTGAAATAATAATGCTCTTATTTGAATAAACTAACTTTAAAAAAATTTCAAATTAAATAAATAATCATATTTCATAGCAAATCACAATATTTACATAATATTTTTAAAATCATACTTTGGAAAAATTTACTTACCTCTGAGTAAACTTTTAAAACTCCTCTTTTCCAATTTCTCGTAGCAGCTTCAAGTCTCTTTCTTTAATTTTCATCACAATATGTTCATTATTTTACCCTAGTTTTCATAAATATTATTTAAAATTTCATTTATGACTTTCTAAAATTTCTCGTTATTTTTATTGGTCAAAATTTTATTTTCTCCTATTTATTTTTATATTATTCCACTTTAAACAACTTTATTTCTTATAGAAAAATTTGGACTCATACCTCTTTAAATACTTTAAATTTTTCATAATTTTTTTCCATTTTTGTATTTATTTTTATAGCATCACACCTTTAAATAATTTCATTTCTTATAAAAATTTTAAGTTTAAACTCGTTTAAGCTTATAAATATTAACTTCAATTTTGGGGGTATTTTTCATAATTTTTTGTATTTATTTTGAATTTTTTTTCACATCAGCCGGCCGGTCGCTAGTGCCGACAAGTGGCCGCCGGTGGCTAATGCTGGTGGGTTGGACCTGTGGGCCAGGCTAGTGGATTAAGCATGTGGACTGTGTAGGCTAAGCTTGGTTCCTGAAATTTGGACTTAGTTTCTATGGGTTTCGGACTAGTAGACTTGCTTCTAGGCTTTCTAGTTCACTAAGTCTGTCTAGATGGGCTCAATGTTTTAAAAACTGGACCAGTCAATGAACTAGTTTTGTGACCGGTTTTCGATTTTTCAAGTTCAAACACTGCAAACCAACGGTTGAACCGAGGTTGAACCAGAAAAACCAACGAACCGGGACATGGCCGGATCATAGTCCGACCGGTCCGACTACCTGGTTTGGTCCAATTTTGAAAACATTTGATGGGCTTAGCCCACTAGTCCAAAATGGTTATTTATTTATTCATTTATTTTTAATGGTCCGTATTCTCCAACCAAAATGATTTAAATCTCTCAATATTTTTGTTTATTTGATCTGAAATTTTAGGAATAAGCTTATAAAATTATGTTTTATAATTTGGATAGTCAATTTCTCAAAATAATATCTCTATCATCATATTTGACATAAAGGGTTAAAATTAATTATCATTTCAAATAGCTATCTAACTAATTTTTAGCAGAATTAATTCATCATATATACTATAAAATATCTCAAATAATGTTTGTAATAGGTCGGATTATTATTTTTACATCTGTATTTTTCTGTAATTATTTTTTGTGTTTTATCCTTAAAATACATATTTACCACTCCAAATCTTCATAAAAATTACTATATTTAAAAATCTATAGGTCTAATCAAGTTGAAAATTTTCAAGCATTCTAAACAAATAATTTTCTTGTTATTATACCGTCATAATTCTCTGTTCATGCCCAAAAGTATGTTTATTTTTTTATATAGCATTTTATACCCTTTATTTGCTACTCTTTATTGAAATAAGTAAAATTGCAATGCCAAAACTTTCAATAATACTCCTGTTACTAATTAACCATGCTAGAAGTATTATTAACATATTAGATCTAAGAAATGAGTTGATATAATATAAACTTAACGAGATTAACTGAATAGGCATCTTATGCACTGTACCTTCAATTCCCCTTCTTCTTCTTCGTCAGTTCCTCTCCTGCTCAATTCTCTCCTTCAAATGGCCGAAACCCACGACACATTTTTTCCCTTTTATAATAATCCATTTGCTAAATGGCTGGGATTTAATTGTCATAAATTCCACCATTTATTTATTTTAAACATATTTGCATGGCCCACAATCCCACCGTTTCTTAAAAACAAATGGCTATTATAGAAACTTAGGCCCAGTCGTCTTTCTCTTTGCTCTTGGCTAGGGCCGGCTTCAAGCCCATCAAGTAGCCTGTCATCTGTTATCATGCAAAAGTTTCATGTTTGGAATTTAGAAATAAGTTTAATATTTTGGACTTTTTTTTAGAATTTAAATTCGAATAATGGTACAAGTTTTTTTTTATAGATGTCTAATATTTTAAAATAAATTAATTGAAATAACGTACTACCAAAGTAGCATCTCTTATATGGGCTAATTTATTTGTAAAATATTAAGATAATTATGTGTATGTAATTCATGCAAATATTCATCGGCCCAAAGGAATATTAATATTTAGCTAAATTGCATGTAGACTTATAGTAATAAATATATAACAATTATTTGGTACTCTATGTGAATAACAAGTCGGTCTAGAAAAAATATTGTTGTTTAACAAAATTTTATTATTAATATTTGATTACCACATCAAAAGTTGTGGATATATTATCAATGTAGATATTGATTGGCCTAAAAGTAGGTTAATATTGGACCGAATTATATAGGCATCTATGGTGATAAATATGTGATAATTATTAGGTATATCATGTGAAAAATAGTAGGTTTAAAAAAAGGTTTATTGTTTGACAAGAATTTATTATTAGTATTTAATTACTGCATCAAGAGTATCACTTACAAGTTAATACTTTTGTCTAAAAATTAAGTATTAATGTTGTGCTCAATATCTTGTGATGGACTTACCATTATTTTACTCTATTTTGTTTGGCGATAAATTTAGCATCAGCTCTGAGATATATTTTTATGAAAGATATATGAAACTTTAAGTTATTATCGAAAAATTCAATGTTATTGGAATTTAAAAGATATATATGATACCATTTTTGGATAAAATTTGGTTTATATTTCTGTACTGAATAAATTTAGTTATTCTTGTTTATTTGGAAATAGTCCGTTTAGTTTTTTTGTTGAATTCGAATATTATTAGATGTACTAAATATTTTAGAAGATAAATCCTATGATCCCACATTTACTTCTTCTGAAATAAAAAATATCGATTCTTTGAAGATATTGAACTTAAGAAGAGATAAGGTTATGGATTATGTCTTTAAAGAAAAATCTTATAAGACATCATCGAAAATCTCTCTGATCAAGATAAACAGGTCATTCCTAAAGATTAAGCTCAACACCCTCAAAAATGGATGTCATTGAAGAAATTGACTAGAGAAAGGAGACTGCGGTTTTTCTGATAGTTACATCAGATTTTTCCAATACATCAGGATGATATTGGATTGATACAAGGTGATCCTATCAAGTAATGCAATGTAAAAACTTTCAAAAGTAAATTGATGTCATAAATATGTGATTAAGTTCATAAAAGACAATGACGATTTGGTAGTATGTTTCATTACCTAAAGGCATAAAGCTGATTGATTATAAATGGATATTTAAAACCAAGAATGAAGATAATATGAAAAAGCATAAGACTTGTCTTTTCGCAATGAACTTTACTCAAAAGGAAGACATAGTTTACAATGAAAATTTTTTTATTTTATTGAAAGTTTCTTTTAAGATAAATGGCTTTAATACTAGTTTTAACCTTAAGCTATAACAAATTAATGTAAGGATAATATTCTCAATGGTGACATTGATGAGATGATTTATAAAGTGCAACAAAAAGAAAAATAGGTTGAAAAATATAAAAACATGGTTTTTAGTTTTTAAAATAAAAATTCATCAATGAGCTTAAGCAAGTTTTCTATTAATAGTATTGCAAATTTCATTAAAATTGTCATCTTATTCGGTTTTGAAATTAATTCGGTTGATGATTACATATGTTATAAGTTCAATGGGAGTAATCATAGGTTTTGTGGGAGTAACACACAGACATACTATTTCCTAACATCAGTATAAGCTTATTGCATAAAATTAAGATATTTTTATCAAAGAAATTTGAAACAAAAAATCTTGAAAACATGTCTTTTGAATTAGGAATTCAGATATGTCAAAATTGCTCTTAACTTATTCTTAGATTATTACAAAAACCTATATTAAGAAAGTACTTAAGATACTTGGCATGAAAGATGCAAATTAGAAAATACTTCGTTGCTAAGGGAGAAATTGTCTAAATCAATGCTCTAAAAATGATTTTAAGTCTAAGAAAATGTAAAAGACTTCCTATGTTTTAACAGTAGGAAGTTTGATTTATGTTCAAGTTTTAAATATCAAACTTATATGCATTCGGATATTGCGTATATTATTAGGATGTTAGGCAAATATTTAAGTAATTCATGAATGAATCTCTCAAAAGCAGCCAAATAGTTTTTTTAAAACACTTTTAGAGGACAAAATACTACATATTCACATACAGAAAGTCAAGTAAGTTAGAGATTATTTAGTATTCAAATTTTGATTTTATTATATGCAAATACAAGTTTAGATCTACTTTAGGCTATATCTATCTAGTCGTTAAAAAAGCTATATAAGGAAAGAGTGCTAAGCAGACACTCATAGCTTTTCAAGCATAATAATAGAGTTGATAGCATATTATGAGGCATCCAATTACGGAATATGACTATGGAATTTTGTCGCAGGGCTGCAAAATATGGATAGCATAGAAAGACTAATTAAGTTTTTTGTGATAATAAATTATTAGTCTTATATTCTAACAACAACTTAAGTTTAGCAATATTCCTGATTGTTAAGGAAAGGATTCAGAAAGATTAAATGTTTATAAAGAATATTGCAAAAAACTCCAAGGTTACGGATCCGCTTGCTAAAGTTAATACCTTAAGATTTTTCATGAGTGTACTACTCATATGGGTGTTATATTATTTAATGATATGCTAATTAAGTGAGAGTTTGTATTTATTTTCTTTTTTAGTTTAGACACTCTACTATGATTATCAATAATTTCTACAGAAATAAAATATTCAATATTTTGATTTTGGTTTGATCTTATGAAATAAGTCGGACCAATTGAAAATAGACATGTTAAATCACATTACATATAATTTTCATGCTACTTATCCATACTTGATCTATGTCATTTAATTATGTTTCATAAACATGACTATAGATGAGTCTAGTTACAATGAATTTGACAAATGGTACTTTGATCCTATGTTGGCATAATTGATGAACGAGATTTTTCAAAGATAATTTTGATCATGATAGTAGAAGGTTTTGAGTTCATAAAGTTATATATAATTATCAAATTATATGTTGTCGAAGTGGAAGATTGTTGGATTTTTGAATTTAAATATCTCATGCTATCATAAATAGTGACCCAAAAATATAAAGTGATCATCTAAGGTTTATAGGCTTAAATTATCTAATAAAGTATGTGTCTCTTATGCGTAGAAATTTTATTACCTAATTTTTAATTTTTATTTTTATTTTTATGATGAGATAAATTAGAAATAAGAAAGATATGCTTCCTATGTAAATGGTTGTGTTCCCCAGATTATGCACTTTTGAGATTTCTTTTTTAACATCCCATCATTGAAAAAGAAGAACCACCTTATTGAGAAACTTGGAAGACCAGAAACCTCCAAATTTAGCAACGACTGCTCTTATAAATTCAGATACACTTCCGCTTATGATTTATATTTCTTGATGATTTAACATGGAGAATCCTCGAGTGATTAATGGTTTTAATCAATAAGGTTTTTCCAACATTAATCAGCTTACATTTTTGTTTCATGCAATTGTTGGCAGTTTTAACAAGTGGGAGGCGCTGCCTGGGGAAGAGGGCGAAGCACTGAACCAGGTGCACCGGTGGTTTGTTGGTTTGCTCCGGGGTATTTTAGGCTAACAAAAAATTATCTAAACAACCCAATGGCATGTGATGTTTGGGGAATAATTTGGATTAGATGCAAAGGTAAGGGATTATATTTGAAATTTTAGAAACATATTTGGTATATTTAAAAAGGGATGCTTTTGTGTAATTATCTCTATTTTTAACAACTATATGATTAATGAAAAATTCACTTAATCTATTGTGTTTAACATCACTTATATTAAGTAAACTCTTTCATTTGTATAACATCATTGGATATGGGCTCATCTTCAATCATGTAAAATCAACCTAATAAAATTATTTAATGTTATATATCACCATCTCATAATGCATTCTCACTCCTACAAAACATGAACGCAGCTGAGTCCGTCTGCATCTGCATTTAGATTGTCTTGTTTCAGCAGCGAATTAATCCGTCTGCATCTCTGGAGAGCCTTATCTCCTCTGTCAATAGATTAATGATTAGCTTTTCCCAAAAAATACAGGCAGCCCATTGATCTCCTGCACAAATGCTGACATGGCCATTATATTTTAGCTGATCGTTTCTAGGGAGAGTTCCTGTTTTATTACAAATCAAAAGGACATTGAACTGGAACCTTAATTAATTAGTCCCATAACTACTCTTCCATGAAATGGGGCGGCTAGAATTATAAAGCTTCAAGTTGTATGTCTTCGATCTTCTTCTTTTTTTCCCCCTTTTCCGTGACGTTGATTTGTTCTGGTCCCCAAAGATTGACAGCCCAACTCCTGTCCACACGATCGATTACACACTTGAAGTGTTCCACTCATCTCTCTCCTGAACAACGTCGAAATTATTTACGGCATGTGGTGCAAATTCGTGGGGAAAAGTAGTGCCCCACGACGTGCCACGCGTACACTACACCTAGCAAATTAGTCTGGCGGTTGTTCGACAGACAATTCATTGCGCTGGATCCAACCGCAAACACGATGCTCGAAAGATATACTACAAGAGATGGAAGAGATAAAAAGATTAACTAGCTATATAGAAAAGATTAAAATGCAAGTTTTGGACACCAGTGAATGAAATTAGCTATGTAGAAATGTCGTTACATGTAAACAGCAGCTAAAAGACCACTGTTGACTGGTGGGTAATATTCACGTGGAAAGTGGGGCTTGTAAGGACTAAGGCTCAGCAATCAAACACATACAAGATATCTCAAAATAGACAGATGCTTGGAAGAGATGCTGCAACGACGTTCTTTGCATTATTGGAGGTATGCATGCGCGATCTTTACCACGATCCCCATGCCAGCCTGTAGGTACGACCGTACGCTGTGTGATCCTTTTTTTTTTTTTTTTTGATGAATACGCTGTGTGATCCTTAACATGCACTTCACATCTTCGTATAAGCAATGGCCTGCTGGTTGTTTCAGAAGAAGAAGAAGGGAAAAAAAAAAAAAAAAAAAAAGCTTTCTATTTTCTTACAGTCAACTACCAGTCATCCCTCGATGGCTGGTAGGTTTAATGGTCCTTATATATATAGAAAGGGGCATACCTTGCATGCAAGAAACTGAGGAGACATGTCTTCAGCTAACGTTGCTATTATGGACGAAGCTGCAGCCACCCCAGCAGCAGCTGTACCACCCACAAACCCAAATTTCGATCTTCCAACGGAGAAACCCCAACGGTTCAGATTGCTGCTGCTCTTGCTACACTGCGCCATGTTGGCTGTTGGCACCATTGGCGGCCCACTCATGAGCAGGCTCTACTATCTGCATGGAGGGAACAGAAAATGGGTGCCCAGCTGGTTACAGACCGCTGGATTCCCCATCCTGTTTCTGCCCCTAACAATCCTCTACATTCGGAGCCGGACTCACAAGACCCTGCCCACCAGATTTCTCGCGCGACCCAAGCTCCTGGTCGCCAGTGCAGCCATCGGCCTTCTCACAGGCCTTGATAACTACATGTATTCACTTGGCATATCCTATCTTCCCGTCTCCACTTCCTCCATCCTCTTCGCCACGCAGCTCGCTTTCACTGCCATCTTCGCTTTGATCATCGTTCGCCAAACATTCACGCCTTACTCCATCAATTCCGTCGTCTTGATGACTCTTGGATCGGTGGTACTTGGAATACGTAATAGCGGCGATCGACCGTCTAACGTGTCGGATTCCGAGTACTTGTTAGGCTTCTTCATTACTCTCGGCGCCGCAGCCCTGCTAGGCTTTATCTTCCCGGCCGTCGAGCTCGCATATGCCAAGTGCAGCAAGGCCATCACATACACAGTCGTGTTGCAATTCCAGCTTGGAGTGACGCTTTTCGCTACCATATTCTGCACTGTAGGAATGATAATAAACAACGATTTTCAGGTAGAGTTAAATCGGAATTTAATTACCTATGTGTGCGCGCGCGCGCGTGGATGAGATGATGACCCAAATAATCATCTAATTATACATCCAAACGGTTCATTCATTTTAACGCTCTTTTATTATTTATTTATTTATTTAATATTTTTGTTTATATTAAGTAGCACGGCTTTCTCGTTAGCTCGTAATATTTATGTTTCATGAATTAGTGGGTTTGTTGCATGCTAATAGAAAGTGGCTCCTGGACGCGAGTAGTTAACCCTAATTTGTAGCATATCGGTGGTTAGTGCTTGGAAGTGGTTTGATATAGTCATATAGTGATTAGTTTTAATTGGATATTAATTGGAGACTGGCAGATGTAAGACTTTGGGGCGCAATTTTAGGTGAAGGGGCAGAATATTATTTGAAGTGACATTGAACTATAAAATCAACTGTACTTTGTTATATTAAAAAAAAAAAACTGTCTTTCAAATATTTTTCTCAATTTTAATAGGACAAAAATATTTTTCAAAACTTGAGGGTCATGAATCCCGGCTCTAGGTGGATCGGCTAATGGTTGAGGATATTAGGCAGTTATTTTGGGGCTTATTTTTCTTTCAGGCTAATGTCCAAGTTGGGTTTAGAACCGGGGACTCATGACGCACACCCAGACACACTCATTACTGATCATCCTGCTGTTGACTTTGGGAGTCTTTTATTTATACATAGTATTGTAAATTTTTAGTAATATATAATTAAGTTACATTTTATCTTATATTACAATCATTTTTAGAAGAGACAACAAGTTCTCACAGTACTATGATTTGAAAATTTAATTTGCACACAATTACACCTTTTCTTTCCAATTACATTACGTCTTGGATTTTCTTTTAAAAAAAAATTACTGGGGTCACCACGCGATGTCCAGACTAACGTTATGATATCAACATTTCCAAGCATGCATCTTTATTTTCTGTCCATTTTCTATAAAAGGTGAAAGTACATGTATCATATAAGATCAGTGGCCTTTTTTTTTTTAATGATTATATTTACATACATCTCAACACATATTACATTGAAATTCTGAGACATTCTTACAAATA
>JAXCLR010000001.1:64479762-64492435 GCA_035584095.1 Annona squamosa
TTTTTCAGCTTCCAAAAATGCCCAAATGCATCTCAGCCATCCAGCCTAATTTAACGGTGAAGATGTAGCTTCCCATGAGAAAAGCCGAGGAAGTGCTTCCCATGGGTTGGGGCTCCTCCTCCTCTATATCTTATTCACAGCGTGCCAGACAGATTTGGGCCGGACACATGCCACAAAATGAACGCCAGTACATGGCACACATAATTACCACTGCAAGCAATTTAAATTCAATATCATAAAATGATAGAGAGATTAGATTTTCAAATATACGCACATTGTTCGATTATAATTGAAATATACTCCCATAGTTTTGAAGGAAGAGCGAATTGCCCCACCAAAACTTGCAGCTATGTGCAGGAGTTTCCTTCATATTAAATCTTATAAAAATGGCTCATATTTCTTCTCGGGCAATACTTCAACTAGGTACTCCATGTCATTAATGTACTAACTTTCTTTACAAAAACTGTATTTACTTCCAAATAGCATAAAATTAAATTATTTAAGCTACTAATAATTTTATTTCTAACCTTTAATCATTCATGAATGGGAAGATTTTTAAGCGCTTATTTTAGTAAATTTTATCGTTTGTTTGTATTTGTTATTGACGGTGAAGACAATATTATTAATACAATATATCTAGTTAGAAATGTTCGTGGTTACTATATTAACCTTTTTCGAAAGAATGGGAAGATTCTTAAAAAATTGTGAGAAAATTTAAGTTGCAGATAGTTGAAAACTAAGGTAATATTGCCATTTTCAGAACTATGATGACGTATTTGCAATTATAATTAAGCAACGTGAGTATATTCAAAAATCACCCGAAACAGATAACTAAATGAATCTTTAATAGAGATCCTATGCATAATTTAAAATAATAATTATTTTTATTTATTTATTTTTGTCCCGCTTACAAAACCTGCACCGTATTAGCCTAAGGAGCATTTGTCCCTTTCCTGTCACCATGCATGTACATATGCCGGTGAGGATGGCAGCTGGAGGACCTACTTGCACTGCTAGAAAAAGATAGATCTGTAATAAAAACCAAATAAAATGCTTGACACGAGTGTGCCTGAGTGTGAACATGCGTTTAAGGTCGGGTTTCCGATCCCCAGTGCATTTCCGGGATCGGAAATAAAAGTAAAAACTGCTCCAATAAATTTGCTGATGGGTGACACTGCGTGCGACCTAAGCTATCTAGCTACCTTCTTCATTTGAGTTCGATCCTAGTGTGACGATTATGTCTACCGTCTCCAACCTAGAGAGGGGGATGGAAGCTGGTGAGCAATCCATCCTCGAATTGGAAGCCGACGAGATGAGCAAGCAGAAGAAGCTGACTCTTCTGCTGCTGAATGCAACGCTGCTATCCATAGGCAGCAATGGAGGTCCCCTAATTCTCCGACTCTATTTTATCGAAGGCGGCACCCACAAGTGGCTCTCCAGCTGGCTACAAACAGTTGGGTGGCCCCTCATCTTCACCCCACTCTTCCTCTCCTACATCCATCATCGCCGCCGCTGCCGTATACGTAGTAGTCCTCCAAGCACCAATGTTCGGCATTTCGTCTTCTGCTTTTCTATAACACCATGCCTCTTCGCAGCCTGCGCCGTCTTAGGCTTTCTCACGGGCTTGGATAATTACATGTACGCCTACGGGTCCACCTACCTTCCGGTTTCCACTTCCTCTATACTCACCTCATCCCAGCTCGCATTCAATGCTCTTTTTTCCCTCCTCATCGTGAAGCAGAAGTTCACGCCCTACTCGGTGAATCCAGTCATCTTAATAACCGTGGGAGCGCTGCTTCTCGGCCTTCACTCCGCCTCCGACCGACCCCAGGCTGATACCAACCTCCAGTATTACTTGGGATTCTTCATGACACTCGGGGCGGCGGCGCTGTACGGACTCGTCCTACCCTTGCTAGATTTGGTGCACGTGAAGCTGGCGAAAAAGCAAGCTGCAGCAACGTATTCCTTGGTGATGGAAATGCAGATGGTCATCTCCTTCTTCGCCACCGCTTTTTGCACCGTCGGAATGCTCGCGAACAAGGATTTCGAGGCGATCCCGAGAGAAGCAAGGAGGTACGAGCTTGGGAAGGTGAGATACTACATGGTGTTGTTGGGTTGTGCAGCGTTCTGGCAGATGTTCTTCTTGGGGATGGTGGGCGTCGTGTCCTGCTCCTCTTTTCTTCACGCGGGGTGCTGAATGCGGCTATGTTTCCAATAGGAGAGGTTCTAGCTGTTGCCTTCTTCGACGAGAAGTTAAGTGCTGATAAGGGACTCGCCTTCGGTCTGTCCCTGTGGGGCTTGCTTTCTTACTTGTACGGGGAATTCAAGAAGGAGAAGAAAGATAATAAGAAGATGGCCACCGAACCACTTGACGCACCACCTTCCTAGCTACAGCAATCAGACAAAATCGCTACGTGCTCATCTATAATGAGTTATATTGTATGTTCAATTAGCTGACAGCTACTCTTCGTCTCTACAATTTATTCGACTGTTCTAATTAATAACGGTGATTGGATTCTTCGTTTGGCAATTAATTAAGGTAACAGTCCGATCAAAATAAATGGTGGCGTGGTGTCGTCTTAACGTTTTCAGCTCTCAACGTTTCCAACGATCCAGAGTACCTGAATGAATTTAAACCGCGCACAGGAAGCTGAGCAAGCTATTCGGACCTTTGGCAAATTGATTTATATGTCGCCCACACATATCCGAAAGCCAAAATTTTAACATTTTAAAAAATATTTCACAAAATCGAGATAATATTTTTTTAAATATTTATAGCTAGGCAATGGTAAAAAAAAATGCATATAAGTTTTCTGGAAACAGGTGTGGGTATGTCACCCTCATACCCCAACCCAAGTCTAGGTAGTGTTTTGTAACGGAGTTATGAAGCGGGATAGTGGGAAAGTGTAGGAAGAGGCAAAGGAAATATTTTAAAAAGTATACGAATAATTGATATGATAAGAGTGTAGTTGAAATAAATAGATTAGTGATGAGAAAAAGGAACATAAATTAGAACGGTGTTGGTCCTGTCATGCTCCAGCAAACTGTGTAGTTTGCTAACTAACGTAGCTTGTTAACCATTACTACCATTGTCAGTGTGTGAAAATGTCCACACTATCCTCATTCACATTTGAAAATAAGATTCGAGTGTAAGGTTATTTTTGGAAAGTGATAAAAATTTTAATAAAAATTTTTAAAAGAGAAAAAAATAATATAATATAATAAGATAACGTTGAGGAATAAAAAAATAAAGTTATAGATAAGTTAATTATCTAATATATTTTTTTCCGCGTGTTCAAATTATAACACGTATCAAATACTCCCACTAAGGGACAAGGTTTGAATCCATGTCACCAATGATGCAACTCACGTTATTGCATGGATAATTAATTATATAAAAATGATTGAAAACTAAGATAATCCTCAAGCGACAATTACATAAATAGTTATAAAGAAATGATTTAAAAATAGAATAGTTGCATTTGAAGATATAAAAGAAAATTTAAAAATGTAATAGTTATGGATAATAAAATGTTTTAGTTTAAAAACTTTTAAATGTAGTCAAACATGACCTAAGAATAAAGTTGAAAAAAATAAGATTATTAGATAGTTAAGTTGTCAAATTAGAAGTGTGTGGAAGGGGGAAGAAAACCATAAGAAACCATGATATTTGGATTACTAAACGTGGCTTAAATTCAAAATCGAACTTTAGACGCATATACTTACGCACTCGTATAATCCACTTATTCATATAAACATTTACCATATTGTTTCCATCAAAACACGATATCTAATAACAAAGTGTATCCAAAAATTTCCTGCGAACCCACTCGGCTGGCGAATTCACATTCCGGACCGCATTTTCTGTTTGGAAAGGGAATCAGGCTCATTTGTGAATTGGCCCGCACATTTCAAGTTCTCCGGGCCTTTTGCCGTTCAACAATAAAAGTGCCAAAAGTCCAGTAGGAAAACGAATCGCTGCCTGGCTAGCATCAGGTCATGGACATGGATGAGGACAGCCTTATGAAAAAGTTCATGATTATAAGAGTAGCATGCTATCTTATAATCCATGGAGTGTTGTAGTCTGCATCCTCAAGTCATCAACATCACCTCTGTCATTAGTCCATGAATCGTAAAGAACAAAGGGCACGGCCATGAAAGAAGGTTAGAACAGTCCTTAATTATGGTTCCAAGAGAATAGTCCAAGGACCACGTGATGCCATGATACGAGGTGTCTGCCAATACACTAGCCGGCTCCAAGGACTATCCCCTTTGAACAGTCCTTGAACTGTTATAATCTGCATTCCAATGCAATTATATTGTTCACGTGCCGTTGGATTTTTCATAAATGTGAATGCCCTTGATCAACGGGGCTCTCTTCGGTTAGGAATCATGATCTTAGATCTATTTAAGGAATCGCAGTGATAGACAATTAATACTGGCTTTCCAGACAAGGGTTGTACATTGCAACATAAGTTCATCCACATGGCAACCTTTTTTTGCAAAATTTGGATTTAGGGTGAGTAGGTATGCTTAGCAGCATCTAAATCAACATGGCAAATACAATAATATTTTCAATTAAAAAATTTATTATTATTTTCGGTCAAATATAAATTAATGACTACATTAAATATTGTTTTCCGATTCATATAATGTAAAAAATGGCTGCATTTTAACCGACTTTTAAGTTCTCATGTACGGGGAGTCAAATATATGTATATAGTCGAAATTACAATGCAACACATCCAAAATTCATCTTTTTAATTTTTAAAATTTTTTGATAAAACTATTGAGTATATGTATTTAATATATAAATTAAGTTTTACTATTTTAAAGGCATGTATATTCTTTAATTTTCTAAATAGGGATTTTAGCTATTTTTAAATTACTAAAATATTTCTGTCTGAAAAATCAAAAAATATATATTTCCAAAAATCATAAAACTTGATACATAAATTAAATACACATGTATTAATAGTCTTATGAAAATATTTTCAAAAAATTTGAAAAATGAACTTTACAATCTAATGCATTGAAACATTCTCCTTAGTAAACCGCCAGTTTTAACTGCATTTGTTGTTGTGGTAATTCAGTGCACGGCAACTCGATCGTTGCATGAAGTTCGGTAATTATTTATTCAAATAATTTTTTATGTCTATAGCATTTTAATCAAATGGTTGGACCAGCCACCACATGCCCACATGCGAATAAGACACACATTCAAAGTTCGAGGATATAGGATTATAAACAAAAAATAATAATAATGTGCAAATACACTCACTTAGTTTTATCATAATTGCAAATATACTCGTATAGTTTCAAAAATTATAAATAATCCACATAATTTGATTAAAATCTAATTCACTTGTTAGATTATTCTTTTAAAAAGAAAATCAATGTAATGAAACTAAATATGTAGATGATCCCCATTCAAAAAGTTAAAATCAATATAATTTATATATCAATTTAAAAAATTTTAATTTAATATCTAAAACATCTTTCCTGTATAAATATTGAATTATTCCATAACATATTATAATAGCTAATGCATATATGAAAGAACTTAAGTGTTTTTTTATAACTTAGAATAATATAAATTTAAGAAGGTATTGCTCACCAACACTTCAATTGAAACGATTTATAGTATCATGCAGGATAAAACAAATAATGTTGAATAAGATGAGTAGATTGGGTGTTAATTAACCATTCAAAGTTGGCCAAAGTGGGGCAACAACCAAATATTTTGACATTATCAAAGCCAATGAAGCACTGCCCCTTTCCGAATGTTGGATAACTTTAATCATATATCATCCAACAACTCATGATTTATTATTCTGCTTTACACAACTTCTTATTTACTGCTTTACACTGCTTCGGAAGGGAAAAAAACCAAAAAGCAAAAGACGCCGACGTTAGAAGATTATTGTTATTGATGTACGATTATGAGCTTTTCCATCGATTAAAAATAATTAAACTGCTATTTTAATACCACTTTTGGACTTTATGCATATGAATGCACGACATGAAACTTGCTCGAAACCATTTTTGGACGTTTGTTGGTGGCCACTACTGCATAGTTAATTATATGTTGAATTATTTAAAACTTTCCTTTTCTAAAACAGAGATCACTTTTTCAAAAATTCTAAATTTAGGGAAATTTAAGACATGATTGGATATTACAAAAGCTTTTCACTTTTCACAACTATCTTATTTTTAATTATTTTTTTAATCTTTCCATAGAACTACTTTATTTTTCGATCATTTCATTTCATAAAAAAAATTACTTATCTATTTTAATTTTATCGTCTTTACTCTTCATCATTATTGCTACGATATCATATTATTTTCTTTTAATTCAAAAATTTTTACAAAAAAATTTTTCATTTAATAAATTCTGCTTAAATTTTAAAGTAAAAAAAAAAAAACAACAAAAGCTAGAAATCAAAGCAAGAATAGGACCTAAGATCCACTGCTGGCTTTGGCAGACACGTTTATTTTATTGTATTATTTTATTTTTATTAAAAAGAGAATGGATGAACTGCATATTATTTCAAATAATAGTTATTCTCTATTATTTTTATATTCTTTTTCTTCTTCTCCTTTGATGGAGCCAATTTCGTCCCAAGGTGGCGGGCTTGTACTGCAAATTATTTTTCCTCTGGAGCATCCTATAATTAAAGAGAGAGAAAGCAGAAGATTAGTTCCGAATCATTGTTCTAGAAATTAAGTTATTCTTAATGGAACTAAGTATAATGAAACAATATTGCAGTACTTGAATTACCGGATACGATCACTTTCAGAAGGCCGGGGATACGGTCACTTAGCTTTTGAGATTACCAGAAAAAATCTATGACACGTACGTATGGTCCAATTTAAGATGTCCAAAGCCCAATCTATGGTCCATATTGGTCAAACAAAGATTAATACATATTCATTTTGGGAATTTAACCTTCATATCATTACAACAAAATATCTGGCAACAAAATTTACTGTCTTATTTGTTACTAATACTCATTAGTAACAAATATTGAGCAAAAGCAACCACCAAAAACAAATAATGGAGAAAAAATGGCTGTTACTTCTTTTGTGGATGCTACGATTGATTTATTGCAGTGGGTGCATATATTATGGTCCTAATTCGTCGAACAAGTGACGAAAGAAAGCATGATATCCACTTCATTAGTGGGGGAAGTTGATTGGAAATGGAACCACTGGTTATATTATACTTTATTATTCTTAAGTCTTCTCACCGTTGTTGACTGTTTTGCAACTTAGAAATTATGATCAGTACCCAATAAGTTTGTTTGAAATGAAGAACCCAAACCAACTGAGTCGTGCTCAGTTGGTGGCCATAGCGTTAATAGGGCATTTGCGGAGCTGTGGTCAGGGGTTCGAATCCCACGTTGGGATTTCGGCCCGGAAAATGTTGTGGGAGCTGTGGTCTCCCTTTGGCTTAGTGGAAGTTGTGTCTTACTAATTCTTTGGTGGAGCTGTGTCTCCAAATTTCTTTGGTAGAGTTATGTATCTCTGTATTTGTAAGAATGTCTCAGAATTTCAATATAATATGTGTTGAGATGTATGTAAATATAATCATCAAAAAAAAAATGAAGAACCCAATAATTAGCTATTGCACCAATTACATAAGTGCTTCCCAAGGATATCCTCTATGGTTCCTCCGCCAACTTAAAGATCGAAATCACACCAAGGCCGTGTAACAAAAAATTATATATATACTAAGCGATGAAGTCGGAAAAATATTTTTTTGAAAATAAATAATAAATGTAAAGAAATGGCTGAAAAAGTTTATAATGAAAAATAAAATAAAATCATAAAAATGGTCTAATGTAGGTAAAGAAAGTGGTATCCCTTTGTAACGTTGTGTGCCCAACAAAACAAACCATCATTCTCCCCTGCATGAATTTTCTTGGAAATTTTGTTTTCTAGCCATAGATTGATTTAAAATATGGGTTTACTATGGTAAAATCTTTTCTCTATGTAATTTCCTTCATTTTTAAAATTTTGATAGTTGATAGAAAATTCATTTCATCCATTATATTTAATATCATTTATATTATTATGGAAATCGTCTTATTTGTTTAGTATCATTAAAGATGAATCTCATTTATAAACATGCATAATTAATGTAATAAAATGATTTAATGCTAAATTTTTAAATCTAACACCATGACTAAGGACCAAATCAAACTCTCATTTGGCTGCAACAGCGCCATTGGAGGTTACCAATCAAACACCTGGTTGGCTTGTTTACAGTTATCTTAATTTCTCTATTATCTATATTTTATTTGTTGCCTGCGTTTTTATTCCTTCTATGATTTACACCCGGTTGGCTTGTTTACAGTTATATTAATTTCTCTATTATCTTTATTTTATTTGTTACCTGCGTTTTTATTCCTTCTATGATTTGCATTCTATCGTGGCATCAATTTTTGTTTAGTTTCAATTTATTCCAATTTATTCCAATCAAATGCACAGTATTCGCACCTTTAACATAATAACATTGCAACCAAATCTAACTAAGAAAAGGCCTCTTGAGCTCAACCATACCATTTGAACTAATTATTCAAAGGCCAACAAACAGAAACAAGCAAATTAAAGTTAAACCACCATTTAAATATAATTAAATGAAACCAGCTAAACTAGTGATATATGGCCCCCCAGAGGCCACATTTGCCAATGTCATTGTCATGACATATATTGGGTGATGATATATTAATTTAGTAAGATTAGGTTGCTAAATCAATAACCATCTGAATTTGGTGCAACCTAATGCATTCTTTATGCACAAAGAAAATGCATCGTCAGCAGGCACCCCGGTTCTAAGGTCATATGCCTAATTAACATCAAGAACTCTTATATTTCTCAAGTGTTTCATTTCTCAGGTACTTGCAGTATTGATACTGCGCTCAAATGTTCTATATAATCTCTCATTTACTTGCCTCGCCTCGATGATCACGTGAAATCCATTTCTACTATTGCATTTAAAATCATTTTTAGCTAAAAATTCAAGTTTCTTCTAAATCAAAGAGATGTATGGCTTTAGATATCAAAAAAAAAAAAAAGATGTGCATACTTCCATTTGAACTTGTATAAGATTAACATAATAAACAAGTTTGGGTTTATATATTAATTTTGAAGTTGTATTTTTTTTCTAATATATGCAAAATATCAATTTTATCTAAATAAATGGTTTTATAACCTTTTATTATACATATGTAAGTCTATCTAACCATTTTTTATAATCTAAATATGAATATATATATATATATTTAAGAAAATGAGGCACGTTGACAACTTTAATCAAGATGATTTATTCTATGAAAAATGAGGCACGTTGACAACTTTAATCAAGATGATTTATTCTATGATAAGAAGAAATATGCTCAAAAATGTGAATAGTTAGCATTTGATACCATCATCAAAAGTGGATCGATCTATCAACATAAGAAAATTTCAATTTAATAAAGAATTAAGGCTTTTACTTCTATGAGATCTCTCTTCTATATAATTTCTTTCATTTTAATATCTTGATTTTTAATAAAAAAATTCAGGACAATTTAAGATTTGAGGGCCATTCTTTAATTGTTGAGTGAGGTAGGTCAAACATGTTCTACTCATCCACTCATCTCATATATTGTAAATTATTTTTATAAATTATATGGTTTATTTATGTAAATGTGACTTTGTTGGATAGATTTTTTATTTTATGACATATTAATGTAAATATAGTCTATGTGGATGTGCATTTTACTTTATAACTTGTTTATGTAGATAAATTTTTTCTTAATTGTATTTATGTTATTTAAGTTATGTCATCCACATTATTTATCAATGAAATAAAAAGTATTATCAATATTATTTACACTTTTCAAGAATAAATATTATTACTTTGCATTTTAGCATTTTTAATTATAATTTGAAATTTACATCTATGTTATTTTATTGAAGATCAATACACATACTTATTAATATCAAGTTGCAAACAAAATTATTTAAAAATTTTACTAATTCTTTATTATATTAATTATGTTTTACTCTCCTAAATAGTAAAACATTAAATAATTTAACCTTTAAATTTATTATAGATGTGATTTTATATTGACATGCATATAAATTTTTTAGAATATCAGACTTCAACCTGCTTCTTCAACCTGACCCGTTACTTTGATGCTAACTTAAAATTTGTCCCAAAATCTATTAAAAAAATGTGAGAGTTAGACCATGTAAAAAGTAGAATTAAACATTTTTTTTTAAATTAGGGCCAATGTTGGGTACACCCAACCTTTTTCACCCCTATTTATGATTGATTGGCTATCCTAATTTGAACTCTTTTAGTTTGTTGTTAACTTATTAAACTAAGAGTGTCTTTGAAAAGCAGTAAAACTTTTGGATAAAAAATTTTTAGTATAAAATTTTTAAATTAGAAAAAATAATGTGTGATATGATAGGGTAATAACGAAAAGTAAAAAGAATAAAGTTAAAATAGATAGATTAGTTATACGGGCAATTATCTAGATACGATTGAAAAGTAGTATAGTTATACAGAAATATATGAAGAAATTATTAAAAAATATACAGTAATTGTGGAGAGTTAAAAGTTTTAAATTGAAAAATTTTTAAGGAGCTAAACATAACCTAGATGTATGTAATCCATAAATCAAGTTTTATTATTTTAAAAACGTGTCTAGTAGTTGTGTCTTTGTTTTTTTTAAAATATTGAAGTCATTTTCATAAACTAAAAATGACTATAATACCTATGTTTAAAACTCAAAAAAAATATACATATATCTAAAAGTCATCAAATTTAATTTATAATTATATACATCTAATTTAACAGTTTCATTAAAAATTTAAAAAGTTATTAAAAAAAGATTTTATCGTCATAGATTATCATCTGGCATCCAAAAAAAATGCTTTCCCGTTGTTCTGATGGAAACTTGCTTTCTGCGCACCCTTTCATACAACTATCCATTTTTCAATTACTTTTCATAGATTTTCATACAGTACACAATCTATTTCAAAAATTTTACTTTATCGCTGATTATTATCCCTATTATACCATATTATATCCCATACAATTCAAAAAAGTTTTCACCAAAATTCTTTCCATTATTTTTTCCACTTTCGAAACACTCACGAAATAAAAACGGATTTAGACTTCTGAATAATAAAAAAAATCTACAACTCAGAAATGTATCTAATAATTACAATAAGTAGCATATACTTGAATCAAATTTTAATATTTTAATGAACATGTCAGCTTAAGGTAGTGTATTGTTAGCGAGTCTAACATATCACTATACTGATTGAGAAATTGATACAATCAACCCTAAACTATTTATTAAATTAAATGCATTGTCAAGTTACCAAGCTTCTATTCATTTAAGATAAAGAGGAATAATTCAATACTTATGTAAGCATAAAAGTCTCTATATTTATCCTTTATTTTTAAATTTTAAAATATATTTTTTAAAATCTAAACAGCCACCATGTTTAATATATCTTGTTTTATCACACTGTCAAAAAATAATTTTCATTGAAAACTTGTATTTTGTAAAAATAATATCTTTTGATAGTTGATATATAATTATTAAAATTTTTGAAAAAATTATTACTATAAATATAGTATTTAAAAGTTCACAATGTAACTTTTGGAGTCATAAATAAATACAAATGAATAAATATGATATATAAGTTAGAATTTTTCAAAAAATATTTTAAAATTAGAAAAACAAAAGATAAGCATAAAGCATGCTTCATAAGTATTGAATCGTTTCTCTGAGAAAAATGTTCAATCCTACCCATTTTTAAACGGAATGCGGAAGGAGTGCACTTCGGAGTAAACGCGTTGGTGTCGCATCCCCACGGACGGTTAATCGCAGGCCGTAGCCAACCAAGAAACAACACAGAACGCGCACGTCACGTCGCAAGTGCGCAACACGCTGGGTTCCTCAACTACCCGATCAAACAAGTTCCTCAACTGCCCACTCTCTGTTTAATAGTAATTTTAAATATATTTACTACAAAATCACAGATATATTCATTATATTTATGGTTAATCTTAAAAGTACTTATTTCATTAAAAATCATTAGTTAAATTTTTGTAAATATCCAAAATATCTCTATTATAAAATAATAAAAAGAAAATAAAATTAGAACTTTTTAAATTTAGAGCACATGTGCAATTAGAGTACCGGTGGGTTATGACATTTATTTTTTAATTATGTTTAAAATTTGATGAATATATTAATAATTTCAAAATATCTCTGTATCCAACATATCTCTATCATAAAATAATAAAAAGAAAATAAAATTAGAACTTTTCAAATTTAAAGCACATGTGCAATTAGAATACCGGTGAGTTATGACATTTAATTTTTTAATTACATTCAAAATCTAATGAATATATTAATAATTTCACATTTTAACTAATGGTGTTAATGCATAGATTAGATATTTTTAGAATTAACTGTGGACATGATCGACATATTTAGAATTTCGAAAATATAATCGATATATTTGAAATTTTAAAAACATGATAAGTACATTTTGAATTAGGATCCAACGTAACCAATATATTTAGGGTGTGTTTGGTTGGAGGTAAAACTTTTGAGGAAAAGTTTTTGGAGTAGAAGTTGTCAAATCAATAAAAAGT
>JAXCLR010000001.1:64501831-64529127 GCA_035584095.1 Annona squamosa
CGGCGGCGGTGGGGTCTTCGTTTTCGAAATGGGAGGGATGAGCGGGTGGGTTTTCGTGGATTTTCAGTCCACCGAGCGGGAAAATGCATTATCCGAATTTTTGCGCGGGTGTATGCGATCTCCGTTCGGCTCGTCGTTTCTCTACACGCACAATTGAACGAACGGCGTAAATTTCCCCAGCTAAAACGAATGGACAGATGGGGTGTCTGCAGGGTATTCGGGTGCAGTCGGAATGCACCTGAATAAATCCCTATATATATATATATATATAGAGAGAGAGAGAGAGAGAGAGAGAGAGAGAGATTACATATGGTCGCACATAAAAATGAAAAGAAAAAACATAAAACTGAAAAAAGGTCTCAAAACATCTAAGTGCATAGAGGCTGAGTACATATGTATACATTGAATCATTGCCCTTTTCTGAAGATGATCTCAACACTGCATATTTTTAGCATGAGATCCCCAAAAAAAATAATAATAAATAAATAAAAATAAAAATGAATCGAAAACTCAAGTCTCAAATCACAGACAAATTCATCAACAAGTATGCAATTGTTCTTACTTGCGTAAAGTTAATAAGGGCATCAACATAGACATCTGCTCCATCCCTTGCAAAAACTGGATCTTTGGCAACCTGTGAACCAAGAAAATAAGACAGCCATGACAAACATCTAGTATAATTCCTATGATTTTCAACCAAAACATTATGACACAAAACCAACATATTCAATGTGGAATAGCCTAAGCAATGATCGTATAGATTTTTCATCAGGTAGCCAGTTCCAAGGTTAGGATATCATTTTTTTTCTTTTTTAGTCATGCATGATATATACAGTCTACAGCTAAATGAAAAGGGCTCAGGCCGCAGCTACCTAGGAAGGTTTGATTTGAATTTTTTTTTTTTAGGGAATCAGAATATAGACTTGCATTTACATATAGAGATTTCGTGAAAATTATGTTAGACAAAAGTCATTTCAGAGCCTTGATGATCAAAAGAATATTTGAAACATTATCCCATTATGCTTCATCTATGATTCTCTTATCCAAGAAAAGTAAAAAAAATGAAACTATCCCCAACCATTCATCTAATACTTGGCAAATTTTAAGGCACAAATACAATGGAGCTATCAAACAAGGTTGTCATACAATCATGAGCTTCAGGCCTCTAATTATGAGCCATGATCTGTACCCCTCCTCTGTATGCCCAACTACATGAATAATTTTATGCAATTCCTGTACATGCTTTTTGTTCATCTCTTCTAAGAACATCAAACTATGTTCTTTCTAAGTTTCTTTAGTCTCACATGCGCTTCTGCTCTGTACAAACTCACTACTACTCCAGCTGTCTTTGGCATTGAGAAAAAAGAAATAAAAGTTTTTCCCACCTCTTTTGTCACCTTTTTTATATAATTTGTATCTTAACTGCCTAACTCCCCTACTTTTCTCATTATTACATACATTTGCAATCACTGTTCTACATTTTTTTCATGCAAATACCTCATTCATCCTCGTTAATTCCAATAATTGCCCTATCACATTACATCACACTCACTTTTCAAAAAAAATTCCTACAACTTTTTCCCTTGCTTTTTTTTTTTTTCCTATTACCAAATATCCTCAGATTAGTTCTCAATTCCTATTCCATATGACTGAATCACTGTAAATCTAGTTCCCTCATCTTATTACCAATTAAATTTAATTTACCTCTGATTATACCAAAAAATTTCATTTCTAGTTTTATCCTTTCCCACCAGCCACACATCCATGATAATCCTTTCATTTTTATTGCACTCATATTATCAATAAATTGTTCTAAGGTTTCCCACGCATCATAAAGCAAAGCCCATCCCATAACTAATCACATACAGTTTTCCTCGTTAATTTGGTCGACATGCAGCAATTGCATACAGATCCTAAAACATAATCACCTTCCATTCAACTTGAATTCTGTGTGCAACGTTTTGTCAATTTCTCCAATTTCCTATATATACATATACATATATATATATAGAGAGAGAGAGAGAGAGGGAGAGGAAGAGATGATCTAGAGCAAACGGACTGCACCATAATTACGGTGAAGTCTGCTGCAAAATGGACCTCACACCTATTAAAATATAATAATACTTTATCCAATCATTTATCCATATAAAAATCACACTTTAGACGGTTTACATGTTGAAAATATCACTTTAAAGTTGATATTTACATCAAACTATTTTATTATATTGATTTTGTACCATTTTAAGATGAACCGCATACACATGTTGGATTGAGATGAAAATTGGTATGCTAATAAAGTAAATAATTCTAAATACAATTGGCAAGATAGATGTTGATTTCATGATCAAATGAAGTCCATTTGCAGCAATTACCATGCAGTCCGTCTGCACTTGATCAAAATCCATATACATATATATATGGATTATATTCAGGTGCAGCGCCACTACACCGTAATTTTGTGTAACCTAGCAAAGCCATGTAACCCCTCCAAATTTTAAGATTTTGATCGTTCATGTAAAATCCGATCCATTCATTGTATTTAGCATTATTTGTTTATTTAAAAGATCAAGTTTTATCTCAATCAACTATGTTTATGGGCCACATTTGTTGAAAAATAGCGTTATTCATGTATAAATTACAAAAAAACTTAGATCTATTTACATGTATATTAGAATGTAATAGTACTTTATAGGATCATTTATCCATATATAAATGATAGTTTAGACGGTTTAGATGTTGAAAATACAACTTTAAAATTGATATTTAATATTAAACTATTTTATTACATTGATTTTCAATGGGAATCATTCACAGTGACATTGGACAAATAAAAGAGTTTCCAAGATACTAGAAATAATGTTAAACACAACAGATGGAGCGGATTTTCTATTTACTATCAAGATTTTAAATATGAGGGTGTATAGAAGAAGGGTTTAACAAAAGCAGGACCGATATATATCTGTATCGGATTACAAAATTAGCAATAAAGATATATATTTTACTCATGGCAAATCATTTACACATATTAAAACATTCCTAGTCAATATCTCTAAGAGTGAAAAATGGATAATCCAAACCAAGGAATAAGCTTTAACACGAGATGATAAATCAAGATATACCTTCAACTTTATATGCAGATTCCCAGGCTGAACACCCGGACCCCCACTATTTCCAGCTTTTGGTACACGAATTGTATCTCCAGAATCTACACCTGCAACATAGAAGCAGAGAAACATAAAACAAAGAAAAATCTTCCCACAGTACTAGAGTATAATCATGCCCAATTTTTTTTCTGGCCTCTGAATACACCAGCAGTCCATTGGATTTGAACTCCTGTTCAAGATTTATAATAACAGAATAATGATTTCAACAACAGCAGACCACAGACATTGAAAGGTAACTTTTTTATATTCTACTTAAAATAAACATGGAAGTGTTTAATTTTCCTGATCCTATCTATAAGAGGAGAAATATGCAAAAGAAACTCAGTCCTTCACTTCCTTTGATTAATGACCATCTGCTACGACCACAGGTTGGATACCAATACTTTACCAATAATTCTAATAAACTTGGGTATAGACTTCCTCAACAATTTTTGGCAGAATCCCCACATTATTCCACAATATGTTCTAATTAAATCCAAGCCAACTGTTGTATTTAGGACCATTTATTTCATTAAGACATCAGAAACCATTTTGTTCAGAAACATGTGTGTGCCGGAACATTAAAAAGAGTGATTAAACCATGTTAAGTTTTTATTCGTTCTGTCCCACCCTCATGGAGCAATCAAACAAGCGACAAGCATGAATACAGCGCCTTTCTTTTGTGTTTAAATGCTATCTAAGAAGAGATAGAGAGTATGTATGGATATCCGAATTGATCATTTAAATGTATGGATGTAGTCAAATGAACAAAGATTTCTTCAAACGGGTGCATAGCAGAAAGCAGTATTATAATGTGCAATAGTGAGAATACAATTTCAACAACATACAATAGGTCTTAGGGAATCAAGGAGTACTTGCTGTCAACTGCATAAATTTTATTCCATTCTACCAAATTAAGGGCGTGTTTGTTTACATCTAAAACTTTTCGATTTAAAACTTTTTACTCTCCACAACTATACTATTTTAAAATTATTTTTTAAAATCATCTCATACAACTAACTCACTTTTCAATCATTTTTACACCACTACTTATACAACCAACTTATCTATTTTAACATTATTTTTTTTACTCCTTGTCATTATCCCTATTATATCGGGACTCCAGTCCTATGCACCCAAGCGCATACGCCTATTTTTTTATTTTTTTGAAAATTTTTTGACACGACTGTTAATCTAAGTGTATTTAACATATGTCTCAATTTTTACCATTTTTGGAGATTCTTAGATATTTTTTTCACATTTTTAAATTTTAGTGGCATTTTATTAATTTAAAATTAGTAAAAATGCCACCGATTTTTAAAAATCCGAAAAAATACCTAAAAATATCCAAAAATGATAAAAAAAAATTTTGATACACATGTTAAACACACTTAGTTAACATTTGTGTAAAAAAATTTTCAAAAAAAAAAATTAAAAATATATGGGTGAAGTACACCTGAGCGCATTGAGCCTTAATGCACCCGAGTGCATGAAACTGAATCTCATCATATCATATCATCTTTTTCTCATTTCAAAAAATTTTCATCCAATAATTTTATCAATTCCCGAACTCCCTCTAAAATAGAAAACCACGGTAATTGACCATCAGTTCTCAACTTCAAGAAATGAAATATCCAAACAAGTTTCTTAACCCATTTAAGGAAGGAAAAGGATAGAAAGAAACCTGCTGGGATTGTTACATTGACCTCCTTGAGACCTTCAAGCACCCCAGACCCTTTGCATGCAAAACAAAATTCCTTCAAGAAAATGGATATATTAAACATAGGAAACAAAGAGAGAGACCAAGAATCTAGTAAATGCTTTGATGTAAGTCAGAGACCTTAATAATATGTCCTGTTCCTTTACAAGTGCTACAGGTTGAAGTGAATGGAGGAATTGTGACCTGATTAGATGATATCACAAACATGAGAAGCAACAACAAGAAAAGACAACTTTGATTTTCACAATGACCAGCAGTAACTAATTTTGTCCATTGTGAACATAAAGCAAATGCTTACTCTTCCAATGCCTTTACAAGTTGGGCATATTTTCGGCTTCGCAGTAGACGGATAGCCTCTTCCATCTGCATCTCACATGCAAGTAAGAAACGTGATACAGATCTATGTGATTCAGTAAAACTGGGAAGTGCCAATGATGAATACGGACATCCTCTAGGCTGATGACTCAAGCTATCTGGACAAATTATAGACAGAAGACCACACGCAACCATTCATAGGCATTGAACCCCACCAAGAAAGAGTCCTGATTGCATGCACACGTGTGCATTGAGCCTCAAGCACATGCTTGCATGATCCTTTCTTTATTTTTTTTTTTTTTTTTTTTTTTTTTTTTTTTTTTTTTGCCTTTTAGTTGAGGGAGGGGATAGGGCACTCATGTGTGGGCCCAAGTATGAACATTTTATATATGCAGTTTGAAAATTTTGGATTTTGTAATATTTTATTTTGAATTCTAAAATAGAAAAAGCTTGTGTCATCCATAAACAAATTACCAAACAAATCCAAATTTTGTAAAACTGCATATATAAAATGTTCATGTTTGGGCTCGCATGAGTGCCAAAAAAGCCAAAAAAAAATAAGAATCTAAAATGCGTCATATAATCGTGTGCATTGAGGTTCAATGCACACGTTTGCATGCAATCAGGCCTTCCACAAACAATGGAAATGTTTCAAGCAAAGATCACTGTTGTTGACATGAAAATGGATTGAACCCAGTTGTGCACCAGTGATCTCTGCAGTGGACTAATACAGTAATTAACACCAAGGAGTGTAGAGAGGGGCTCAAATTGAATAGTCCTTTTCCTAAACCAAGAATAAGTTGTTCTCAACAAATATTTAAACCACAGCTGTTCAAAAGTTCTGGTTAAGATTATCAGCAAAGAGAACAAAGCAAACGTTAAATTTGTCTCTCTCAACATGAGCTGCAGATGATCCCAACCAATCCAAAGTGTTTGAATTTACTTACAACATGAATCACAGGGAACCAGTGCATCAAAAGACAGGTGTTTCCTGCATCCTCGTGCAGCTTCAGAAAAAGATAGTGATAATTCCACCTGAAAAATAACAATAGATAACACTATATGGATAGCATATAACACCTGTAATGTGACTTTCCTTGATTTAGGGATGGAAAGCTAACCTGTATATCACTTGCAAAGGATACATTGTCCTCTTCAAAGATCTGTAAGAAGACATTCAGCATCGCTTCGTTTGTTGCATACATCAATTAAGAAGGGAAATAGCGACAAAAAAATGAAAAGAAGATGGTAGGTAGAACAAATTAATAGAAATTACCTGAGAGAAAATCTTTTGGAATGAATCAGAGAATTCATCTCCATAAACTACTCTAAACCCCTGTGCATCATTCACAGAATGTTCCTGTCTTTTGGTGCCATGCAAGCGCTCCTTCAATTGCATAACAAACAGTAGAACACATCAAGGTGTGTCATGACTAAAGCTTGACAATTGAAAAACAACCTCAGTACAAGACTTGCAAAATCTCCTCCAGCAAGTGGATTACTAATGCAGTGAGTCTGTGTGAATTTGTTAATTTGTTTGAGGATTGCCAGAATGTTTCACCAGTTTCATAGGGAAAGAGAACTAGAAGTGTGCACAGTACAAGAAGAAAAGAACAAAAAATAAGTTAATAAACAATAAGTTGGAAGAAATGTTACCCTATCATATTGTGCTCTCTTTTCCGGATTTTGTAATGTCTGCAATTTACCTTTCGCAGGAGATGCAATTAAGTTATTAGACTAATTGAGAAAATGGTAAAAGCATTTCACGGCATTATCCCATAAATCTAGACACGGAGAGTTAATGGAAAGAACGAAAATCGACAGCCAAACAAAAAACACACAGCCACACAAACCTCGTACGCATCTCTTATCTCTTGAAACTTTCTCTTCGCTACAGGATTATTTTTATTTGGATCTGGGTGGTACTTCTTTGCAAGCTGAAAGAAGTCAGCAGAACACTAGTTGAGACTTAGCGAACAAATACAAGAGAAGAGGGGAGAAAATTTAAAAGAGTTTTTAGACAGGCTTTGGAAAGAGCCGCATTTAGAAGAAATGGGAGGCCCAAAGGGCAACGAAACAAATGATGAAAAGAGAAACATCAACGAGGGAGTCGGTCTACATTCAACTAACGTGAGGAAAGCAAGCAGCCTCGGGGCTCTTCAAGTGAAGTATGGATTACCGACCGAAACGCACGTTCCATAGCAGACGCTATTGCGAAATGAAGGATTTAGTACTACCTACCGAATGAAAAGCCTTTTTGATATGCTCGCGGCTAGCATCCTCTGGAACACCGAGAACCTCATACAGGTCCCGCTCTGCGGCAAAGCGCAATCCTGGGAACAATCGAGGGTGCGTCAAAAGCCATCCGCCGCACATATTCTGCAGAATCGAAACCAAAAACAAGGAAACAGAAAGTTCCATACGCACCTGTAGCGTGAAAAGACCGTGTTGTCCTGTGGACGGCGGCAGGGGAGAATGCTGAGGACCTCCAAATCAAACTGCCACTGTTGTGGCCGCGTAACAGCGACCGCAGCGATGAACTAGCAGGTGAGCTTGTGTGTTGATATTGGAGGTGGAATTCAGAGGCAGAGAGAAAACGGCGGGGAATCTGCAACAGTGATGTTGGCGTGAACCCTAGGCGACTGAATCTGCCCATCGGCAGACGAAGGAAAGGCGGGGATGTAGGTCGGGATTTGTCTGAGGCGAGAAAGGAATAGCATGAAATGGCGTCTTTGAAATTTTTGGATATTCGTTTCTGATTTGCAGTGAATGAGTTAGGCCTGTTAAAAGAGAGACGTGAATAATAGTTAAAAGAGTATTCCAATAGCCACGGTGTAGCTTGGGCCTGGTTATGTTATGTACGAACCCAATTTGTAATGACGTTAAAAGTTGATTTTTAAACAGCCCGAGTAACCGAATAATTTGTAAATATGATATGATTAGGAATCAAGTAAACCCAAAAAATCAAGAGCCGATATTCTATTCTATATTTATTATAAAATCTATTTTATATATAATATCTAAACAATATTTTTTATGTTTTGTATATTTTGTATTATTTATATTTATATTTGAATAAATGTTCCAAATATTGTAATTATATTATGAATAGATTATATTATTTTTATTTATATCTTTTATTTCTATCATTTGCTTCTATGTTCATTAATTTTTTTCTTTTTATCTTATTTTTTATATTAAATTTTCTTCTAAAAATATTTTTACATTATTATATGTTTTAAAATTTGGCAATTTGACTATATAGTATTATTTTTACTTATATGATTTGTCATTATTATATATTTATATAAAATTCTAAACTCACCACTTCTAAATTAAATGTAGATGCATCAAACTAAATTCCAACTTGCAATTCAATTAAAACCTAATTTTCAAAAATAAAGTTAGTATAAAAGTATACCCGAGCTGCACCCTTGCAAGTAATTGTAAATTGAAATCAAAGAAAAACTAAAGAATTTGAGATAATTTTTTTGGTTTTGGGGAGGAGGGGGTGTTTGAATTATGTCATAAATCTAACATTTTGAACCCCGAAGTTTGCACATAAGCATATTAAACTTTGTGTGAAGTTGTTATTTTTGCATTTTAAACTGTCATCTCTAGCGACACTAAAAACATTGTTAAATCGAGGAGTGTTCAAGATAATCTTCCATCTATATAGAAAACAAGACAACTATGACCAAAAATTAGTATAATTTGCGCGATTAAGTTTCACGATCATAAGGAGATGATAACATTCAAAAAGATGATGTTAGTTCTTAGTCAAGGCCGTCTTGCTTTTTCTACTTATACAAGTTACTTGTATAAGATCGAAAATAAAATAATTATGAAAGGTGAAAATTTTAGATTGACATGTTTCGTAAAATGTCAAACACACCTTAATTGTAACCTAGTTATTATATTTGGCACATACAATTTTATTATGTTACCAAAATAATTTTTATTATAAATTTTTATCTTATAAAAAATAACATATTCTAATAGTAAATATATTACTATTGAAAATTTTGAAGAAATTGTAATATAAATATGGTATATAAAAGTTGGTATACCTAATTTTTAAAATTATAAATAAATGTACATAGATAAACTTGATAAATGCTTAGATCCATTGAAATTTTTGAAAAAATTATAACATAGATATAGTATATAAAAATAAACATGCATGGATAAACTCGACTAATGATTTGAATTTTAACAAATATGTTTTAAGTAAAGACAAACACGGAGCCTTCTTGTTTACTATGAGTATTGAATTCTCACCTTAAACTTATGTTTAAAATTATGTTCTACATGCACACCACAAATACTTACACTCTAAAACATACACAAATAAGAAAATATTGAATTCTTACTTGAAACTTATGTTTAAAATTACATTTGACATGCACACCAATAAATAATTACACTTTAAAACAGACACAAATAAGAAAATAATAACCTTTTGCTTTAGAAAAATATATGATGTACAATGGTGTCTAGGCGTTGGAGCCCTATTTTTCAGCTCATCTGATGATTAATCAAAATCAATTCCTACCATTATAGTCAGAATTATTTGTGCTGCCTAAGAAATTAATTCTCATCCAAATCAAAACCCTGCATATTGCCTATCTGATAAAGTATAAAAAAATGAAATAAAATACATCGATTAAATTAACATCTAAAACATCATTTCTTATATGGATGATTATATAAAATATAATGACATTATAATGCATATTTAAATAGGCTTAAGTGTTTTTCATAATCTACACATAATTATGTGTATTTTAAACTGGTACGACCCACCCAATACTAATTAAATGATTATTTGTATGGTAATAAAATAGATGATAACATTAAAAGTGTGTTTAATAATGAATAAAATTTTTGATGAAAAATTTTGAAGAGTAAAAGTTGTCAAATGATGTGATACGAGAGGGGTAATGATGAATATTAAAGAGGATAAAATTAAAATAGATAGGTTACTTATGTGGATAGTTATGTAGGAATGATAAAAAAGTATGGTACTTGTATAAAAAAATGTAAAAAAAAAATTAAAAAATATGATAATTGTAGAAAGTGAAAAGTTTCAAATTAGCATCTGTTTATCAATTGCTAAACACATCATTAGAATGCTTTTTTTTTTCTTAATACTAGAAACTTAGAATACTTGAGTTTGATAAATGGTTAGAATAGTGGGCTTGATTTGTAAAATAATATGAGATATTATAAAATTTGAACAAGGGTGTGTTTGGCATTTAATAGAAAATGTCAAGTTAAAATTTTTCAATCTACAAATTTTCACTCTCCACAATCATCATATTTTTTAATTATTTTTCACATTTTCCTATATAATTATTCTACTTTTCAATCGTTTCTATACAACTATTCACAAAACTAACATATGTATTTTAACTTTATCCTCTTTACTATTCATCATTGCCCCTATCATATCACATCATTTGACAACTTTTACTCTTCAGAACTTTTCATAAAAAATTTTATTCATTACCAAACACATTCTAAATTAAAAAAATTAATTATAAATCGGCGTAGCAAACGACAGATGCCGCCGGAGTACGAATCCTGAATTCCTGATCATATGCATTCGGCAAAGGGGGAGGGAAGGAACATCAGGGAAAAAAAAAAGAGGGAGGGAAAGGAGCAGCAATCGTGGATTCCAGCGACGATGTCGCTCCGTTCCATCTTCGTCTCTCTCAAACGGTAAATGCGGATTACCTACTTTCCTCCGCTTTAATTTTCGCTCCTTCTTTTGGGAATTTCTCTGACGAGTGCTGGAAACCGCAGGAACCGTCGATCATCCAGCCCCGCTTTTCTCACCTACTTCCATCGCTCATCATCTACCGGCGTGCTGAATATCGATCCCGTCGAAGAGTCTCAGCCGTCCTGCGCCCATGTAGACGACCTTAAGAGCAGAATCCTCCGGCTTAGATTACCCAAGCGGAGTGCAACTGCACAGCTTCAGCGTTGGATCGGCGAAGGAAAGGATGTGACTCTTACGCAGCTTCGGCAGATCGCTAAGGAGCTTCGGAAGTTGCAGCGGTACAAGCATGCATTGGAGGTTTGGCTTTAAGCTTTTGTTTCATTGCACCACTGCCAATTGTCGCACAGACAAATGGTGGAATTTGGACTATTGGAATATAAGTTCTTAAATTATAGAGAATCAAAAGATGGTTTTTGGAAAGAAATTAGAGAAAGCAGGTTTGACTTTTCGGCAGAGAGTTCGAGGCCTGCGAAATTCAAGTTAGTGAGTTCGGTTACACAGTGATAGCTAGTCAGGGCTTTCCACGGGTTATTGTGGAGATTGGAAGACTGCGTCAGTAGTTGATAATTGTTCATATGGGTCACTGATGGCAGTTCAACGAAAAATCATAGCCTTTCATGCTTCTTTCGGGAACGATGAAAAGAATAGTCAATTCTGCAGGATACAAAAAGGAAGATTTGGTTTTTGGGTTGTTGTAATGAGTTTGGGCTCCTGTTTTGAGGGGATGAGGTTTACTTTCACCATCTCTTTGTTTTCCATCACATCTTGGATTAATTTCATTAATCTCTCACAGAAAAAAGTCCTCGAAAGTTAAGCCGATAACTGAATGGATAGTCAATTCTACCACACCTAAAATATAGGCTTGGAGTCTGGTAGCACTGGGTGGGTGTCTATGGGTGTGAGCACGCAGGCTGGCATCCTGGCATCTTGGTTTGCATGTCTGTTTCAATTTCAGGTATGATTGGAAGTAAAATAGTTGAAGTTGCAGTTCGTTCGCTCAAAATTGCATCAGGTAGTAAGTGAATGATCCCCTGTACATAAGGCTGGGAATATGCATAAGGCAGCAAGTTCAGATGGGTGATTCTTCATAGTAACGATACTTGTAAAGTAGCTTCCATTTCTCCTTTCCTACTTACATCTGTACCAGCCTAACATTGTGTGGTCTAGATTCACTGTTATGCTTGTATAGCAAATTATGGAAGAATAACTGACTTTGTTCATTAACAGAATATGAGAAAATTAAAAAGTAACTTCATCTTTCCCCCTTCAATGAGAAGTGACATGTCTGGAATATGTACTTCAAGTGTCTGCAGATTTATTGCTTGGAGATTTAATGGGTTGTTTTAGGTTTAAAAAAAGGAATAGGTATTGGTTAGCTCACTTTTCCATATTCCACTTTGATGAATGCCTTTGGCTTCTTCAAACTCATATAGCATGTATAACAGCCTTATTTTGGTCTCTTTTCTTTTGAATGAAACTCAAACTCAGCATATTGTTTAGCTATGTTTACTTATGCAAGAGAACCTTTCATTCCTTCTAACTGAGAAGGGATAGGAATTTTTGACGGGAAACGTAAATGGAACAAGTTTGCAGGTATCAGAGTGGATGGTAACTCATCAAGAAGCTGAGGTATCAGAAAATGACTATGCAGTTCGCATAGACTTGATCACTAAAGTTTTTGGTACTAATGCTGCTGAAGAATTCTTTGAAGGGCTCCCACCTACTGCAAAAACCAGTGAAACATACACTGCTCTCCTCCATTCATATGCTAGTGCTAAGCAGACTGAAAAAGCTGAGACTGTCTTTGAGAGAATGAAGGAATCTGGTTTTACCTTGAATAGACTTGCATATAATGAGATTATGACGCTATATATGTCAACTGGACAGATTGATAAGGTTGCCTTAGTTGTTGAAGAGTTGAAAAGGCAAAAGGTTTCTCCAGATCTTTTTACTTACAATATTTGGATCAGCTCATGTGCTGCTGCTCTTGACATTGACGGCTTGAGGAGGATTCTTGATGAAATGGGTCATGATTCTAATTTAGGTGATGGTTGGAGAGCATACATTACATTGGCTAAAATCTACATTACTGCTGGTTGTCTTGCAAATTCAAAGTATTCTCCAGAAGAAACAGAGAAAACAATTACTCAGAGGGAATGGATAACCTATGACTTTCTTATTATTCTTCACAGTGGTCTAGGAAATAAGGAGAGGATTCCTGAAATTTGGGAATCTTTGAGGATGATCTCTCAAAAGATGACCAGCAGAAACTATATTGTGGTGATTTCTTCACATGTTATTCTTGGGCAGTTGAAAGAAGCAGGAGACGTTCTTAATCAGTGGAAGCAAAGCAGTCAAGACTGTGATGCTATTACTTGTAAGAGGCTCTATGATGCTTTTTTGGAATATGGGAGTGCAGAACAGGCAAAGTCACTTTACCAGCTTCTGCTGCACAAGGATTCTGCTCTCACTGATTGGTCTCAGTGAACACTAAGTCTCCTGTGTCTTGTGATTCACAAGCTCTACTGGGCTGCAACCTTTTTTGTTTTGCATTTTATGAATGCCCTTTGTTGTTCAATTCTCCTTTGGAGAAGATCAGCCTCAAGCGATTCCAAGCAACATCACACCAATTAACCTTGCCATGCCCTTGGGATGAATAAACAGTCATGAATAGAATTGAAATAGCTGTCAGTTCTGGGGGCTTGAGTTTTTACTTTTTGTTTCACAATTCATCGAAATATCAGCAGTTGTAACTGCGCTGCTTAGAGATACTGTACTCAAGGGTACCCGCCCAAACATTTCTTATGTGCCTGAGGCCCTGCATTTGGTGTTGTAGAGTAGGCTGTAGGATCATTTGATGACAAAAACCGTAAAACCACTGTATCACTGACTACCATTCATTCATGGCCACTAGAAATTAGCTGTCCTTCTAGAGTTGATATGATTTTCTTTACGGGCATGTAATTTAGTGGATTCTGGTTGTTCCTGAGCGGATTAGCTATTCCTTGCATCAACAGTGATTTCCAATTTGCATACGGTTCCTTGCAGTTTTGACCTGCCTACCATCTGTTATGATGGGCATGCTGATGCAGCTCCTCTGGCTTATTGGACTATGCCATAAAACACCTTGAGCTGTGAGTAAGAGGACATTAGATCTTTTATGCCATGGTAATTCCAATGCTAACCTCCATATGTGAATCTTATTCTCCGGATTTCATGATCGTGCCGAACCGCGAAACTCCAATGAAGAACACAGCTCTCCTTTCAATTGCTGTCCATTCCTTTCGTTCCAGCTCAAAACTCAGAAAATTTTCCATGGATGCTGGCTGTAACAGCTTGGATGCCACGATGTGATAATGTCTACGGCCACAATGTAGTATAGCCTGCTTTGACTACCCGTGCAACAGTATAGTTTTTAAAATGTGTTACACCATGTCTATCCTCCTCTTTTTTTTTTTTATGTTGAATAGGTCCATCTTCTATATGAGGCCCTTCATCAATTTGTGATTTTGGCAAATTGAAAAAGTTATCAGGTTAAAACTTTTCAATATAAAACTTTTCACTTTTCATAACTACTCTTTTTTTAATTATTTTTTACACATCTTTCTATACAATAACTTTATTTTTCAATCATTTCTATACAACTACCAATACAACTAAACTATTTATTTTAAATTTATTCTCTTTACTTCTCATCATTATCCTTACAATATCACATTATTTGACAAATTTTATTCTTCAAAAGTTTTATTCATTACCAAACACACCCTAGTTCACTACCAAACTACATTTATTACGAGAGCCTTTTTTTGTTACTAGTGGTGATTCTTCAGGTCCACTGATGTGCTATTGTTCACTTCGGCTAATCATGCTTTGTTGCATTGTTTTCAAAACGAGTTACATCATGTTTATCTCATTCTCATTGAGAATCTTATCCTTTTTTTGATGTGGCTGCCTGGCAGGGCATAACAAGCCCACTTCCTAGAGGGTGTAGCAAAAGTAACTTAATTAGCTCGTTGAGTGTCACAGACTATTAACCAAATTTCTGCTGAGGTTCTCAAAACACGGGCCTCAAAGAGCCGTGTAGCAGGTACAATGACAATGAAATGGAATAGCTAAGATGTGAAGAACGCATTCGATAACAAAACTACTCGCGTAAGTTATGGAAATGGAATGAACTGGTTTTATAGATGGTTGGCAACTTCTTACAATATAACACAGGCAGCAACATCCTTCCAAAGATTGGGTTGCAGCGTTGGATGATCAAATTGGCTGGTTCTGAAGTTTCAAGTAGCTTGTGAAGTATCATCTCCCAGAGATTTTCGACAAGAAATAGACCACAAAGAAACAAAGAAGTGCAAAGAGTACGACATGCATGACATGGTTTGAGCCCTGTTGAATGACACTCTTGTTCAACCTTCTCATGTTATTTTTCACTCCAGCCTGAGCTTTGATCAATGTCATTTGCTGTTTTAAGAACCAAAAACAAGATGGTGTTAGGAGACATCCGCTGATGTAACCGACGAAAGAATGAAACGAATAAGAAAAATCAATTGAATCGATGAATTTTTATAGAAGAGTAATATAAATCGAATCTGTAAATGTATCAGAAATTTGAGGAGGAACAAGGGAATACCATTCATGATTCATATCTTTCATCTAACTAGTATTTTCAACGGCCTTGTTTTATCATGATAGTTATTTATGACAGTTATAGTTACACATCCTAGACATTTTTCAACTAGATGCATGGAAGCATGACAACAGAATATCTGATACATTTACTGATTCAGTGACCAGTATAAATGGAACAGTAAGATCAATCTCTTCATTTACTGATTTTTGGTTTTATCCAAGCCAAATCAATGCTTACAATTAATAGCCATGGTCATCAAGTCATGGTTTCTTCACTGCTATAATGGCTTAGGGCAGCATCGTAATTCATAAGTCGGATGAATTCGATGCATACCACCAACAGCTGAGGTCATCATTTCTAAATTAAAATTTGAAAGCTACAATGGCTTAGCTTGACACATTAATGAGTTGTCAACCATTGAAATTGCTGCAGAAGCCTGTTCTTTGCTGCTCAAATGAAGGTTCATTCTGAACTCTAAATTTACCCAGTGAACCATCCGAACTTTGTGATATATATAGGAAAATATTCGCATGCACTGTAACTTACGGTGTATTTAGCTCAAAAATAGGTCTCATATGATCATAAAATGTACAACTACTCCACCTATTGTATTTAAAATTCTTTCTTTTATTAATACATCAATTTTCATCCAAATTAGATATGTGTATGAGCTTTATCTGAAAAATGGTACAAAATCAACGTAATAAAATAGTTTGATGTAAATGACAATTTTAAATTTATTTTTTTTTCAAAATATAAGCCATCTAAGACATAATTTATACATGGATATACATACATACATACATACATACATACATACATACATACATATATATATATATATATATTTAATCATTTCATAAAGTCCTCGTTTCAAAGCAAATTAATATTTGATGCAGTAGGCAGGCCATTGTTCATCAGCATTTAGCAACAGAATGGCATAGCACAGCATGAGTACAAGCAAATATTAATTAATGGGAGATCTGGTGCATGCAAATATTATTTAATGGAAGATATGGTGTGATTCAGGTCCAGCTAGTTTACTCAAATTAGTTAGCAAGAAGTCGGGGATCACTTGCAGAAAACTAGAAGTAAATTGGTGGCAGTATTTTACAGTAGCTAGGAAGAAAATTCATCAAAATGCAACCAGCTCGAGGAGAATTTTTAATGGCTGTTACTTCAGTATTTAACTGTTAGATGCCCATTAAAGAAGCATATCCTCCGAGTAGGATGGGTGCAAACTGTGAAATGTTTGAATAATACTTCCTGCCCTAATAATTCTCACCAAAGCCCCTAAAAAGTCCGAACCACTTCAATAAGGCATACAAATCATGAAATGCAAATGAGATTTTATAGAATATTTGTTACAACTATCTTCCCTTGTTTTTGCCTCCCGTCTTATTTGTCTCATCGCTGTAACACTGAGTTTTACATATGCAATTATGTGCCTTTTACAGAATTCATCTACAATTACATTTTCTCAGGATGAATTGTCTAAAACCCTGGCAGGAAGATGGATTGCCTCCATGAAAATCTCTGAAAAATGAAATTACGCATGGTTTATGCATGTCAACTCAAAGTGGCAGACTCGTGACTCTGACATGCAACCCATAGGTGTTGAATGAACGGTGTCAAATTGACATTGGGAAAGGTAAAAATATACAAGAATCGTTGTGTATGCATCTTTAGCTTACTAGGAGCAAAGGTGGAGGCTTAGTTTTACATATGCAATTATGTGCCTTTTACAGAATTCATCTACAATTACATTTTCTCAGGATGAATTGTCTAAAACCCTGGCAGGAAGATGGATTGCCTCCATGAAAATCTCTGAAAAATGAAATTACGCATGGTTTATGCATATCAACTCAAAGTGGCAGACTCGTGACTCTGACATGCAACCCATAGGTGTTGAACGAACAGTGTCAAATTGACATTGGAAAAGGTAAAAATATACAAGAATCGTTGTGTATGCATCTTTAGCTTACTAGGAGCAAAGGTTGAGGCTTAGTTTGACTCCATATAATGAAACATGGTTTGAGTGTGTATTGTGTGCTGAAAATCTCAAATATTTCTGCGGTGCTTCAGTGGTATGATGCAATGCCCCATTTCCCTGGGCATGTTGGTTCAAGTCACAGCAGCTGCATTGGGCATGGAATGGTGGCGGCATATTTCTCCCCAGAGTTTAAGTAGGATTGTCCACTGGTTGAGATGGAGATTTCGAAATTATTATTAGTAAAATTAGAATATTGATAAGATCTTTATAGATATTATTAGGAAATTGTAAGAATGTTTTAGGGCTTAATTGTAATACCAATTGAGATGATGTAACATAGAAGACTGATAAAAAAAAAAAAACTCAAATATTTCTACTATCATTCTTCAGATAATGTTCAAGGTTTGGCTAAAGTGATAAGTTGAGCATGATCTTGTCCAATCTGGCATAAGAGTGGCATTTTCTTATGCTATATCACCAGTCAGCCAGCTATTTTCTGCAGCCAGCGATTTGAGTACGCTTTTTTCCATCCTCCACTCTGACTCAATAGCTGAACCTGGATACTTTTTCTTGCTTTGTTGTTTACAGGAAGTTGATCCATTTCTTCTGTTTTATAAGGAGTCTGTAGAATAATTAGACTGATGATTTATGTTGGATGAGTGAAACTCTGCGAGCATGCAAGTCAATATGAGACACCACAATCGTCCACTTCCTTAGCCAAGAGCAAAAACAGAGTCGAGAACTTGACAATTCTACAGATGATGTCATTAGGATAACATTTTCTTTTACGTTAGTGGCATGGTAGATTGGCCCGTATCCCTATCAGGATTGATTTTGATCATTAGCAGCCATAGCAATGAGTTTAACATGAAAATGTAGTGTCAAAAAATAGCTTACCAATTGAGTGACAAAGTCATTCTGAGACTTCGCTTCTGATTCTATTTCTTCTGCTACCTGCATTTCCATGGTTAAATAAGTTCTCCCAAAATACACAGAAACCATCATGGAAGAAGCTAAAACCCACGAAATAAATCATAGTATTGATTGGAGTAGAAGCAGAAATAAACAAAAGAAAAAAAAAGGATTATGAAAATTCTGTATTATTAGATCATAGATGGTTGTATAATTCTAATTTGCCCCTCCACACAGTATAAGGAACCTTCTTTTATGTAAATAACATGATGCAAGATCTGAAGGATGGGCAAACCAAATCAAGATGAGCAAGGGCAGTGTTCATTGCACTACAGCTCAATTTTCTGTACTTTTAAAGCAAAAGTGTCATCAGATTCCGCTCGCCCATGTGCACATCTAATTTCTAACAAAAATTACGTTAGTTTAACACTAATCCATCACCCAATTCGTTCCATCGAAATCGACTCGTTCATTTTGCTACAAAAAATTATAAAGCTTAACATGAAATTTCAGTATATCTTTCTCCATGCACCAGGCAAATACGAACGAACAAAACAAAGCCAGAGCACAAGAAATGAACTTTTTTCCCAAACAAGATAAAATATTTTCAACACAACTACTGCAACCCAATAAAAGAAGAACGGCCAGACATCATTCCTTTCTCTTTTCTCATATCTAAAGAAGGAGAGAGAGGTGTAGAAAGCGACATGTTTCAATTGGGTGAGCTTCCGATGAAGGCCGGTGATCTCTTCGTCCAAGTCGGCATGCACCGGATCGATCCTCAACTGTATTTCATCCCCGCCAGCGGCCGCTCTTGCGCCAGTGCCTTCTCTGGTCAGGGAAAAAAAATGAGAAAGGAGACCTACTTCTGTGGAAATTGAGAGAGCAATCGGCCATCGATTTTGGACCCTTGGGGAAGGTATTGGGTGCACCTGGATCTTAGAGGTCCGACACCATACAAAGAGCCTCTGTGGGAATTCGCCATGAAAAGAACCTTGGAAGAAGAACGCGATCTGATCCAATTTCAGAGATCTACGTCCCAGATCCTTCAGCTTCCGCGCCCAGATCAACGGCTCGAGGAATTACGGGATGATGTTGAGCGAGAAGAAAACGCTCTAAATGCCGGGCCCGGACGCCGTTCTAGTTGCCACTTGCTAGCAGTTGGGTACGCGCTGTTGCGTTGCCGTTGCGTGCCACATAAACGGCTTTAAAGCATAGAGGTCCAGCGCACCTTTGTTTGTGGTTCAATTTCAGTGTGTAAGGTGTGGATGTGTTTGGAAAATAATAAATTTTTATATAAAAAATTATTGATATAAAAGTTGCTTATATGTGAGAAAATGATGTAATATCATAAAGGCAACGATGAAGAGTAAAAATATATAACTTAGATGTATTAATAGTTGTGTAAAAGTAATTGAAAAGTAAGACGGTTATAATGAAAAATTTGAAAAATAATCAAAAAATAAAGTAGTCAGACAGAATAAAATTTTTAAATTGAAAATTTTTTATTTGAAAAATTTTATGTGTTAACAAACACTTGCTTATTATTTTACAACTTAAGTACATTTTTCCATTTTTTGCTCATGGGATATTAATGTAATTAATAATGTATCTATGGAACATATTGCTCCTAAAATGGAAAACAAAGCTCTTCACATTGAATCAAACCTAAACACCCTAGCATGATAGCAGGAGACTTGACTAGCTGGGCTGTGCTCATGCTTAGGATCGAATGCACCTTTGTTGTTCAAAGAAAAATAGGAATAACAACGTAAATGAGGAATGCCAAAAAGTGAACATATTAATTAACTAGTTATCTTTTTTATTTTTATCACTATATTCTAGTTATTTTCTTATATTATTTTGTATAATTATATTACATATTTTTTCTCTTTTTCCACTTTACCAAATAATATCAACTTTATTCCCTATTTCTCATTCTCATCCTACCCAAAAATGTCACTGTTGGAATATATGTGAAAAATAAGCGAAGTTTATGTTTTGATGATTAACAAATCAATTTGAGTAAGTTGTGGTTACTAACATGTTTGTGGAAATGATTGAAGGTTATAAATTTGAAGAATATGAAGCATGACAAATCAAGTCGATTTCCAAGTCGACTCAGGCATCCACTGAGGCCAAGTCGATCCCCAAGTCGACTCCAGCAGCGACTTCAAGACGCCGTTTTCGTCCAGAGTTGAAATTGAGAAGCACAGATACCGAAGTCGCAAACGAAGTTGACTCCGCATGTAACTTGAGTGAAGTTGCAAACCAAGTCGACTCCAACATCGACTTCGAAACAACATTTCCTTCCAGAGTTGAAATCAAGACTAAGAGGTGCTGAAGTCGCATCCCAAGTCAACTCCACTTGCGACTTGAGGTGAAGTCGCAGACCAAGTCGACTTCGGTAGCGACTTGGAGGCGTCATTTCTGTCCAGAGTTGAAACCGAGAACAGGGGTTGCCGAAGTAGCATCCTAAGTCGACTCTGCATGCAACTTGGGTGAAGTCGCAGATCAAGTCGACTCCGATTTCGACTTTAATACGGAAACATGCAGATCAAAATAACTCAATGATAGATTCAAGAGTTTCAAAAGAAGATAAAGGTAAAAGACAACTCAAAGACTCAAGACTCAAGACATGAAGTTAAACGTGTTTAAGATAAAAGAATTATAAAGAGTCTTAAAGGAAGAACAACCAAACATGAAGGAATTCAAGCAAGAAAATGATTTCAAGATTCAAGTACTAAAGAACTCAAGAAAAGGAATCCAAAAGTTCTTCACGTAAATAATTACACAGTGTTCCAAAGATATATAAATCAACGGAGGACAATCAATATGAAGAAAATCAAGTAATCAAAGTCATTTCTGAAGGTTTCAAGTTCATCAAGCAAGCAACCGAGGTGAAGTCGCACCCGAAGTCGACTCTAGCTGCAACTTGGGTCAAGTCGAGGACCAAGTCAACCCAGTTAAAAACTTGAAGGAGTTGTGAACAGGCGAAGTCGCATCCGAAGTCGACTTCACCTGCGACTTGGGTCGCAACAGTTGGAAAAATTTCGAACGTTGGCACATTAAATGCGCGCCACTTACCTTCAAACGTTCGGATTCCCTCCACAATTATAAAAGGCATTTAATATGAACGAGGAAGGTAGTTAAGAATTTATTAACTGATCATAACTCCTATCTCTAAAGAGCTTCAAGTGATCAAGCCAATTTTTAGAAGAAGAACTTTGCTTTAAACAGCTAAGAGCTGCCGCTGATTCTTTAAGCCAACATTATAAGTTCTTCTTTGCGCCAAAACTGCCTCTACACAACAATAACGTGTAGAATTTTTCTTTTATTCTTATTGTTGTATTGAACTTGATTTAGTTTGGATAACTAAGATCAAGTGTAAGCAAAGTAGTCTGTGATTGGAGTGGAACTCATCACCTACTTATGCTGTGTATTATTAATGCCCCCTAGAGCTAGAATCTAGAAGAGAGCAGAGGCTTTAGTTGTATTCGCGGAATATATAGCGGAACTCAAGTCATAAGGGGTGTGAGCTTGGAAGAGTGGAGTAGGGAGGTTGCCCGAACCACTATAAAATCTTGTGTGTTGATTTATATTTCTGCTCTCTCCATTATATTGCTTTCCATTTTATTTCTTCATAAAGGGGACTAGATTAATCCGGGGTAAAGTTTTTGTTTAAGTTGTAAATTTTTCAAGAACCCAATTCACCCGTCCTCTCTTGGGTAATTGTCATTAACTCGGGACCAATAGTCACAACTAATACAATTTCATTTAACTTATTTAGCTAAGGTAGTGGTATGTCTGGGAAGTGATAAATCTTTCAACGAAAATTTTTTGAATTGGTAAAAAATAATGTGATATGATATAAGTAATAATAGGAAATAAAAAAATAAAATTTAAAAAGATAGGTTAGTTGTATCAGTAGTTGTATCGAAATGATTGAAACGTAGAGTAGTTATATGAAAAAATGTAAAAAAATAAAATAAAAGTTGAATAATTGTAGTGATTGAAATGCTTTGGTTGAAAAAGTTTTTATTATTTGCTAAACACCTAGTGGATTCGGAAAATAGCTCAATTTTGACATTTAGAGGAAAATTTATATTTTAAATTCTCTAACTATGCATATTTATATTTTAAACATTGAAATTTAGCTATTAGTATTTTAAACCCTTTAAGGTTTAATTCTTTGCATTTTGGACTCTCAGCACTTACAGTATTAAAAAGCACCATTAAGATATGTAAAATGTCTGAAACGACTTTATGTTTTAAACCATCTAACTTTATATATTTGCATTTTAAACCCAAAGTTTGTTATTGCATGTGCATTATCTTATTCATATTGTTGGATCACTAATTTAAGTATTTTATTACTAGTAATTTGCATATTTTCATATTTACTCATAAATATTGTTACACTTAGATATTCTTAACTAAAAATTTTATTAAATTTTTTTAATCTTTTTCTTCATTAGCAAATGAGTGCTTAATTCATCAAAACATGCAAATAGATGAACAAAAAATAATGCGAAAGATGAACTATTTTATCATATGAAAACAAGTAGTAAAAAGAAAAAGAAAAAAGAAGAGAAAATAGTCAAAAAAGAGAAAAAAAAGTCAAAATGCCTATCAACTACATTATAAAATTAATCAAAAATAAAAATAAGCATACTTTGATTTCTGTTTAGACTTATGTTAAATTATTAAACAACTGACTCGATTTGATTCTTATTATCTAACAATGATATTTTTTAAGTAATGATATTTCTATTATGTATGACTATGATTTGGATTTTATCAACTCTTCTTAGTTGCAAATTTAATAAAGTCTTCAATTCTAATTTTTGATCATAACATTCCTACTTGCTACCTTTTTTGGACCTTAATGTAGCCAAATTAATTGAATAAAATGTTTGAGCTTAATATTATTTTTTGTGCAAGTTTCATGAAAATATTTTCTCATAAAATTTTATTTAAAAATATTAAGTGCAATAATAATATTATATAAGTAAATGTGAAAATATGCAAATTACTAATGATAAAATATTAAAACTAGTGCTCCAATAGTGCACATAATATGATGCACACATAGTGGTAAATTTTGGTGTTTACAAGGTAATTATGTAAAGTTAGAGGGTTTATAATATAAAGGTCATTTTAGACAATTTATAGTATCTTAATAGTGATTTTTTAACACTGAGAGTAAGGGTATAAATAAGGTTAGTTTCATCTTGACTCCGACTAGTCCAGCCCAATTTATAGTAGGGTTAGGTTATAAATTGAGTTGAATTAAACATGTTGAAAAAATAAATTATATAACTCGAATTGAACCAATTCAATTTCAAAAGTTGGTTGGTTTGGGTTAGATGATTATTAGTCTACTTGATCCGATTTTATATATTAATATACAATATAATAGATTATTAAAAATAGTCATACATTTACACATAATATATAGGAATTAACAAAACATTATTGCTTTGAAATAAGAGTATTTAGCAATTATATTATTATATAAGTCATAAATTAAAAAGTATTCTTATAAAAAAGATTAATTTTTATTTGTTCATATAAATTTATATCTTGAAATAGATTTAATTAAGCAAAATATATTTAATATTATATATTGAATCTGATTTCTAATCCGAAGCGAACTGATTCCTATAGGATTAAAATAAGGTTGGTTAAAATGTAAAAATAGGATTGAAAGTAAGGTTATATTGAATTTTTACAAAGTAGGTTAGAATTATATTTATCCCTACCCAATGTTGTCAGAACCGGACCGGACCAGCCGGTCGGACTGGTCTGATCGGGAACCAGTCTAATTTTCGATTCATTTCTATATGGTTCGATTCAATTGATTAAAACCGCTCGAACCGTAGAATCAGCTGTCGGATCGGATTGTCCTGTCGGACCGAATTCGCTCGGTCCGACCGTCATAGCTTAAATAATATATATTTTAAAAAAAACCCAAAAAAAAACCCTAAGGTCCCTAGCCCGCACCCGCTGCCCTCTGCCTCTCTGATTTCCTTTCCCCCCTTCGCCATCGCATGCACGGCGCCTCTGGTAGTCTGGTTTCCCCCTTCCCCACCGGCTTGCCCCAATCTCCTTTGCTGTTGTTACTGCCTCACCTCGTAGCGCGCGCTCAATGCCTCATCACGGCCGCCTCTCTCAGTCTCTCCTCTCGTCGTGGCCGTCGTCCTGCAGCTCTTGCCTCCTCCTTCACGCCCGCCGTCCCCCCTCCTCCTCCTCGCTGCGCCTGCCTCGTCTCGCGCCTCGCCATCGCCGTCTCACCGTCGCCGCCTCGCCGTTGCTATCTCACCGAGTAGTAGCAACAAAATAGCAAATAGTATATATTATTTAGCTATTTTTATTTAAGTATACATTAAATCATTAATACATAATTTTTTCTACTTAATTTTATGCATGCGTCTCTTGTAATATCAAATTATTAATGATTCAATTAGGCTATTAAACAATCCTATAATATCAATTCTGTCATTAAACAATCCTAAAATCTTACATAATTGTTAAAAAAAAATCTTTACAGGATTGAGGATTATTGACTTCCAGATCTTCAAAATTTTAAGAAATTTTGGGCCTTCAAAAATACTTCATATAATTTAGTCCATTCAAATTAATCATACGAAAATAATATGCAACTCATGTAATTAATATCACTCTCATAATTAATTGTATAGTACAAAATTCTTCACATAGGGTGTGTTTGGGAAGTTGTAAAACTTTTGATAAAAAGTTTTTTATGTAAAACTTGTCAAATTAGTAGAAAATGACGTGATGTTATAGGGGTAATGGTAAGGAGTAAAGAGAATAAATTTAAAATAAATAGGTTAGTTGTATTGGTAGTTGTGTAGAAATGATTGAAAAGTAGGATTGTTGTATAGAAAAATGTGTAAAAAATAATAGTTATGAAAAGTGACAAGTTTTAGATTGAAAAGTTTTAACTTGACAACTTTTCTAAATTACCAAACATACCCATAATTAATGTAGAAAATAAAAATTATAATATAATTAATAAAATATTATAATTATATTTTAGACGAATTTCTTAGTACTTAGGATGATTTATGTGTATTTTGAAATTTTATTTTTAATATTTTATTTATTTCATAAAATTTGAGTGCCTCTTAAATGTCATTAGATGTTTTTAGACAATTTTAGATTAAAGTGGATTTCATTGAATCATATTATCTAGTTTTCAATTTCTATAATTAAGGTATAAATGACCTTATAAGGATCTGAAGATTATATTACAGGTGTTAAATTAGGATTAACTTATTAATATCAAAAGTTAAATATTGTTAGATGTCATTAGATCCAGTTAGATATCGTTAGATGTCGTTAGATGTTGTTAGACGTTGTTAGATAAGATAGATTTTATTAAATTTTATTATCTGGATTTTGAATTCTGTAATTAAGATATAAATAACTTTATAAAACGCTCAGAATCATATTACGGGTGTTAAATTAGGATTAACTTATCAATATATTTACTTAAAATTTAAAAAAAAATTAATATTTATGACATCATAATATGTTATGTTGGCGTCACCGATTCGAACCGGTTGGAATCAGACCAGTTTCTTTACCTATTCAATCATCGGTTCGGTTTTGACGACGTTGTCCCTACCCGAGTCAATTGGACTCGATTTACACTCCCAACAATGAAAGATGAAGATCTAAAATGCAAAAAATTAAACTTCACAAGGTCTATAACGTTAATAGCCAAACGTCGAAGTTAAAATATAAATACGCATAGTTAGAGAATTTAAAATACAAAATTCTTACGTGTAGATGATTAAATCAAAATCTGACGTAACCATTATATTTCAATTTAAGTAAAGCTTAGTTTTCTACATCAATAAATTGTTCTAGATGTATTTTGCGAAATGTAGTTCACATTATCAATAACATGGGTCATGTACAAACTGGTTACTTGTTAATTTAGGAGTATTTATTAACACCTAAAACTTTTTAAACTAAAATTTTTTAAGGTATATTTGGCCAAAGCAAAAACCTTTTAATCTAGAATTTTTCAATATCCACAACTATCCTATTTTAAAAATATTTTTCACTACTCATTATATAAATATATAATTACTATACTTTTAATCATTTCTACGCAACTAACCGTACAAGTAATCTATCTATTTTAATTTTATTTTCTTTACTCCTTATGATTACTTCTATCACATCACATCGTTTTCTCACATTTAAAAAACTTTAACGCCAAATTTTTTTTTATTAAACATTTGATCAAAGTTTTAACCTAAATATAAAATATTTAGGTAAAAATGTTTAATCATTTAATTTTAGAGCTATACAAGTTATAATAAAATGTGAAAACTTAGAAACATCTCTGTTACAAAGTCGAAATGTTGCAATTTGATAATTTCTATATTTCATTTGAATAACCAGCCCCAATGCATCTAATAACAATAATTATATTTATTAATGTAATCATCCATAATCGACCTGAAAATTAATATGCGAGAAATATTTTTAAAAATGATAATGCTTACATTTTAAAGTTATTTTCTTGAATTTTTTGTTATATCTTATTGTGTGGCGCCCCGAACCGAGGCGTCACATTTGTCCTTACTCAAAAATCTTGTCGATTGGTAAGTGTGAATCAGGATTATTGCCCTGATCACGCGGCGAATACTTAATTCGATCTCGTCCAATTTTTTTTTTCATCACATAAAGACACATACTTATCATCAAATCTCAATTATCATTGATAACATCAATACTTGTTTTTGTACAAT
>JAXCLR010000001.1:64533269-64552111 GCA_035584095.1 Annona squamosa
AAAAAAAAATAAAAAAAAAATATTTTTTGACCGGTCGCAAATCACCGGTCGTAAAAGATCAGTCGGCAAGATCTTGCGAGGGACGAAACAGAGACAGCTACGCTCTCGGCCGCGTGTCGATGATGGTCATCGGCTCAGCCGTGACGCACGACCAGGCTTCGGTCAACGGAAGCGAGGCAGCGGAAGAACCTTCATAGTTCATCCTCCCTTCCCACTCACGAGTCACGACACATGAGTCGTGATTCATGAATTCCCGCGGCCTCGCCTTGGAACGTCGGTCACATCACTGTCAATAGTGGGCGTGCAAAAACAAAAAGGCTATGCACGCAAATATGTGTTTGTTTACATTGCGGGTCCCGCTAAGTGTAAATCCAATTTTTGCTGTAATAATGTAAAGTCCCGGTTGGATGGAGCCCAATGCAAGCATGAAATTAAAATATAACAATATTTTAGGTGATTTCGCATTATCTTAGATATTTAAAAAAAAACAAAAACAAAAACAGCTTTTGAAATCGATAAAATCACCGTACATTTGCAAATGAGTGCTGCAGATTTTTGGAGACGTGTTGACGGGAAGCACGCAAGTGTTTTTTCTCACGTGTTAACATTACTGTACATCCATCCAGCCAGCCAGCCAGCCAGCCTTCCAGGCTTGTTCTTTTTATACAAGGGGTCTCTATTCCCCAGTTTGTTCGGCAGGGAAGGTGGGCGAAGAAGCCAACCATCAACGCGGGAGAGAATCTCGATTTAGACGCCGACAATCAATGGGGCAGAAGGAGGAGAAGAAACCTAGATTTCTCTGTCTTCACGGCTTCCGTACAAGCGGCGATATTCTTAAGATACAGGTCGGGAAGTGGCCGGAATCGGTGATCAAGAGATTAGATCTTGTCTTTCTCGACGGGGCCTATCCTGCGGAGGGGAAATCAGACGTGGAAGGGATTTTTTCGCCTCCCTACTACGAGTGGTTCCAGTTCAATAAAGTATACGATTCGTTTCATCTGATTTCCTTCCACTTCTCCATCTGGTAGTTCTGTTTTTGCATTTTAGGGATTTTCATGATGTCTTTACGCGTGGTGAACTGACAGGGTTTTTCCGAGTATAAGAACTTCGACGAATGTCTCGCATACATCGAGGATTTCATGATGAAGGAGGGCCCTTTTGACGGTTTATTGGGTTTTTCTCAGGTATTTTATTTATATATATTATGTCTTTTTTTTTTAAAAAAAAAAGAAAATTTGTTTGTGGGCCGTTCAAATGGTGGGCTTTGGAGCATGTGGTCTGTATATGAAATCTCGTCGTGTTGGAGTTTCACGGCCGATGAAATTTAGTCGTCCTTACATCGGCCCACCACGTTTCGCTCGTCAGTACTGGCTATCCGGTTTTTATGATAACGGTTAGGAATAAAGAATAATGATTTAATAGATACGTATGTAGTAAGCTTCAAAGGATATTGGTAAGCGCACGTTTGATCTTCACATATATATATCTATGTCAAGAGCGTTCTATTTTTGATCTTTTACATATTTTACAAAATTTTGAGAATTAAATTATCTCCCTCACCTGAAAATAGAAGTTTTGATTTTAAAAAAAATTTAAAATTTAAAATTTTCGTATATGTGAGGGCACACCGAAAAATAAAAAACTCAAAATACCTATATCCATTGACGCTCGATCCGTATGCTCAGAAAGAAATCGACAAAAGGTAATAAGTCATTTTTCAGAAAAGATAATGATAAAAAATATATAATAAGGGGAAATGGAATAGATAAATTGAGACTACTTAGGTGAATTAAATGATTTAAATTATTGACTTGCATTTAAAAAGTTAAAAGTTGAAAATGTTAAACTAATGGTCGAAAGATTAAATTGCCTCTCAGAAACTCAATCCGCGTAAGTTACTCTTTAAGTGCTTTTTGAAGTGTGATCCTCTGAAGTCTGTGGCATTTACCAGGGCAATATAGGAAGATTTAAGTTTTAGTTCGCCAAAAAATTGACTTAGCTCCTACTTGCAACTTTCTTTTTCCGTTGAACGATACTTATTTCTAGGTCCCGCGTGGTTTCTCATGTGAGTACGCGGTGTGTGTGACCCGTAGATGGAGCGATGATAGAATTTGTTTTCTCAAAGAAAAAAAAATTATCTTAATCAAAGTTGTAGGTGGCTCACATTCCCTTTACAAATGTATTGGCGTGTAAATTATAAATATATTTAAAGTTAATGTCAAATCCAGTAGAATGTAGGAGAATTAGTTATGCACATAGTAATAATATTTTATACGGTTTAAAAGTTAGAATTATTTTTTTTTAATAAAGTTAAAATTACATCTTGGAGATCAGTATATAAATTAAATAATGTTATTATGTTAATTTTATATATTTTTGGATGGTGCACATGCATATATTCGTTTAGATGAAACTTGGTCCCTTGACTGGACAAATGCTTCTAATATCTATGGGCGAAATAAATTTAATATCATCATCAAGATTCGCCAGAATAGACGAGTGAGACTAAAAACTTTGTCGTAGCTATATGGCCCTTTCTTTTTCATCCTTCTGTTAAAAGTTCAAATACCATGGTAAAGACGGTGAAAAAAATAAAAAACCATCGGAAAGGACTCCAAGGGAGCTTTTCATTTTTAAGAGTTGTCTGGGCATTTATTCTCGTAATTTCATTTATATCCAAACTTATTGCTTTCATGTCTAATTCTTATGTGGGCTTTTTTTTTTTTAACGAAAAGGCAACCCCTATCCCACCTCCTTTTGGTTTTCAAAATTGGTGGGTAGAGGGGGAGGGGGATGGAGCCATTAAATAATTTCATTATCAAAAAATTGTTTACACATAATTTTTCAAAAGAAAATCAGTGGTTTATCCCACCATTCCTATTCAGGGTGAGAGCTACAAGAAGCAAAGTCAGCTAATGTATGAGCAATAACATTTCCCATATGCAACACATGGTAAAAGGAATAGGAATGAGCACACTCTAGATGAGAGATTTTATCTGAAAAACTACAGTTCTTGCCTCCAAAAAGACTGGCTTGTTGGAATTCATAAAATCAGTGAGAAGTAAGGAATCAGACTTCAAGTCAACATGAATCAATTTCGTGTCCAAGGCCCATCGTGTCCTCAAGAGCAAGGCTGTGGCTTCCATAAGCAATGGTTGCATCCTTCCAAGCCAACACCACCCCTTAGTTGCGATAAAGTAGCCTCGTGAATCACTGCTACCTGCCGCAAAAGCCCAAACAGTTCCTTTCCGCGTTCGCTTTGCCATCAAAATTAATTTTGAAGTTACCTTCTCCTGGTTTAGCCCATCTAGCCTTGAGAGGTTGATGAAGAATACACGCCTTCATTTACTGATTCCGAAAATTAGAACACCATTGAACACCATCAACATTATGTGGGCTTTTTTTGGTCGTTGCTTTTTCGGTGCGAATTGAATTAACGATGATTTTCGTGATGTAGGGCGCAATCTTGTCAGCTGCTTTGCCGGGCCTACAAGCCAAGGTGAAATGGCTGGAGGTTTTCTTTATATTTCAAAAGGTGGAAATGTGTATTCTAACCCCTGTCCTGTCCCTAATTTCAATCATAGGGACTGGCACTTACGAAGGTTCCGAAGATAAAGTGTTTAATCATCATTGGAGGGGCAAAATTCCGATCCGAATCTCTATCCGAGAGGGCCTACTCGTCCCCGCTCACATGCCCATCCGTTCATTTTCTAGGTACATTTCTTCGCAAAATTTTAAGAGGCTTTTAGTGCTGCGGTCAATGCCCCCGTTATTAGTCGCGACTCGAATAAGAGCTCTGCCTCTACTCCACTGGATTCTGTGGCTTGCAAATCACGCGGCTGCACTTGCATGTCGAGAGGAGCACTTCACGAACTATCAAATCACGTGGTTGGACTCGCCGGCGTGTTCTTACCACGCAACAGCTAGCGTCGTGGCCAAAATTTGCGGGGTTGATGTTGCTGTCCTTGATCTCCCACCCCCCAACAAAAAAAAAAAAAGAAGAAGAAAATTGTTGCAGTCCAACACTTTTCATTAAAAACTCTCTTTTGGGCTCGTTGAATGGCCTGTTTCGCCACTCTTGACAGGGCAGCGGAATCTCACGAGAGAAGCTTCAGTGGGAAACTCGTTCGGCAGGAACTCCTCCAGATTTTTTTTTTTTTTGTTGATTTTAAAAAAATCAAACCATATATTAAATTTAAAACGTTATTTTCACCGTTCATAATAATATTCATATAAATCAGATGTTAAAACGCTATGAGAAATATTAGAAGTATATATATTTATCCCATAAAAGATGACGTGGCATAATTTTAGTAACGAGAAATAACTTTTTATACCTGTTCTAGCCCCTAGTTAAAATAAATAAATAAATAATATTATGTCTTGTTTAGATATAAAATTACAATTACCGTTGAAATTCTTCAATTACATTTTATCAATTAACATATCGTATTTTTATGATTTTCACTACCAGCGGTTAAAATTATATTTTAAATTTAATGTATGATTTGATTTTGAAAAACAACGAAAAATTAAGTTTTTTTTTTTGAAGGCGGTTCCACCGTTAGTTCCCACAAGGAGAGTTCCTGCTGAAACTTCTCTTGCCGTAGTTTGGTGATAAGCATCTATTATGTGCTTCCCACACCACGAAATATTAGCCTTTTTCTGTGGATGGCGGCACTTTTTAATTTTAACCAAACAACAACGTGCCTCACAGCAAAACGGGCTCGAAGTCCTGGAAGACGTAAATTTGGACATCTTACGTTATTTCTCCCAAATTCGGGAACACGAATGAACTCGATACGAGCAGGCCTCGTAAGTGGGCTTGTGTTCAAACGGCCGCAAGGCTTCAAAAGCAGGAACCATTTTATGGGCTGCCATGTCTTCGCCGGGCAAGAAGCAAGATCTATTTAATCTGTGTCATGTGTACTTGGGTTTCAGGTGAGACTGATTTCCTGAAGCCGAGTGGAATCGAGCTGCTAGAATCTTTTGTGGATCCCGTCGTAATTCATCACCCAAAGGGCCACACCGTCCCAAGACTCGGTAATTTTTCTTTTCTTGTTTTTCTATTTCGGATGCATCTCGTCTGTCATGAATACGAAAATATGCATGCATCAAACCTGGGCTTTAGTGACTCGCAACTTGGCATGCTAGAGAAACAATTCCTAATTCGTTTTTTTTTTTTTGCCCCCTTTTCTTCCTGGATCTTGTAGATGAGAAGACTACAGAGACGATGCTCCATTTCATAGATAAGATTCAAAAACTCGCATCTTCTGAGGCACCTGTACATAGTATGGGGAAAGGATTCTCTGTTGGAGAATGAAAACTAAATTCACCAATTATGATTTTTATTCTGGCGGTTAAAAAAAAAAAAAAAGGGCCCAGTGGGCATTGTCTCTTGCAAAATAAATCATGTAACTTCGCTTAATTACAAACCTTATTATAGACATGACTTATCTTTTTCTTTCTAAAGGCATTCATTTTCGGCACAGTCTTCATGCATAGTCTTTTGAATTCAAGAAAAGAAGCGGGAAAAAATTTGTTTGATGGGTAATGATTCCATGCTGCCGGGGGCCCTTCTAAGTTGTGAGCTTAATAGGATGAAACGAATTGTGATTGGCTCCAAGCCATTATATTTTTCGTCACTTAGTTAACTGATGGAAAGTAGTAATTTTGATTAAGAGCTTTATCTTATCTCCAAAATGAAAGGGAATGAGTTATGCACAGAATCCCTTGAATCATCCACAATCACAATTCGCAGTGAGTAGTAACGTATGTGTGGATTCAGACGTACATTTTTACAATCTATTTCATTGTGAATCTATATTTCTTCTAAAATTCCAACTAATATCAATTTGGTGGTAAATAGCTAAATGCATCAACATAAAGACAATTAATGGTGCGGATTTGATTAAATCATCATGCCGGGCCTGAATAAAGGACAGCATTAAGGGCACTTTTGGATCGTTGGTTATGTGAGGTGGGATAGGAAAGCATGTGGGGCACTTTTCAAACAAATAATTTTATAAATCCAAGAATTCTATTTTTTCAACTTTATTTCTATATTCTAGTAATTTTTTCCTTTCAATTACCCTGTTTATTCTAGTTTTACTCATATAATTTTATGTTAATCACACAATTCTCAAAATATTCTCTTTAACCATTCTCCACCCCATCCCATAATCCTACCAAATACCAAATTATCAAGAGCGCTCATGCTTCTTGAGATTTTAATGGTCGAATCTGCAAGTTCAAACGGGAGTTGGTTTTCCCGAATCAAGAGCAGGCAAGGCCCAATGAAGAGATGAAATTTCTCGTGAGGCTTGGGCCTAGGTGAAGACATGGTTGTTAACCCGTTACGCTTAGACTTGGATTTGAAAGTCCATTCAGATGGGTTGCAACGTAAGGCCAGCGATGCCGGCTGATATGACATGGACATGCCACTGATGTAAGCCAACAGTCCCTGAAGAGTTTTCCAACCATACCCGAGCAGCTGAGCTAACACGTCGCTCACTTTCTGAAGGAAGTGTGGCACTGTGGCTCGATTTCATCCAGATCACAAATGCCCCGCATCGACCCTTTCGGGTTGAACTTTTTACTCCCCTTGTTAATATACCCTAGCGAATTCGCCACCCACTCTAACTTCTTCCCATCTTCATTGTTGTAGCTACATCACAGCCTCCCTTGGGCGTGGCAGGAGATGAAATGGGCTTCTTTTTTTGACATGGTCCTCAGATAGCTAGCTCGGCCCCACGTAGAAGCAGCATCTAGATTAGATTGTTGGTCCCAACTCCCAAGGTTCGTTTGACCGTTCAAACTGAAGTGGCTTTATCTTCTTCTTCTTCTTCTTTTTTTTTTTTAATAGCTTGGATGGGATGGAGGTAGTGGGGGGAACTAGACACAGCGGAGGGAAGGGCTAACTTTTTTGACAGTAAGTGAAGTGAAGCGAAGTGCAGTTGGTTGAGTCAAGGCATCCAATCCCAGCCCCTATTTCTGATTTGAGGGATCTGGATCTCTCTCTTGTCCCAACAACAGTCAATCACAATTCTAGGGCCACAGAATTCCTCGCAAGTTGCAGGGGGAAGGGAGAGGGAACACGCGCATTGAAAACTCTCTTGGGCCCCACTCACTTTGATGTGGTTGTTTTACGTCCACTCCGTATTGCATTCCATCCATCTCACCTCATGTTGGTCGGAGAGAGACGTATCTACCTATCTGCCTAGTTTCATTCCCTATTGCATCTTACCTATCTGCCTAGTTTCATTCCCTATTGCTCCCTCCAAAATCAAACATTTGCCCCTGAACCCGAGCATTTTTTGCTGGCATGTGATGTATATGAGAGTGAGAGAGAGAGCAGAGGGAGCATTTGATTTGAGTTGTGGTGGTAGGGGATGGAGAAAATGATAAGAGATTCCCTCACACTTGCAAACAAAGAAACATGGTCCGCTTATTTTCATATTTCCTTTTTCTCCAACAGATGTGAGCCCGTTACTGGTTGCATGTCTTCTTCCCTTTCTCAAAAGTCGGTGACATGATTGAGTGGCCCACTCACCCAATTTCAAGGGCCGACCCAACTCCCTCCACAGCGTCTTCCTGTCACACCTGAACAAGTATGTTTACTGCCTCTGCCTACCCTCCTTCCCTACCTTGCCATTTGTGGGGATCGGGTGGCCTACCTGATAAGTTTGAACTCATTTTAAGGCCCATCAATGCTTGATCGTGTTGGGACCCAACTGATTAATTTCCTTTGATTCTTGTACTATGCCGCGTGGAGGCATGTGACTGAAAGATTCATTGCTTCCCATGTTCTCTTTAGTCTTGTCTAGATGTGGCTGATGTGTGCCATCACTTGCTGCACTCGGTTTAATTTATTAATGGTCTTAGTGAGGGACAGACCGTCGGCCATGATGGATTAGATGGTTTTGGAATTTATAAAGAGCTGTCCAATGCCTTCCTTGCCCATGTCTGACTGAAATTAAAGTTGAATCAAGATCAACATGTCATTTTGACGGGAATTGAAAATTTTCATTACGTGGCACTCAATAATCTGTGTACCCAACGTTACGTTTTTGTAAAAGTAATAGAATAAACAGTGGCCGCTTTTTGCTAAATCAAACCACTAATAGTCATAGTTCAGGCTAACAACTTTGGAATCTCTCTACCCTCGGTAGAAATTCGAGACCATTGCTGAATTAGTCGTTGATGGGAATAAAGGCGTTACAGATGGATTGCCAATTCCATCACCCAACTTAATTTGCAACTGGTGATTTCCCTGTATAAATGAATTAGTTAACTAAACTTTTAATAGTAGTAGCTGTTAATTCTGTCGTATATTTACATATAACATAAATTTAGCTGCATTTGATGTCGTTTGACTGCACATAAGCATACATAGCAAGCAGATTGACCAACCGAGTCACAGCGCTAAAGATAAGTTATTCAAGCAGCGTGGTGCAAGGCTTAAAAGCCTGTGTCTTCGGTGGAGCTGCTGTCTCTATTTGATGCTGTGGGAGTAATTGATCTCCCGTGGGTGCAGTGGGAGCTATGGTCTACAGTGGGAGCTATGGTCTCCAGATAAAATAACGTAAAGGGGGATGGAGTTTTATTATAATATGAGGTAAAAATTAGATGATATAATACCAATAAAAAAAAAAAAACAGATGGGTTCCATATTTAGCTATACACGGGCCATTACGTATAAATTTATAAACAGATGCAATTGTATTTTAAAAAAAATTTGTTGCATATAATGTTAATTTGGCTAGATATAACATTATATGCAGTGATTTTAATTACCATGAATGTACGATTGAATTTTCCATTATTTGCAGCAAGATTTATATTTTTTACTGCATTATGTACATGATTGCATATAAGAAATTCTCTTGTAGAGGTTTTCATTCTTCTCATACTGTGACACATTTTTTCAATATCAATGTTCCACCTTTTTTTTTTTCCCCCTTCCTGATGAGATAACGAGGTTACACTTAGCAAAGCATATTTGGTTCGCTAGGCGCGGAATTAGAAGGGGGTGTATTGGTGTAATAGCCGCCTAGCATCTTTACGTGTCTCTTAGATTGAAGTGACATTTTTCCTAATTAACTTCCAATAATTTTTTCCTTTTCTTATCACTATTTATGTTTTCCAACGTTTTCTTGATTTTGTTAGTGAAGGAATATAATTTTTTAATCTTCTGCATATATTTTATTTGCTATTATATACGATTTTCTATCACAGTAATTCCACTCATCTGAATAGACATTCTGAATATAGTGGGGATATTTTGCAAGCTTGTCACTCGCTTAATAAACATTTGCTATAGTTCAGTTATTACTCTTAGTCCTATCATTTAGAAGATTGAAGTGACATTTTTCCTAATTTCCAATAACTTTTACCTTTTCTTATCATTATTTATGTTTTCTAAAATTTTCTTTATTTTGTTAGTAAAGGAATATATTATTAATGTTCCGCATTTATTTTATTTTTCTATTGTATACGATTTTTTATCACAATAATTCCACTCATCTGAATAGACCTTTCGAATATAGTGGGGATATTTTGCAAGCTTACCACTCGCTTAATAAATGTTTTCTATACTTCAGTTATTAATTTAAGGCCTAACATCCAGAAGATTGAAGTGACATTTTTCCGGAGTTCCGGTAATTTTTATCTTTTCTTATCATTATTTATGTTTTCTAACATTTTCTTTATTTTGTTAGCAAAGGAATATATTTTTTAATCTTCCGCATTCATTTTTATTATATATACGATTTTTTTATCTCAATAATTCCACCCGTCTGAATAGACCTTTCGAAAAATATAGTGGGAATATTTTGCGAGCTTATTACTCGCTTAATAAAAATTTGCTATGCTTCAGTTATTAGTCTTAGGCCTATCAGTTAGATTTCTATCGTTGATTTGATTGCCACCTATGAAAAGATGTTAGCAAAAATAATGCGATAACAACACAGCTAAAAACAAAAGATTCCTAGAATCCATAATTTGATCTTCCTAATTAGTCAGAAAATTTTGAGGACCCCTACGTCCCAACCAGGAATAGTTCAACATTACTGACATTTTACTCGGGGAGAAGGCATCTGTTTATGTATGTACGTTGCCCCAAATTGAAAGGAGTAGTCAGGTTTAAGTAGCCGTCTGACCAAAAAACTTCCAGCTAGCAATGATGAGTATTCCCGTCTCGAAAATGACTGGCAAAACCAGATTCCAAATCAGCTGGCCTTGATAGCTGAAGCGAAGCTACCAAGATAATGTCTTCAGTGGCTCAAGTTAGTTAAAATGGACCATCAGAGGCAAGTGTAGAATTCAAAGCTTTTTGGTGGTCAAAAAGGTTATCAACATTGGCCGATGATCTTGATTTGGCTCAAGTGGAGAAAAATGAGAAAGCAGTAGTCAGAAAGTAGAAATCTGCAGCTGGGACCAGACAGTGAAAGCTAGCGAAGTCTTCAGTGGAGATGAGATTCCCTGATCGAAAGGAGAATTTCTCATAATCTCTGGAAAATTTTTCATCGTTATTTTTCCAAAAGAATATGTGTAGCTATCATTGGATTTTCACATCCAACCATCTAAATCCTGAGATTTTCAGATCTGTAATAAATACATGATGGTGGGCGGGAATCACCCAAAAAGTGTTCCCAATCTATGTCACTCTGTGGGAAGGCTCCAATTTCTTTCCTGTTGATGTTATTGCCATTAAACATTAATGAAGCATAAAGCTGAATTGGGCGGACATTCGGACCACAAAAAAATTTGGGACATTTCCACTTCGCATTAATGAAAAAGCCGAAAATGCAAAAAAACCCCATCCTCAATTCTCATACCCATGTGGCTCGGGCAATCTTTTGGGCATCTAATTCCCAATTACAATCATATCTTTCTAATTGCAATAATGGGGAGGTATCATACCGGCTCCTCGAAATAATAGCGATTCTGCACGTCCGGAAATTACATCATTAGCTTAGTACTGATTGATGGTTAAAGTTGAAGATCATTGAAAACAAGGATGCCCTGTTCAAAGTGGGGGTTGCAGCTTTCTTAGATGCTCTGCCTGAGCGGAACTCTCCATACACAGATTGCAAACGGGCCATCCTATTTTACAGGCTCGGTGTGATCCCCTGATAACGAACATCATTTTGACCCTCTGGATGAACGGATAATTCCAAATCAGGCCATTCAAGACTTGTACCTGCATAGGAGAGATTGCGAGAATTTTGATGAGCATTTTGGCCCGAATAATTTCTCCATGGCTCGTCAACCTGCAATTGCATGGAGCAAATGGGTGTGCTTGCGTGATGGAGGGAGTTGATGCGTCCTAGCATAGCACTTACCTACTTGTATGCAACGCTTACAGTGCAGAGGTTGCAGGGGGATAGACCTTGCGATCCAGGAAATCATTGGCCCAAGTTAAAATGGTTTCATGTCTTGGACGGTCACCACCTAATTATTACAATGATGTTGATATAAACTAAGATGCAACGCTTTTTTATTTATTGCAACTAATCATGGAAATCGATACTATCACTATTAATGGGATTCATATGTGTGTGCGTCAAGTTAACGTTGACAGGTGGGCCATTTTCCAGCCTATACAAGTTGGACTAGCAAGGTATCCTTTTCCGCATGCTGATGCCATGTTCCCGAGTATCAACCTCGCGCTTTTCCAGACCATCAATCTGCCTCTTGCAAACCTTACCATGCATCTGCATCAGTCTGTCCTTGGCGAAATTCCACATCATCACGCATCAGCCCTGTTTCCGAGATTCGACCCTCTGCCGAAACGCTGTTTTCACATGCGAATAAAGGTTGGATGGTCCGAATCATATAATCAGCTGAACATTAATAGATTTGATCCAATTTTTTGTACTTATGACGGTCGAATTGCAATAATATTGCTAGGGAAGAAGAAGAAGATAAGTGCACGGCACGCAAGTGGACGGTTCGGAGCAGTGATATGTATTCCACCAATGAGCATGCAAGTAGGTGCAAGGGTAGCTTTCCAAGTACTTGCTCCACTATATCATTTTCCATTAGTTTTTAAATTATAACTTATCATCGTCGCAATCCAGTCCCATAGTGGAATTCATCAGAATCTGGGTGGTTTTGATAATCTCATGAATGATTTATTTTTTTATTATTATTTTTTCAAGTTGATGTGAGGAAAATTGCAAAAGTTAGGTTGGTGGCATGGTGATAGAGTCATGGACAAGTCCATTATCGACTGAAATCATTTTGGTTATATGGTGTACACAGGGGAACAGCACACGCATACAGTGAATGGCAAGCACAAGGTAACTGTAGGATAATATTCGAGCGCATTTGGACAACCAATAATTACATTATGGTGTAGTCTATGGTAGAATAGGGCTCACTTGATCATGAAATTAACATTTATCTTACTCATTATATTTAGAATTATTTATATTAATAGCTTACCAATTTTCATCCAAATCAAATATATGTACGGGCCGCATCTTAAAATAGTACAAAATGAGCATACTAAAATAGTTTGACATAAATATCAATAGTAAAATTGTATTTTTAATATCTAAACAATTGTATGTATGATTTTTATATAAATAATTGATTATATAAATTATTATAATATTCTTATATATGTGAAGCCATTTTCCAAGAAAATCCACTATAACTATGGTGCATATGAACTACATTTAAGCCGCTTTTATACATAATAGCAAATTATCCACATGCAGTCCATGCACTGTGGCGACTACTTAATCATAAATAGAAAATTCTACCACCCCACCTTCATTTACTTTATTACTTTCATCCAAATCCAACATGCACATGGGTCTCATCTTAAGTTAGTACAAAATCAATATAACAAAACATTTTGACGTAAATATCAAGTTTAAAATGATATTTTGAATATTTAAACTATCTAATTATTTTACATGGATAAATAATTATATAATGCATTATTATATCTTTAATATGTGAGAAGCTCGTTTGCAACATACAACACTAGATTATATATAGGAAAATATTCTAATGCATTAGGACTGTACTATGCAATCCGTACACTGTGGGGCCCACTTGATAATGAATTGAAAATTTACCATACCCGTTGAATTTAGAACTATTTAATTTATTAGTATCCTAATTTTCATCTAAATTATATGCATATATACATGTAGATGCATTCCGGGTGACAAGATCTCTGACAACATGTGTGTGCCACCTGTACAAATGGTGGTACAGGTCCATTTTGGGGTTGGGAGCTACATGGCGGTGCCACGAGATTCAAGGCGTCTTGAAGTCTTTCTTCAATGATAGATAGGCAATGGGGCCGAAAATCAGGCACAGGCAGGCTATTGAAAGCTGAGGTGGACCAGCGTAGGAACACTGGAGCCCGCTGCATTGGTTGCATGCCCATTCATACTAGTCAGTCCACAGGACAGAAGACCCCAACGGGATGGATGACACAGAAATCCGCCCTTCCCCTCGAAAAGCAGGCAGGCCGAAGTCAGGCGAATTTGATGTTTGATGGATGATTTGACCAGTGTCCCCATCCCTAACCATGTTTTGAATTTCCATCGTTTTAACGGTCCAACCGATAATTGATTCTGAGTGCTCATTAAAATGCTTAGGTAAAATAATTTCCTAGAATTCTTGCTGTCAGAAGCCGCGCGGCTAAATGAACGTTGACAAAGCCAAAACCTAACTGAGACGAGGTCCATGTCACAGTTGTTCTGCAGTGAATTGAACGTGTGGTTTTACGGTTATGTTCCAGCGTTCGGACCCCAATCAAATTGGGGTGGGACTGCGGACTCCCCAATTCAGCCATAATTCTTATTTCTTAGGCCTCCGCCATATAGCCGGTCTCTTGTTAGTTGCATAGACCACGTTGCCAGCAATGGATTCCGCTGATCAAGATTGCATTCTGCAACTTTTGCTTTGCTACGAACTTACTATGGCTTGCAGTTGGTTGTCGCTGATTTCACAAGGCGAAATTTTTTGTGAATCAAAGGGTTTGTCGCTGAATTGTTATAATTATTTTTTGGTCTTCTCGTCAACCGCAAGCCAGCTTGCATTTCTTTTCTTTTTTAAAAAAAATTTTGAAACCGCCAGCTCGCATTTCTGATCAGAAGTGAATCAAATAATGCATAGGAACTCAGCAAAAGCATGAACACCACGGAATCAACAGCTGATACATCTGCAAGCCCAATTAAAAACATCCTGGGCCCTATTCGTACGAAATCCTCAAATTGCGAACACGATTGGCACCTCAGCCCCGAAGCATACAATGGTCGTTAGTGGCATGATAGAAACGTCATATAAAAAGCGCGGATCGTGTTCACATTCCAGCGAAGCAGCACATGACACATGACACATGAAGGGCGACTAAAGATAACTATTTTCTCAAATTAAAAAAAAAAAAAAAGGAATAAAAAGACCATATGCGGTCTGCTCATTTTGGCCAGCATCCGAAGTGAGAGCACGGGTTCTTGTAACACACCATACCACACCATGCATTTGCCAGAGTCACCACTGGAAAGTGGAGTGAAATCCACCACCACAGAAAAATCTGCAGCAGCTAGATGTAGTAAGGCCACCGGAAACAGTTCTAATCTGAGAATCAGCCAACACGGCCCGCACTATGCCAACAGGCAGACAGGCCTATCCACATCAGACCAATCAAAGGGCCAATTTGAATAAGACCCTCAGCAAATATTCGGAAGACGCTTTTGGTCCCATCTTCCCCCAACCCCCACTATTTTCCCCCCTCCTGTTCTCCCCGGCACAGTGGAACAGGGCCCAACCAACCTAAGGACCACTATTCGTCAAAAAAGGTCTCCATACATCAGTATGGCATTGTTTACCAGAAGAAGAGAGATCTCGAACTAGAACAGGAGGGGACCCCAGCAGCAAGATGGCTTATTCCTCAGTCATTTTCTTTTCTTTCCAATTACTAGAAAAAGAAAACCAATCAAGTAGGAGATCAGAAAGTTGTGGTGTTCCTTCTCCCAGAGGTCATCAATTCCCTGCTAGATGGTTAGTGGCTTAATATAATGATGATAGTGAACTGAATCCAGTATTTCATCATAAGCTTCATATAGCACATTTACGGCTGTTCTTTCAAACAAAACTTCCCTGTTCTACTGTCATGCATGCGACACCATTTGCTGTTCTGATACAACAACATTTCACGTGTCCGTAAGGGTTGCTTACTCAGCGAATTGAAGGTTCCGTCGCAGAATATAATGAAGCCAAAGGATCAAGCAAATTGTGCAATGACATGAAATCATTAGCTCTCCCAATTCATTAGAAGAACAAAATAGGAATTGATAAAAAGAAAAAGAAAATCAATCTTGATAGGAAGCATTCGTCATCAATGTACCTTAAAGGATAGTTATCCAAGAACCAAAGTGGGAAATTCTCTTAAGCAAACAGAAGAAGAACAGGCTACTCTCATTCCTACTGAATCATTAAAGGCATTGCTTGCTCTGCCGTCCAAACAATCACAGCACCAAATAAAATCCACCAAAGCTTGAAAAATAAGAGGAAAAGAAAAAGAAAGAAAACTTACTTTCCAAAAAGAGATCCATTTGCACCTTACACAAAGCCAGAAAGTTTCTGAATGCACCTCGTGTACCATGATACTGCCATCAGTTCCATCTACTACAATGCAACCTAAAAGAGCTCAAAAACAAGACTTTCATTTTTTCCAAAGCTCTGCAATGAGCATTCCAGTCAAGAGAGGAGTCTTGAATTCCTTGCTTGTGATTTAAAAGCACTACCTACATAAATACCTCCAAAGGCCAAGTCCTTGTGGCCTTGCTTTTATGATGACAGCATAACTCGAAGAAATATAAGGATAAATGGCCTACCAGTACAACAACATCAGAAGATCTTCCCATTGCATGATCGAGGGAAAATACCTGCCAGCTGCCTCTGCCTCCCCATCATCAACCCCTCAAAGTCATTGGAAAGAAGAAATAAATGCATCCAACAAAGATAACCTCGTATTACAGTCTTGTACAGCAAATGCCATCCCAACAGCCCAAGCTGAGAAAGAATAAGGCATGGTCCTCGTACAACCATAAGGAGCATGGAACCTTAGTCCAAGTTATGGTTCCTATCTGCCACATTTATCAGCTCATGAGATTTTAATTGTTTGCAACCAACTTGCCCCTTGGGCGACAAAGAGGAATGTTGAGCTTCTCTGCCCTAAAGCCTATAAAAAAACAAGTCTACATGATCGACACGCAACGTGGTTTGTCTCCCCTTGGCCCTGCAAGAGATCGATACAGGTATAACTTCTCGACATCGTTATCATTCTCCTGTTCGGGCCTATCCCGGATTACTTCGACCACCAGCTGAGGCATTCTTTGAGCCACCTCTTTGCAACCTCGCAAAGTCAGCTTACAGGAGGACATCCACAGAAACCTCATATTATAGTAGTGATGCAGACCAGAAAGCAGACCTTCATCACCAAAAGGGCTGTCCCTGATTTCAAGCTTTTGCAATTTGGGGCAGCCCTCGAGCACATACTTGAGTGCCATGTCAGTTTCGCCTGCAAAAGCGACAGAAAGGGTCCGCACCAACTTGCCATACTTCCCAATGTATTCAAAGGCCTTGTCAGTAAGCAAACCGGACACAGCAAGCCTAGTAAGTTTCTTACAATTCATGACTATAGCACCAAATCCCTCATCCATTGGATCCCCAGTCACGTGATCAGGACGATGACGACCCATGATGCAGAGACGGAACACAACAAGCTCTGGACAGTTTTTTGACATAGCAACAACAGCAGCATTGGTCATGAGCTGACAGAAGTACAGAATTGACCTGAGCTTTCTACATCCATCCGATATAGCAATCAGACCTACATCTGAGACCACAGGCTCACTGTCCTCCCGAGGATCCACAGGAAACACCCTAAGCTCTCGGAGGTCTTTGCATGTTGCCCCCACTGCTTGAAGCCCTTCATCACGTATTGTGTCAAGAACCTGGAAAAAAAAAAGTGCATAAAAGAGAGATCAGGTACAAGAAATATCACTCACTCACTAAAACGTAGCCAGGGAAGGACGCATACCCAGAAAATCTGCAGCTTTTGACAGTGGTAAATCACAGTTTTCAGCTGCTCGCTAGTGATGTTGGCATAGCTGAAATTGAGAGCTGTAAGGTTACTGCAGACGGGAGTTATTGAGTGCAGGTATTCAGGATTGATATGCTTGAATCCTGACAGACAAACAACAGATTTACATGCCTCAAAAGCTGAAGAAAGATCCACCTCTTGATCCCCTTGTGCCATATCTATAGAGCTGAATGCCCCTGTACCAAGGTGTGTCAACTGTGGAGCCCGGAACATCAAGCGCTGGAGCTGCTCCACAGAGATATCCGGACTCAACCTGAGCTTCTTCAGTGAAGGTGAACGAGCAACCAGCGCCTCCAGCACGGTGAAATTCACTGGCCATTCTACACAGTCAAAGATGAGAGATTCTAGACACGTCTGTGTGTCTGGAAAAGAGGATAACCAGTCCACCTCATCGTCCATGACATCATCATCGACCAGGTCAAGCACACGTAACTGTCTGAGAAATAAACACAGCACAGAAAATAAATACTACAATGGCGACTAGGTCAGATAAATCAAATGATGATGCATCTTAGTATCTGATAGAGTTGATTCTCAATAGATCATTTGCTCTCTTAAACAGTCAAACCACAATTTTAGACTAAACTATCCATCACTTGGCACCCGCACAAACTCTTGCCTGCTGTTAGTTAACATGCAGTCTAATTCCGCAGCTTAAAACACCTCAAATCGAAGTACATCTCAATGGAATGATAAAACAGGTGTTAGGGTTTCGAAAACTCCTAAAGTTTCCGCATTATAGCAAATACACCAAATGCACAATCTCCGCTCCACCAAATACCAGTAGATCTGATCAGTCAATCCTCTGAACCTCAGATTATCAAATTTCGACAGCCTAAAACTGAAGAACAAGTATCGTAAAAAGGAATGGCAGCGAAGTACCTGCATTTATTGGCGACGATGGCAAGGCCGCTGGTCCCGAACCCCTCGCAGCAGACGAGCACCAGCTCCTTGAAGCCAGGGAAGGAGTTAGCGAGCGAGGACAGATCGTCGTAGGTAACGGACATCCGCTTCAGGAAGAGCTTCTCCAGGCAGGGACAGCCGTCAGCGAGGGCGACGACCCACGACCCGAAGTGGGCACCCCAGTAGCTGGGCAAGAGGTTGAAGTCCGCGAAGCGCGGCTTGCCCTTGAGGACGAGGGCACGGATGCGGCGGAATCGGTCGACGGCGCGGCGGGGGGCAACGGCGTAGCAATTGCCGATGAAAAGGTCGGAGCGGGTGAGAGCTTCGGCGCGGTACCAGGACTTGCAGACGAGGGAGGCGGCGCTGCGGTCACGGCGGCAGGTAAGGAAGTGGAGGACGTTCTCGAGTACGTTTTCGAGGACCTGATCCGCGGCGGTAGAGAAGGAAGAAGACGAAGACGAAGACGACGACGACGACGACGAAGAAGACGAAGTAGAAAAGGAGGAAGAGGAAGACGACGGATCCCCGCCGTCGATGCTGCGGGTTTTGTTAGATCCGGTGCTGACGCAGTAGCAGCTGTTGGTGGTGCTGCCGCTGCCTGGATCTGGTACTTTCTCGGCGTCGTCTTCGGACATGTCGCAGCGTTCTTCGGTCATTCTACGGGTTGGATGGATCCATGAGTGTGGAAAGGGACGGACAAGGAGAGATGGGGAGATTGGGGGGATTTTGATGAGATTGGGAAGAGAAATGGAAAGGGCTTGAGGGGAGATGAGAAATGAGGTGGGGTGCGGTGGAGTATCGA
>JAXCLR010000001.1:64556790-64567405 GCA_035584095.1 Annona squamosa
ACCCGCCGCGTGATCAGGGCAACAATCCTGAGTCACATTTACCAATCGACAAGATCTTGGAGTAAGGACAAATGTGAAGCCTTTACCAATCGTCAAGATCTTGGAGTAAGGACAAATGTGAAGCCTCGGTTCGGGGCGCCACACTAGTGTGGTATTAATTTTGGAGAAGATCAATAATTTTCATATAATTAAAAAATTAAAGGGTTTTGCATATCAAAACTCCTGTTCTATGTAATTCTTTTTATTTTTAATAACTTAATACTTGACGAAAAATTTACTTCATTTATTACATTTAATGTTTTTTATATTATTGTAAAAAAAATTTCATTTGTGTGCATAAGTCCAATCTATAAATACATAAAATCAATATAATAAAATAATTTAATATTCAATACCAATTTCAAAGTTGTATTTTGAAATCTAAACTATCTAAAATGTTATTACTATGTGTATAAATGATTTTTTAAAGTGTTATTGTATTTTAATACATATGTAAATTGATCTAAATATTTTTCGTAATTTATACATAAATATATATTTTTAAGTGAATGTGACCTATAACTTAAATTTGATGAAAATTGGTCTCGTAGTTAAACAGTTAAAGTTAAATATAATAAATGAAATAGATTTTCATTAAGCATCAAGACATTATAAATTTCTATTTTTTGTTTGAAAAGTTGTAACTGCAAATGAATTTAATGTTTTTTTTATCATAGTTGAAATGATCTAGCAACCGTGAACAAAACTTGAGCCTCAGCCTCACAACGTCAACTTGAACTTCAAGCCTGTTTTAACCCATGTTTTTGAGGTGTAACAAGACTTTGATACGAGACCCCTTGAGCGTAGATCATGGATTATATGGGGTCAATCCATTGCCTCTTACACTGCTAGAGAAAATCAACTTAAATTGACACTCAATTTACCCTTAAAGTTGACAAATATTATGCACATAGAATTATCTCAATCACCATCAGTGTGCCTTAGTAATAAAAAAAAATTATATATGTGTTTACCATATCACTCCCAAAAACCTCCAATTTTCCAAGAAAAAATCTCTCAAAATTTGCATTTTTGATATCATGGTGGGATATTCATTGTATTCCGCATATGAGAATCTCAATTCAATTATGCATGCAAAAAACTATATAAAGAGCTTTCATATATAAAAGGAGTTTTTTGTGGAGTCCCCGATGAAGACTAGCCATTCTCAACACGTGAACTTATAAAGCTAAATGTAATGTCATTTAAACTTTCCTTGAATGAAGAACTGTATTGATTTTTAGTAAGATCTTGAACTTATGAAGATTTTTTTTTTTTACGTTAAAAAGTTTTTTTCTCTCTTTCTAGTTCCATCCTGTATAAATCACTCATGATGACTTGACACTAGCTTGTTTTTGACGTCATCAACATTATGAGTTAATATCTCGCAGAGACGCTTCCATCTAATTTAGTTACACAGAAGAAGTGATTTTATGTAACTCATTAAATTTTAAAATTGTGATGTTCAATGGAAAATTTAATCAATTCATTACATTTAAGACTTAGGAGACCATGTCTCATCCACATTTGCTTAAAAATAAGTATATTTATATGTAAATTAGGAAAAACGCTTAGATTCATTCACGTATGTATTGGAATATGATAATTCTTCATATAATTATTTATCTATATAGTAGTAATATTTTAGATAGTTTAAATATTGAAAATAATACTGAAAATTTGATATTTGACGTTATATTATTTTATTTTATTACATTAATTTTACATGTTTTCATGTAATATAAATGATGCTAAATATAATAGATGAATTAGATTTTTCATCAATCATCTAGATATTAAAAATAAAAAGAATTATAAGAAAAGAAAATTTCATAAAAGCATCCTCGATTATCTTGTAGCTTGAGGCTAACATACGCTTATATTAACCCAGTCTAAAAATATTTTTTTAAAAATTTCATGAAAATATTTTGAAGATATTTAATTAATATATGAGAACTTATACTTTTTTAATATTAACTAGGCCTAGCTTCAACCCTGAGGCCAAAGTCTCAAAAGCGACGAGCGCCTGAAGCAAAGGCAACCTTTGCCTTAATAGTCCATTAATGAGGCCTTGAAGTGCATAAGTACTCGTATTTTTGTATTGCATTGGCAAGACATATGTCTAATATCATGCACATGCGTGGCGTAGAAAGACCACGGTGCACGTATGTGTAGCTCATCACGCTACCACATGTGGAGAGACGTGCGCATAATGTCACATAGAACCACTGCACATTGACTTTGTTTTCAATGTATGATCTTCATTCTTTGACAAAAGTAAAATCTTTCCTTTTTGATTGTTTTTCAGAAGATTTCAACTTCTTAAGACTTTCTTTTACTTATTTCCTTTGTTTATCTTTTATTTAACGACACTAACTCTTTTTGGCAACCACTCTTTGATATCTGTGACCCTTATTGGATATTATATATTTAAAATTTTAAAAAATCGTCAGGCGAAAATAACTTAAATATCCGAAAACATTAAAATTTAATATACTTTAATAAGTTGTATAAAATAATTATAAATGATTATAAAATAAAGTAATTGTACACGAAAATACGAAAAATGATTAAAAAACAAAATAATTATAGGGAATAAAAAGTTCTAACTTGATTTTTTTTTATTGCCAATCACACCCAAATAGAACAACTAGATTTTTGGCTACGAAAATATAATTCTCCATGGGTCTGCAAAATTGAAATGCAATTTGGTGCACGATCATAACAACATTCTATGCAATGATCCTTATTATGCAGTAGTCATTAAAACTAGCATCTTAAGTAGTGACTTCCCATCATTTTAGTTGTTTTCTTTTCATAAAAAATCTAATAAGTAGCCATCTGGCCCATCCCCATTGTTGCTCCTTAAAAAAATCAGTATTGAAAGGAAAAATAGTAGCTCGTTGCTCTATGCAAAAGTTAATGTTGTATGAGTTCTCAAGTAATATGACATTAGGGCATATTAGATGTGGTTAATAGAATGAGTATATTTGATATTTAAGGTAAACTTAATGAGTACAAATGAAAGTTTGAAATTTAATAAATATATTTAAAATTAAGATCAAAGGTATATTTAAATTTTTGTACAGAAGTGATAAAACTTTTCGAAAATGATAAAATTTTTAAATGGAAAGTCTTTTTGCATAAAAATTTTTAAATTAAGAGAAAATGACATGATATAATATAATGAGTAAAAAGAATAAAGTTAAAATAGATAGGTTAATGTGTGGATAGTTGTATAAAAATGATTGAAAAATATAACAGTTATACCTGAAGATATGAAAGAATGATTAAAAAATAAAATAATTCTAAGGAGTAAATTTTTTTTAACTCTGATATGTTTTTTTCTATTGCCAAACGCACCCCTTTTTTTTTTCACCCGATGATTCTATGTTTTAGTTGTAATTTTTCTGCCTAGGTAAAAGAAAGCGCCAGCGCTGCAAGGCCGCAGCCTGGTGGGTAGATTTTTCAGTGCTTGGTTGCATCTCTTATCATCACTGTTGTCCTGTAGCTATTCATGTTCGCTGCACAGTACACCGTCCTTGTCGAGTGGTTAGGAGTTCTGTAAAATAGAGGCGGCCCGCGTTTTGATGTGCCCTAGTACACAATCACAGCCACAATTGGTGCAGCCCGTCCTCTACTTATTTCATGTGTTTTGCAACGTGGAATATGATTATTTTTCCTTCCCTTATCCCTCTCAAGAAGATATTTTCGAGTTACATGTGCTGCGTTAGATGGCGAAAACGGATTGGGACAGAAAAGCGTCTCGCTATTTGGATGGTATCTCAAATTCCAAACGGACCCGAATTCAATTCATCATCATTAAAAATTAATTACGGTTGATACCAATCAAAAAAAATTACGGTTGATCTTCTCCTTTTTTCAGCGCCATGCGGCGTATGACAAGCTGTGTGCACCCTCACTCGCACTTCGGAGCTACGCACGCGTGGGTAGTGTGGGAAACCATCCACGCATTTTTACATGCAATATCTCGAACATCAATCGGATCATCAGACCATGGATAGTAGCTCAATCGCATACGTAGTATTTGTGACCGCTGATGAATGGTGCCAAATGCTTCTTGTTGTCCAAACCTCACGGCCCACCTGATAGAAAGTGTTCCGATTTTTTGGAACACGAGAAATGCAGGATGAATGGTGCAGATGGTGTCACATGTTCGAGCGTGCGATGCGTGCGCGCTCGCTTCCTAGTACTAACATGTAGCTATCTTGGAGAGCGATACAACGTTATAAACGGTCCACATTATTTCATGCTAGAATTAGATGTGAAAGCATGGCTGATGTGACCGTGTCTTTTTATTTCCGTATTTATAGACCATTTTCATGAATTTAGTGCATGAGCCCGTTTTTTCTTTTCTTTTTTTCAAAAAAAAAAAAAATAAAATCAATCCATGGCCAAATATAGTATCACAATGCCAGCTGACATCAGATACTGTGCAGCTAGCAACGACTATAAATGAATCTTACTAGCTGTCTTGTGAATGACAACCCACTAATTAAAAAGAGAAAATGCGTACGTATGTATTCCGAGTAAAATGATTTTTGACACAAATGCACATGATCATTCATGATTGAACCGCGCTGATGTCTAACTGGTGTGAACGGTTTGGTACCACACAACCGCAGCCCAGTTTACAAAGAAGCCATCGCGTGAATGAACAGGAGGCTAGGCGTGCAATGTGTTTCCAGCAAGCCTGCGGATCGAATTTTTCTTATTTTTTGGAATGACTTTTAACTATCTTTGTCTTCTTCTGTTATTTTTAATTCATTTTAAAATTTTTTTAAAAAGTCAAGATGCTCAAAACAAAACATGGTCAGTGAAAACCAAGTGTTATCAATCGTCCATATCTGAGCCTATTCTCTGCAAGTTGGCATCATGATCTTCTTGGCACGGCCATGCCTGAAAATTCCAAAAGAGATCCTATTCTGAAGGTTTTTCACCTGTCCCATCTTCCGTCTCTAACGAGGCAGCTATCCGGGCGTCAAGATAAGCGGGTTGGATGGTCAAGCCAATAGCCATCAAGGCCACCTAATCACGAAAGCACGCCCGACTGCTAACTCATGAGAAAGAAACAAAAGGAAGTGGTGGATGCGTTTTTGTGTGTGTTTTTTTCTCATAATCTTCAACCACATCATTGGAAAAAAAAAAAAAAAAAACTGCAGGTTCTGGGAAAAGGAAGGCTGCTGGAGTGTAGCATTGAACATGCGAAAATATATATACTGGATTCTACTTTTGAATGATTGATGGTAGAAGTAGAGGTTGTAAAGCGAATTGCAACTTTCGGAAAGCAAAGAGGGGGTGGGGGTGGTAGGGGGGAATAGGCGATACGACAAACACGAAGGACGAAACGATAGCCGGACGCAACACAGCCACAGGCAGCCCGGAAGATGCGCGCCTTTTCCCTGCTGCTAGAGATGATCCATCTCATTGGCCCCTTGGATGGGGGTGGGGATGAGATGGATGGGCCTTGATTGGATGGCTTATCTTCCTCCATTTCTCCAAACACACCCCCCGCCCCCCCAGAAAACACACGCACACCATTTGAGCTCTTTGTCCCCTCACTGAGGTTTCTCGCAGCTCATTATTCGTGTTCGGGATGTTGAAATTCCACGTTGCAATTCACCTCCTGGACGCGTGGATGGATGGCCCTTTTGACCTTATCCACCTCCATGTGTCGCGGCGAGCAATGTGGTGAGAGCTTAGTGCTGGGTGGGGGGCATACCCACAACGCAAACGTTGTAATTCAGTGGGCAGTGGATCAGCTTCAAGCCTTAATTCTTCGCTGGCTTCACAAATAATGTATATTCAAGTCAACAAACGCAACCATTAACAGATATTCCTGTTGAAAACGAGAGCGTATGTATTTATGAGATCATAAACCATTTGGAACAGCAAAGACGAAAATATCGTGTCGCCACCTGCACAAGTGTCATCGAGCTTGGAATCATTGAAGTCGGGAGGATTTCCGATTTTTCGGCACTTGTCATGGCTTTTATGTAAGACTCCCTCGGATAGATGGCCATTGGGTCACACCCAAGGTCACATCTAATGAAGTTTCTTCTGTGCATGGATTTATGTCAGTGTTCCAACCAAGATGTTCCTTTCAATATTCCCAATATTGCAAATAGCTTGGAGCCAAGATGTTACCCACGAAACTGACCATCAAGTTCCACCTCACTCGTTTTGACACTTCAATTAAAAACATCAGATTTTCTTGTCATTTGAGTTGGGACTTCAACTCGTTTCTTGTCATCTGATTATCTCCCGCATAATATTGTACAAAACTACAAGCACAGCTGCATGTAAATATTCCCGCCACAGCTCCTTGTTGATGTCTAGCTAGCCTTGGGGATATTTGCCAACCCCTCCCGAACCTAGCAATGGTTCATGCACCCCATACAATGGTGGACCCCTGAGTTGGAAATCACGCCCGAGGCAGGGTGAAATAACTTCTGAAATATTCATGACAATGCGAATCCCACGTGTGCAATTGGGATTTTTGTGTAACAAGCTAGCCAATCACTAATACGCAAGGGTGGCCATGACGGTTGCGCTGCGGCTACATACTGCCCCTGCGGCGCGCAACATCCGCTGCGAATGCTCGGTAACCTCACCGAACAAGACGGTGAGCAACGGTATTTTCAGACCAGTTTGAAATTTCATGATTTTCAAATATATTTTTTGAATTTTTATAAATATATTAATCTAGTTATATTTAATTTATAAACTAAGTTCTATTATTTTTAAATTTGTGTATATATTTATTTTCGATTTTGAAATACGGAGGTGTTTAAGTCATTATAAATTAATAAATATATAACATGACTTAAATACTCTTGTGTTTAAAAATTCAAAATAAATGTATACACATTTTCAAAAATAATAAAACTTGATATATCAATTAAATGTAACTAGATTAACATGCTTAAAAATTTTTTTCAAAAAAACAAAAAATATGTATTTTTTGACCGGCGTGAAATGATCAGCCATCTAAGATGGTCGAGTGAGATGGAGAAGGTAAACTTGTCATTTAAATAATATAATGTTAAGTTAACCATCTACGACTAGTACATGTGGTAGAGCACATGTTCTCTTAGGCAAGTGATCTAGGTTCGAAACCCTTATGGGAGCTTTGTCTTTCCTTTAATATTTGAGAGTTTATCGTTTCTTCAATTGATATTTGGAAACTTATAATTTCCCTATTCGAATCTTATAAACATTGTTTGAAGACTTTTTTTTTTTTTGATGGAATGTTTGAAGACTTGATTGTAAGATGTATTAGGAAATAATTAAAATATCTCAATAAAAAATCTACTGTTAAGCTTAGTCAAACTTATCAAGTAAAGGTTTGTTGGAAACAACTTTATTTATTCTCAATGCACATTATTATATTTTTATCACATATATAGATTCGATTAAAAAATCTTTCATTATTTGAAATACCTTCCAAGTTGATCAAATTCCATCAAGTCTGTTAAGCTCACTAAAATACCATAAAGCTTATGCGACCAAATTTAATAATTTCTTAAACTCAATCGAACACACTTCAACAAATTTAATGACATTGTAATGGCCTGATCAAGCTCATAGGCCAACATCCAATAACTTTGCCAAGTTTACTCAAGAAGCATCAATATTTTTGTCTCTATAGCGCCGGTTAATGTATCTCTTTAGCAACAACAGGACTCGTTTATATTTACAAATATACGATCAAATAAAATTTTAAAATTTATTAAGCTTCAGATCAAATTTAATTAAATCTGGCCAAATTAGGTGAAATTCATGAACGTAATTGTATGTCGAAGTGAAATCCAAGTAACACATTTTTTCAAATTATGCAATTAAAAATTTGCCCATATTAGAATTGCCTGTATCCTAAAATAACAGGGCTGGCCAAAAGGCAAACATATATTCTTCTGGTTCTTCGGACAGAGTGACGGACCACATGAAGATTGGACCAGCTTGATTTTCTCTCGAGAGGGACTTCGTGGTATAGGTTACTTCTCTTTGATGATGTATCATATGAATAGAGACGGCCCTCTCAAACAGGCAGTAACTCCCAAACGGCCGTGGTAACTCAGATAAATTGTAGTGTGGACTATGGAGAGAACTAGAAATACTGATGACGCTAGCTGGCTAGTGTACTTCCACAATTCTATATATATATTGATTGGAGTATATTTACAACACATCTCAATTCACATTGCATTCAAAGCTCTAAGACAGTTTTAATAATATTTTCAAAGGAGACAACAAGCTCTCAAATATCAACGGGGAGATCATCAACTTCCAACCAAATAAGGAGGACCACACATGCTCCCACAGAAATTTTTGGTTTGAAATCTCACTTGGGATCCGAACACGCACCGGTGAGAACGAAAGTTTTCGTTCCTCACCTAGCGACTAAACAAGCGGCCCTCATTTGATTCCACAGTTCCATGTTGGGAGGCTTGCTAAAGAGGAAAATTTATTTAATTTTTTGGTTATAGTAATTTTATTTCATTGTAAATAACTATTTTTGGACTGTATATAATTGTTTGGAGTCAAATAATTGTGACTGCTCTAAAGCACATGACCATATATAGCCGGTTTATATATTTCAAAATACTCAGTGAAATTTGCAACATCTTATTTTCCTAAATTTAGCATACACAGTCATATTCCGTTACTGAAAAACGCCGTCAATATATTTGTAACACCCCAATCACTATCAAGTTATTATATCTTACGTTTGAAGTTGTCCGCACATGTACCTTCTTCTTTTTTTAATTTTTTTAAAAAAATAAACAAATTAAAAAAATTGTCAAATTTCACATGCTGCAGAAAATTTTTTCAAATGGTTTGTTGTGTCCGACTCATGATGTTACACCCCTTGCATGTATATAAGATGATAGGGTATTGTGGACAGGGATATGCATGATTATGGTGTTCTCGGCTTAAAATGGCTCCATATCGATTAGAATTTTGAATTCAACTGCTTATATATTTTTTAAAAATGATTATTTTATTATTTATCAAAAAATCATTCTAATTAGAATCTTAGGTAGGTTATACCTGCTTAAAGTATATATGACCATACATAAAGTATAAAAATGATTTGACCTATTCATAGATACATTAGAATACAATAATATTTTATATGATTAGTAATCTACATATATGGGAAGTTTAAAATAGCTTGTACATTGAAAGCATATTTTTGAAATTAGTATATAAATCAAATAATTTTATTATATTGATTTTGCACTTTTTGAAATGGAATCTATAGGCATTTGATTTGGATGAAAACTTTGTGCGTTAGGGTTGGATTTTGATACAAACACCAATTCGAATACCATTTTAAGCCTGTAACACCTTAGTACTCTTCAGCATATTCTATTCATATGGGTAATGATTTAATACAACAAGGCCATATGGAGCCACAATGCAAATTTTTTAAATCTAAATTTTTTATTTTATTTAACATTGCTTATTTTATCATACTATTAAAAATTTTCAGTAGGAAATCATATTTTGTAAAAACATATTATTTTTTTGAAAAATATATAATATACAAGTATGATATGGCTAGATCACCACAAGGTTTGACTTCCATAAGAGTGACAATTTCTCCCATGAGGCAGGGTCAAACTTCAATTCTCAAGCAAAACATAGTCTCAATTATGTGCTTACTGAGTAGCTATCGCCAACATTACTAAGAGAGTTTTCTAGACCTAATACATTCTAAGAAAGACGTTACTTGAAACTACTAGCACAATAAACATCATTCCTTCTCTCACAAGGAAGCCACGTAAGTTTGTTGTCTCGCTAACTTGATGCTGTGTCATTATTGCTTGATCATATCAACCTATAATTTAGCCATTAAGTGCATAATTTTGGGAAGAAGAGTGTAATTAGGGTTTTACTCATATGAAACCAGTGAAACTTGTACACTTCTTTGAGATTTCTTATTATTTATACTTTATAGATTGAAGTTATGCATATTGTTTAAAATTATTTATTCAATCTAAATATAAATTAATTTATTGAAATTTTTATAATCAATAATATTAAAAAATATAATTTCATGCCTTGTGTGCTTATTATATTGGTTTACATTCAAATATAATTAACATGCCTTTTCATATCATAGAAATGTTCACTTAGAAGAAAATAATGCACTGTTTGGATAAAGAAATAAAAAAAAGGGAAATCTAGAGGGATACGAGTTGCATCCGGCAGAAGAAAAGCCCACGACATGAGTTTTTCCGAAAATGTAAAGGTAATTAATTAAAAATGCAGTTAACTCAAAAAAAAAATATGATTGTTGTGTGGCTTTACTTTTTAAAAGAGTTGGTGCATATCACACTCCCTTCGATCACCTCAGGGCAGCCAAAGACCCAAGAAACCTAAAAAGAGCATATCTTACTTAAAAATTATGCCACTGTAAGTTCTGATGATTTGTAGGCTAACCCATGCTCATGGACAGGCTGGGCTTATCAAATTAAAACTTTTCGATCTAAAACTTTTCACTCTCCATAATTACTCTTTTTTTAATTATTTTTTACACATATTT
>JAXCLR010000001.1:64573650-64590306 GCA_035584095.1 Annona squamosa
AGTTACGAACTGATTCGTGGCCGCCGGACGGTGGGAATCACCTTTTTTTCCCCGCATTCCCTCCCGAAAGCCTTCCAATCATTTCCGAAACAAACGCATCTTTGAAAGAACACCAGTCATCCATGGATTCTTCCCCTTCCGTCCAATCCGACAAGGCCAAATCATCGGACGGCCATCATTCATCCCCGGACTACGCGCCCTACCCCAAGCTCGATCCCAACGACGTAGCCCCCCACCAGCCGGCAGGAAATTGGGGCACCTTCGTCATGGGATCTTCTCCCCCCGATCCTTCTTACCCTGCAGGCTCCCAAGCGACCACCATGCCGCCTGAATCCAATCCCTACGTCTCTCCCTCGCCCGCCCCTGCCAAGAGTCTCTCCCTTTCTCTGTGATTCTTCAATTTTTTAAAATAGATTTCTCATCATTTGAGTCTCTTGGATCATAATCGCAGTTGAGTTTTCCTTTTCTTTTTCTCTGATTATTCTCCTTGTGATTTGGATTTAGTTACCATGGATTCCGTCCGCGACGCGCTGGGTAGGTGGGGTAAAAGGGTGGGAGAGAAGATGAAAGAGGCCGAGGATATCGCTGGCAATGTCTGGCAACACTGTCAGTATTTTTTGCTTCATTCGATTACTTGTACATGCTTTGTTGTTGCTTTTGGTGATGGTAGATCTTTTTAATTTGAATATTCTGAATTCATGTCTCTGACTCAACCCGAAGATTTCATTTGATCTGTGATTACCCTCTACATAGCCGCTGGAGATTGATTTGATTCCGTCTCGCAAAGACTATGTGGCACTTCATCTTCCATAATTTTGAACATTATCCCAATGGGGGAATCGTGGTTAATTTTCCCAACGTGCATTATAAACATGCCTTTTTTTTTTTTTTTTTTTTTTTGTGGGGGATAAAGTTGGATTCGCACTATGACTTATGACTCTGATTCTGTTTATATGTTTATGTGCTTCTTTCTTTTATGGTTTCATTTCATCTGATATAACAATACTTGGATTGTCTGGCTTACCAAGTGTAATAGGTAATAATTTGCAATAAAGCGCGCAAGATCTTGCAACACTTCAATTAGTATTTCATAGAAGAAATCAACTATAGGGTTGAAGTGACGATGCATTTCCCTTTTCTGATTTACTGTGGCAACAAATTATTTGTCCATTGATTGATGAATTTGGTGATAAGTTTGTTAGCATGCAGAGCCTGATGGGTAATGCGTAGTGAGAGTTAAACAAGGGTAATGTTGAGGTATCCTTTTTACCTGATGGATTAACCATCACTTATAGGTAAGTTGAGTTCATTGGCGCATAGCATTCAAATAATGGAGATTGATTTATGACACTAGTTCCACTAAAATTCTTGGTAAAATCTTTCTGTTTGAAGCTGATGTAAAGATTGGATAAGATTGAATATAGACGTTAATATTATCATGTCATGATTTTTCAGGCTCCTAGAAATCATCACAATCAATTACTTAGAGAGCTCTAAAAATGAAATCATGTAAGAGGTTAGGTACACTTGTTAAAAATTCTTTAGTTCTTTTATTTGTAGGATCTTCAAATCTTTATAATTAGACATCAACACCTTCCAAAGCCATCATTCCAGATAAATGGAAGATCCTATTAGCTGGTACAGCTCTAAACGCTTGCGTGTGCACATGCAGGTGGTTTTCATATTTTATGCCTTTTTCATGAGGCCTTTGGTCACAATGGTTAAGTATTTTGGTTCAATGGATGCACTATTAACTATGATGGATAGCTTAGATGAAAGAGTGGCTGATGTGAGTGAGTTAAGAGTATGTCGTGTGACTAAGGAGTGTTAATAGTCATGGTTAATTCATCAACCCGCTCGTCCAACCCATTTATAAATGAGTTTGGGTTGAAATTTTTGAATAAATAATTTGCGATCTGCCAACCCATTCAACTATTTAATTAAATAAATGAATTAGGGTTGAGATTTTATAACCTGTTAACCTATTTAGTAACTCGTCTAACTAATTTAACCTATTCAACATATTTAACTCATTTAACCCATTAAACTCTAATATATCTATATGTAAATATATAAATATAATCTCTTAGTTATTTTGTTTTCTAAGTTTTCCTCTTACCATCTAATTTTTATTTTTCCGTTATTGCTCTATTTCCATTTCACCTTTGCTGTCCTATTTTGATTTTCCCTTACATCGAAAATACTGTCTTGTCTTTCCCTTCGAGATCATTATTTGCTAAAGTCTAAGCTTTTAAATCGTCTGTTACACAATCTATTAACAACCCACCAACCTATTTATTGAATGTGTCGTAAATGAGTTAGGGTTGAATTTTTTTAATGAGTTAATAAATATATTAAAGTTGAGATATTGTAAATGGGTTAGGATTAAGGTTAAGCTTCAACTCACTCAACTTGATCTGTTAACACCCCTAAGGGTGAGAGGTCTAAGGTTCAAAGTTGGTTAGAGATATTTACCTCGTTCCCCCTCCCTTGGAGTTCTCCAGTTAATTGCCTGGTCATTCAAGGTGAATGACATGATTTAGAGGAAAAAACTGTGATGGATAGCTTGGATTGTTTCTCAACAATCATAATATATAGGTTTCACGGAGAGTTTTTATGAAACTGGCTTAATGGAATTATGTCCTAATTTTGTTTGTGCTTGTATTTTAATGGGCAAATGTTTTCTCCAACCCGTGAGAGAACAGAAAAAGGATAAATTTTGTCCCAACTGTACAATTTATTAGTTAAATATTTTGTTAGTGTATGTGATATCATTGTCACGTTATACCAACTTCCAACTAATTATGACCATCAAAAGATATTTTCCAACTAATTGTGGATGATTATGCATCGATCAAACTGTTGATTATCAAAATTTTTTCGTATCTTCTCTCACATCCTTGTCTGTGTGTAGCTTTATAGCTTTGTTGTGAGTCATGAGGCCTGCCTCCTTGGATGCCCCTTTGTGGTTTAATATTCTTATCCAGACATCTTATGTGCACTTACAAATACTTGTCCCTGTAAATTCCTATCAGCAGTCAGAATCTCTGTCTTCCATCTTTGCCATGGTCATCTCAATAAAAGCTTGTTATTTTCTGGATTAGTTGCCACTCATTGACTCAGTCAATTACCTGATCTTGTTGAAATAGTGCCAAGGTTCTGCTTTCCTTGTAATTGCTGTTCTTGAGGAACCCAATCTTGTATTTTGTTAAGATGGGCACAAGATATTGCTTTGGTCTGCCACAAGGAACGTTAAGCTCTAAGCACAAGCAGATCTTTGTTGTTTCCTCATGTCCTCCCTTGGGCATATACTTTGTTCTCTATGACCTCATCTCATCTGCCTGTGTGGCTTCACTTTCCTGACCTTGTTGCTAGTTACAACATGCATTTAGTTTATGTTTGACTCATACATATTACTATTGCACACTGATATTGTTCTTAATCCATCTTAGTGCTGATTATCGGTGATGTCCGCATAACGAGTCATTGAAGATTTCAATTGACACCTTTTTATTAAAATCAGTGAAGACAGGCCCTAGTGTTACTGATGCTGCCCTAGGGAGGATTGCTCAGGGAACCAAGGTTCTAGCTGAAGGTGGTTATGAGAAGATATTTCAACAAACTTTTGAAACAACTCCTGATGAACAGCTTGAGAAGTCATATGCTTGCTACTTGTCTACCTCAGCGGGTCCTGTTATGGGAATTTTGTATCTTTCAACAGCCAAACTTGCCTTTTGCAGTGACAGTCCTCTTTCCTACAAAGTTGGAGACCAAACAGAATGGAGCTATTATAAGGTACATCTCATACTTATTTGCTTTCAATTCTGACATTCATAAACTTCCTATAGTAAGGTAAACATTAGTAAAAGGTGGATCTCTCTGTCCTTTGAATTGATCCGAGGATATCCCTTTGCACCTAAATCATAAATTCTTGATGCATGTTTGAGACTTTGAGAATTGTTTCTTTTGGATGTGATGTTTTGGAGCAGCCACAGGCAAATCCTTTTTTTATTTTTATTTTTAAATACACCTTAGGATTCTGGAAAATGTCTCTGATTTTTTCTCTTTTTTTTTTTTATTGAAATAAAAGCAGCCACAGACAAGTCCTTTTAACTTTTAAATTCAGTAGACTGATATTTTGAACTTGTGCAGCTACATAAAAGCTTTAGGCTTCATTTGGTTGTATGTCCAAGGACGTAAATCAGTGTTTAATTGGAAGTAGGACTTTGGTTAAAATCCCGTTTGATTGAAGTAGGGTTTTAGGCAATTTTGGCTCTTGAAAATCTATTAAAGCATTGTCGTCTGGAAGCTTTTAAATTGGTCTTTTAAAAAAGCTCTCCTTTCTTGATGCTTAATGTATAGTCAGGCCAAATGAAGCCTTAGTAGCAGTAAGTGGGATACAAGTAATTTGTATCATTGGAAGGGATAACAATTCTGTGAGTCAGAAATGGCACCTTGCCTTTTTCTGATTGGCCACTTTTCTTCTTGTGAGACTATGAATCTTCGAAGTTAGTTCCACTGGTGGGATGCATTTGTAAGGCTTTGTACAGCAAATCATTTGCTGTCATGCTTCCGATGACTCTTTTTGTCATCAGATTCTTGAATCATTATGCTGCTAATTCAGTTACGATCCCTGTGATTGTAAGCGTGCTTAATGAGAAACCTGTACTCTCTCTCTTCCCTGCTGAACATTGTCATATCTTAAATAAAGTAGGAGATGTCGTATCCAAATTTTGGTTTCATTCCCAAGTACGTCAAATTTGTGTCCTTCCTTTAGACCTCAATAAAAATTGAAACTACTTTTTGGCTACAGCTTGAGTAAATGAGAATGTGAGTACATCAAATTTCTTTCCTTCATTTACACTTCCGTAAACTTATCCATGCACTCCAGTCATGCATTCCAGTCATAGCTTGAGTGATTGGAATCGGTCAGAGCAATTACAAATCTTTCTTCATGCAGAAAAGATGCCAAATAGAGGCATGATGACATCTATTAATGTAACTATGCACTTTTCAATCAGTGAGATTCAAAAGAATGATTAATTGTTCATGATTCGTGTTGGTGTCTTAATCGAAAGTTGATAGAGAGTTGGATTCTGATGAGATTTATTTTCCATGTCCATAGACTTAGACCATTACCTTACTGACTCTTGAATGAGAATATTTACTGGGATAAATATTTCCTACATTCATGAGATTGAATTGCTGGCAACTGCTTGCCAGTGAAAAGGACATGGTGTAGTATCCACTATCCCATCCCAGTTTGTGATTCATTCTGTTACTTGAACAGAAGCTGACAAACTTTATACTAGTTATGAAAAAAGAAGAACGCTCCCTTAGGCTTTTGAATATCATGTGAGGCACAACAAACAATAGTGTGGATCAGACAATTGGATAGAGCAACTATACTTTTCTAATTTATTCTGAGATAAAAAGAGTGTCTTTCTTTCCATGGAAGACCAGCAGGTATGCTCCTCTTCCCCCTGCAAAGTAGCATTTTTTGTGATGAGCGATACTTGGGCCTTATATTACTAGGTTAGTCTGTAATGACAAAATGGAAAGGGACAACCCAGTGAACATGTAAGCATTAACTAGTGAGAATTTATTGTATAGTGAATGCCGATGCTAGTTTTTCTTATGTCTCGATATAGTTATATGATTGCTAAAAGTGGTTTAATTATTCAAATTTCAAATTGCAAATATTGTTTTAAGATGTGGTATTTTATTTTTTTTAAGGCTCTGCTTGCAGTATGCATTAATGTAAGCAGGGAGGGAAGAGAAGAAAAAACCGCTTGAAAGATATTGAAATAAATTCGGTATAGAACAAAGTAGCATTTCAAAATTGTTGTGCGATGGGCTGACTTCATGATGTATCACTTATTATGATACTATGCAACCGAACAATCATGTAGCCAAAATCCTTTTGTTGGTGTCGTCATTGTCATTTTTAGTCACATGTCATTGTATCACTTGATGCATTCAAACACAAAAAGGTGAAGGCGATGATGCCTACGTTAATCTGTCAGCATAATAAATAAAGAATAGAACAGCTAAAATGGTCGAATGCCTATCTGATTATTATTCTGATTAATTAAACAGGTAATCATTCCTTTGCATCAGCTAAGAGCAGTTAATCCTTCTATTAGCAAGGTCAATCCTGCTGAAAAATACATTCAGATTATGTCAGTTGATAACCATGAATTTTGGTTCATGGGTTTCGTTAACTACGATGGCGCCGCAACAAATCTACAAGAAGCTATGCATGGTCTTGGGCAACGGACTGTTTGATGGTGTTCTCCGGTTTGGGATTACTATCTTGACTGTGTCATAAACATGCATGATCACCAAGCTATTGTTAGATATCCTTAGAAAAGTTTATGCAACTTGGTTGAACTGGCTTTGTCTGGTAGTGACATGGATATCTCAACAACGATTTTTTCCATGAACTATAGTGTAAATTCTTCCTACTTTTGAAAATTGTTCTGATATTATATTGTTGACACATTCTAGCAGTAGTGTAATAAATTTCAAGGCTCTTGAGTGCAAAATTTTCATGTGGGGTCCACATACGGTGAACATGGAGCAAGCCTATAATGTCGGAATTGTTGTGGGTTCATTAGCAATATTTACACCTGCATGAATGAAAATGGCAAATAGCAATGATGATGTGGTCACATAATCCTACGAAGATATCTTCAATTTCCGTGCCAACACCTAGTATTGAGATTGGGGTGTCCGATATCTAAATCTGAGCTGGGAATCCCATGTCGGGTCAGGAATTACTCAGGGCCTATGCATTAAGATGGGTTGCCCGATTTCTTAACCTGATTCGAGAATCATCTGTTGGGTCTGTGATTAAAAAAGGGCATTCGAATTTAAAAGTATGTGTGGTGAATTCTTCCCTTGGACTCATTATACGTTCCATTTGTGAACCATTAAAAAATAGATGGTATAAAAAGGTTGTATATGGAGTGATGGGGAGAGATTTATTTCGTCCACCCTTTGCATAATGGGTGCCCTCTCCACGAAATTAATGTAACCTCGACCATATAACTGACTTTTGCATATGAAACATGTGTAGCCACAATTGTGTATGAGTGTATACCGCATTTATTATTGGTCGAAAAAAATTCGCTTAGTTACAAGTGATTTACTTAAGTCTATAAATATTCGGAGAAGATCATGATTTAGAGCTAACCATTTTGATAATACGTCAGAAACTCATTCCTACTACTATTCTATTATCGTTCTCCATTGATTTTGATGGATGGATTTCATATAATAATGCAGATGTTGGAATGCAGAGTCATGTGTTACCGCTTAGTGGGATTGAATGGAACGGATGTCCGGGTACATAGCACTTCTATCTAGTGGAAATCGAATAGATAGGTTTAGGTCAAGAGGGCCATTTCCATTTGGGTCGATTGTGGTGACTCACTGACTCATGGTTTTTAACAGCCGGCTGTTGTTCGACAGTGTGAGGTCTCTGGACCGAAACAAAGCAATTCCTAGCCTTCTGGATACTTTGGACCAAGTCATAAGCGACTATTTACTCCAAAATCGGGTCAAAGAAAAGTCCGAACCTTTAGGTTAGAGAGAGAGAGAGGGAGGGAGAGGGAGAGAGATTGGATAACACTACACCCAATTGAGTGGTATAAGCTCTCAAGTCGAGCGTGTCGAAGAAGTCGAGCTTGTTGTTCCATACTCCACATCACGTGAAAATCTGCAAGTATGTGTTGGGCTGGACGATACTCGGACCAGTCAGTGACGGATGTGGCCCATGTACGTAGCGTGTTCATTTGTCTATGATTGTGCTTTAATTTTCACACTCGACAAAGACAGCATGGTCTAAATCTAATTACAAAAGGTGAGGGAGCATGTGGGCGGTTAGAATTATATCTCGTGCTCAGCTCTAATCCGACTTTGGAGGTTTGGCAACCCGAGACGGTGCCCCCTCCACATATCCATTCAGGTCAGCTGTTCATGCCTCCCCGTTCCGGATGGTACTAGCTATATATGGTTCAAAACAAATGGACAGATAGCTTAAAGGGAGGTTGTTAGGATACAGTGCTTTTTCGGACTTGGATCTTTCCTAGCTAGATCAACCGATCAAGCACAAAAAATGTAAAATCTAGCGTGTATACGCAGCTTTTTTAAGAAATGGAATATACTTAGCTTATTAAGCTAAATGAATCTACAAGAAAGAGCAATGTTAGCAAAGCTAAATTGACAATCAAACCATCTTTATGTGTGGTTCATGCTCAACCGATTCAATCATCGGTTCAAACCGTTTAAATTATGATATTAACATAAAATAATTATCATGCATAAACTATTAAAATTCAATAGTTAATTTGATTCTTCAAATAAAGTATATTTTTATCTCATAATTATGATAAGCTACGCATATATAATTTAAGGTGTCCATTGGAGAAGGCGAAAAGTAAAAATACTGTATCTTTTTCTTTTTAACATTACGATAATCAAAATGGGAATCGTACGCAGTCAGACTATTAAATTTCCCGATTGTCCAATCGGATCCGATTTTCAAAACAATGCACACAATCCAAGCTTTTTAGCGAATCCAGTGCCTTTGACAAGCGTTTTAAGTAATGAAAAAACGTGGCCATGTAGATTTTATAACAATTCTGGCTAGCTCGTATGAATATGATACGGTAGTGTCTGAGGCTAGGGCTTTAGGCTGGCCTACCAGCTCCATCTGCATCCATCGTAAGGATTAGCAGGTGCTGCTGCTGGTAATAGAAAATATTGCTGCTCCACGACAACTTAACTCAGCCGTGCTACACCCTTGCTGTTAAGTGTTATACATTCATATTTTTACTTTTATTATTATTTTTTTAAAATAGGTTTTTTTTTTTGAATGAAAAATGACTTACATGCCTCTGAAATTGATGATTTTTTTAAAAAAATAAAAATGAATATGTAAAATGGGAAAACTTGGAATATAAATTAAATACATTTAACAAAATATTTTTTTTTAAAAAATAAAATAATATATTTTACTTTAAAATACATTATGATTTATGTAATTGGGCCGTACACATATTCCTACCTCGCTTTATATCCCTGACTTGAAACCAAAGCTTCGTACACGCTTGATATAAAATCATTTGGCTATGACTGGAAACGTGGCAAGAAATTCTATATCTTTCACTCTACAAAATTTATTATACATGGCTATCTTTCGAAATTTAGCTACATTTGATACCAAATGTAGCTAACTCCTATATCAATTATAGCCCAAGTTCTATTAGCATTTGTAGTCGAATTTCAATAGCTATATTCAATATTACTTTTGCTTTACTTAATGTAAAATATAACAATACTTAACCAAATACTATTACTTAAAAGCAACCTAGTATTTATAATTAAATAATTAATTATAGTCAAAATAAGTTTAATATAGCCAAATATATATTATATGCAAATAAAAAATTAGTTACATGAAACCAAATTTCTTGTAGTGCATTATGATACGCATCCATCCAAAATTTCACCAAACTTTCTACTTCAAACCCATCCAAAATGGTGTCTTCCATGGTAAATGAGGCCGACATCTTATAAGAGTGTCCTTATTGTATGCATTCGGGTGGACTTAAACTCAATGCACCGACGTGTATTTTATTCATTTTTTATTTAAAAAAAACTATTAATATAAGTGTATTTAACACGTGTATCAATTTTTACTATTTTTGAAAAATTTTAAATTTTTTAAAATTAAAAAAGGGGTCATGCACCTGGGTGCACTGATTCTAAATGTGGATAAAATAAAAATCCCTTATAAGATACACTAAGTTTTCTTGTATGAGAAAAAACTTTGGATGAGCTCCAATGCATGTAAGAAAATTAACATCTGCATTACAGTCTTGAAATCCATTAATTTTTGCATATAGGGGGGGGGGGGGGTGGTAGGCATGTGTGACCTAAACCAGGGGGGGGGGGGTTTCAAAAATATGGCAGCATTTAACGTTACTATATTGGGGAAATAGTTTTAGCGTTAAGGAAGAATCTCAATTTTGGGGTGAGAGCCCACCCCTAGCTATTTTAACTACTTATACATAGAACTTTTTGGCTTAATTTAAAAAATCTTATCTTATATAAAAAAAAAGAAGAATTATGATATTGTACAACGGATTGCTACTTATTTAAGTAATGACCACCTATTTTTGTAATATATATAATAATTTTAAAATAGTAAATTTTAGTATTTAATTAAATACACTTGAATTCACACAAAATTGAAGAAAAATAAAAAAACATATTTAAAAAATAAAATACATGAAGTTATTTGTTACTTAGCTAAGTAACAATTCATATAGTATCAAAATCTTATAAGGATTGAGGAAACTAACAACAATATTTACAACGATTTTTGCTAATATCGGCTACCAAATTGTAGCCAAAAGAAAATGTTGCTGTAGTGCAGTGAGGATGCTAATTATTAGCGACTATAATGTGAAAACTTTTTGCGGCAATGAGATATTGTCGCTAGATGAAACTTTAATGATAATTTTTGTAAAAGAATGGCTGTTTATGACTAAATCATAGGAACTAACAGCATCATTGTCCAAAATTATACATATGGCTCTGATATTCCACTACAACAAAATTTACTATAGGCGCGCGGTCCGAATGCAGCTACGTGCACCTAAGGTTTTATTAATATTTACACTCAAATTTTAATAGCTACATTAAGTATTAATTTCTCTGTATTTGACGTAAAAACAGTTATATTTAACCAACTGCCACCGTCAAGAAGCAACTTATTATTTAGTATTTATTGTTAAATAATTAATTATAGCTAGAATACATATAATGCATCTGAATATTTATATATAGAGAGAACCATTATGTGTAGTCGGTCCGTTGTAAAATGGGTCACACACATATTAAAATGTAATGAAATTTTATATAATCATTTGCTCATATAAAAATAATACTTTCGACGATTTAGATATTAAAAATACCACTTTAAACTTGATATTTACTTTAAATCATTTTATTACATAGATTTTGTACCATTTTAAGATGTGACATATACATATGTTGGATTTGGGTGAAAATTGACACGATAATAAAGTTAATAGTTTTAAATATAATAGGTGGAGTAGATTTTTTATTCATAATCAAATGGGTCCCATAGTGCACGGACCGCACCATAATTACGTTGCAGTCTGAATGCACTTGATTATTTTCCATATATATATATATAGATGGAAAAATGTTATAGTGCATGCAACTGCACCATGCAGTCCATGCACTATGAGCCCTACATAATCATTAATGGAAAATTCACCCCGCTCATTGTATTTATTATTATTCGCTTTATTAGCATATTAATTTTTCATCTAAATCTAACATGTGTGTGGTCCCCATATTAAAATGGTGTAAAATCAACGTAATAAAATTTTTTAATATAAATATCAAGTTTAAAGTGGTATTTTCAACATCTAAAGTATGATTGTTAATCTAGGGTGTGTTTGGGAGTGAATAAAACTTTTGGTGAAAAGTTTTGAAGAATAAAAGTTGTCACATGATGTGATATGATAGGGGTAATGATGAGGAGTAAAGAGGATAAAGTTAAAATAGATAGGTTAGTTGTATAGGTAATTGTGTAGAAATAATTGAAAAGTAGAGTAGTTTGCGTTAGAATATGTAAAAAAATAATTAAAAAATAGAAAAATTGTAGAGAATAAAAAGTTTTAGATTGAAAAGTTTTAGGTGAAAAGTTTTTGTCATTGCCAAACACCCCTCTAGTATATTTAACACACACATATATCAATTTTTACTAGTTTTAGAGATTTATAAATATTTTTTGGATTTTTTAAAATCGACGGCAGTTTTGTAATTTCTGAATTACTAAAATGCTATTGATTTTAAAAAATCTAAAAAAATTTACAAATCTTCATAATTGATAAAAATTGATATGTATGTTGAATAAACTTAAATTAACAGTTGTATAAAAAATTTGAAGAAAAATATAAAAATGGGTTAAATACACCCGAGTGTATTGAAGCTAAGTGCACCTAGGCGTATTTAAAAAAGTCCCATATATATAGTCCCAATCCAGTGCACCCAGGTGCAAAAACCCATTTCTATATTTTTAAAATTTTTTTATACAACTATTAATCTGGGTATACTATAAATTTAAAAAAGCCACTAATTTAAAAAAATCAAAAAGTCTACAAAAAGGTAAAAATCGATACACATTTTAAATACGTTTAGATTAATAGTTATATAAAAAACTTAAAAAAAGTGAAATGCACTCGGGTGCATTCGGTCGGGACTGATATATATGGAAAATGATCCAGTGCATGCGACTGTACCATGCTGTCTGTGCACCGTGGGCCCCACTTGATCATGAATAGAAAATCTACCTCATTTATTATATTTAGAATTATTCGCTTTACTAGCATATCAATTTTCATCCAAAACCAACATGTGTATGGTTTCCATCTTATAATAGTGTAAAAATTAGCATAATAAAATGATTTAATGTAAATATTAAGTTTAAAGTTGTATTTTTTATATTTAAACCTTCTCAAGTATGCTTTTTATATGAATAAATAATTATATAAAATTTTATTATATTCTAATATGTGTTGGGTTCATTTTACGCCGGACTACACCGTAATTACGGTGTAGTCTATCTGTGCATGATGGGTTCTCTCTATATATATAGAGAGATATTTTCAGGTTCAGTGACATCAAAATGGACCCCATAAGATGATAAAATTATGATACACTTCATCCACTGTATTAAAAATAATGTATTATATTACAATATCAATTTTTTTCTCCATTAGATACGTGTATGGATTCCATGTGAAAATGTTATAAATTCAACATAATAAAATAATTTGATGTAAATAACAACTTTAAAATAAATTTTTAACGTGTAAACCATTTGTTATAAAATTTATAAATAGATAAATAATTGTATAAAGTTTCATTGTATTTTAACATGTATGGGGCCCAAAAATGGGCAAATGTACTGCTTTTCCAGCGCAATGGTACTGCACTAGAACAACTCTTTTATATATATATATATAGTCACGCTTCTATGAAACCCTCTTTCTATGCAACTCCTTTCATTTTTAAAATCTTGATAGTTGATGGAAAATCCACTTCATTCATTGTGTTTAACATCATTTCTAGTATCTTAGAAAGTCTTTAATTATTTTAATTTTAATGTACATGGGCCCCATCTATAAATGTATAAAATTAATGTAATAAAATGGTTTAATATTAAAATACCGATTTTAAAAGTAGTTTTTTCAATATCTAACCTATATAAAATTTCAATAATATATAGATAAATAATTCTACAAAGTATTTTTACATTCTAATATATGTGTGAATGGATCTAAACATTTTTCATAATTTACACATGAATATACGAATTTTTGAGCAAATGTATCCCATGCACATACTTGATTTATATAAAAATTGGTCTTTTAGCAAAACAAAAAGTGCAAATATAATGAATAAATTGGATTTTCCATTACGGATCAATATCTTAAAATTTTAAGAGGTTACATAAAACCCTTTATATACATATATATATATATATATATATGTATAAGAGCTGTTCCGGTGTAGCGTCACTGCAGCGAAATAGCGATGCAATTGCCCAAAAAAGGGCCCCACACATACTAAAATGCAATAAAACTTTATATAATTATTTATCCATATATAAATCATATTTTAGATGGTTTAGATATTGAAAAAATTACTTTAAAGTTGTTATTTACATGAAACTATTTTATTACTTTGAATTTATACCATTTTCAGATGGGGCCCATATACATATTTGATTGAAATGAAAATTGGTATGGTTATAGAATACATAATTTTAAATATAATGGGTGGAGTAGATTATGATTTGATGATCACGTGGGGCCCATTTCAGCAATGCTACACCTGAATACACACACACATGGTCTCGTTTCTTTGTAACCTGGTTATATAGAAGTGGACCCATGTAACCCCTTTAAAATTTAATATTTTATTCCTTAATAGAAAATCCAATCCATTCATTATATTTAACATCATTTGTTTATCTAGGAGACCAAGTTTCATCACAATCAAGTATGTTTATAGGTCACATTTGTTCAAAAATATATGTTCATGTGTAAATTATGAAAAATATTTAGATCTATTTATACATGTATTAGAATGTAATAATACTTTATAAAATTATTTATTCACATAGAAATGATATTTTAGACGGTTTAGATGTTGAAAATACTACTTTAAAATTGACATTTTAGCATTTTTCATAATTTCTACATGAATATATATTTTTCAACAAATGTAACCCATAAACATATTTGATTGGGATGAAACTTGATCTCTTAGATAAACAAATGATGTTAAATACAATGAATAGATTATATTTTTCATTGAGGATCAAAATCTTAGATTTTTTTATGTAATCTAGTTGCATAGAAGCAGAGCCCATATTTATATATATACACACACGCTACATACTTACATACAACTAAAAAGTTTGTTACACAAAACAAAATTTGTTGTGTTGCTCATGATTGCCAATTTGTCTACTTTTTTTTTTTTTTTTTTTTTTTTTGGGGTGGATGGTTTGGATTCATGCCAAACAATGTATCAGACCACACAAATAATAGACGAGCTGAATGATTGGTGGAAATTGCTAGGAAGCTTATCATTGTGACGATTCAAATAATTCACACGTCGAAAGGTGTTTCCTCTAGCTAAAATGTCAACATGAGTAGTGCCCTGTGCTCAGCAAACAGCCGCCTAACTGTTTCTTCTAAGTTTTCTTATTATAATTTATTCTTCCGACTAAAATTTTGTTTATTTTTCTTTTATTTCGTTTTCGATTTCATAGGTATAAAGTGGAAAAATAGGGTTGTTGAGGTGTTAAATCATCTATTAGAAAAACATATACACCATGGTTTACCGTCCAATTTAACAAAACTCTGTTCCCGAACGTCCTCTAAAGTGCTGAAGTTTCTCCTTGCAATAAAGTGAGAACTAGTGACGTCCGGCAAAAGGGTTGTACCGGTCGTTTGTATTGTATAATTCTTTCCAGTGCCCCTTTGTGAAAATGGGTGAATGGTACAGATCAGGCGGCTGGAGGTTCGAGTATGGTGCGGGTCAACTCATGACCTAGTAACAACTAACAACCGGACTCATTTCCATTCTCCAGAGGATTGACGGGTTAACGTGCTTGACCTTCGGCAACACTCCAAGAATTTCCATTTTCAGCAACAAAAATCAAAACCAGTTTTGCTGTCATTGCCCCAATATTTCATCTCTTTTTAGGCAATTAATTTAAATGGTGCATTTTTGTTACCCAATGAGGTAGTGAGCCGCGTACTCAGCAAAATGTGCATTCCCGTTTTGGAAAGTGAAATGCGACGCACCAAATGTGACAAAATCAATAATAAAATTTTGCTAATTTTGTTGCTTACACAAAAAAATTATTACAATGCCAAGGCAGAGTAGAATTCTCTTTTCTATTTAAAAATTGAGGCCAGATTGACTGTTGAGTCAATCATATCCCAGCCTTATGATGTAATTTGAATTGACTTACGCATTTTTTATTAAAAAAGAAAGTTTTATTTTCAATTCAAATTATAGTAACTTATAGTTTAATTTAATTTATTAAATAATTAATATTTAAATTCAAGCACTGTGTAATTTTAATTTGCAATCTGATATAAAATTTTCTATGTAAAAATTTTTGAAAAGAGGCAAAATGATGTGACATAATAAATATAATAATAAGGAGTACAATAGATAGTTACATAAAAATGATTTAAAAGTAAACAATTGTATAAGAAGATATAAAAAAATAAAAATGGGTACTTGCGGAAATTAAAAAGTTTTATATTGAAATGTTTTGGTTTAGAAACTTTTATATGGCCAAACATGCCCTTAATATTTTCAATATGTCGCGTATTTTCAACCGTACTATCTATTTAAACTTGACTTAATGCCAATTCAAGTTTGACCCTTTTTTCATATAATAGGACTAGAGTTAGGTTCACCTTAATTCAACTAGTATAATATATATGAGAGGTGATCCCATGTGTCTAGCCGCAAGACTCTCTCATAATTATTTTTTAAATTTTTATAAACATGTAAAGTTAGTTGTGCTTAATCTATAAATCAAGTTTTACTATTTTTGAATATTTTCAAGTATTTTTTTAAACATAGTGACATTTTTGTAATTTTTGTAAAATACTTAAAAACATCAAAAATTATAAAACTTAGTTTATAGATTAAATATACATAACTTAGTTTATAGATTAAATATACATAACTTTACATGTTTGTCAAAAAAAGTCTCGTGACCAGATGCATGGGGTTGCATGGGATCATGCCTTAATATGTAGGGGTGCAACTCGGGTCGGGTTATACCGAGTTGGAGTGAACCCAAACCCTAAAACAACCGGGTTGGAGTAAACCCAAACCCTAAACCAACCGGGTTGGAGTAAACCCAAACCCAAACCTTAAGAATGTAATTCGGGTTCGGACCGGGTTCGCATTGGTTTTGGTTTGGTTTCAGGTTAAAATTCGGGTTATCAATAAACTATTTTTTTTCCAAATTCAGTTGTAATCTAAAAGAAAATTATTAAAATATACATG
>JAXCLR010000001.1:64591195-64607358 GCA_035584095.1 Annona squamosa
CTTAATCACATGATTACTATTCATGTTAATTATTTATTAAATTAATTATTCGGTCCTTCAACTCCATATATTACAAAGTTATATATTTTTAAAAAATCAATAACCCAGTGTTCATGACCTTGGGGTTTCATATATGGTCCTAAAAATTTGGAGTTTCACAGTTGGTTACCAAAACCAACTGGGATGTGTATCCAAATGGATACTTAAGGGGGTAAGAATATATGTAATATGCTTTAATAGACTATTAAGTGTATGCAAAGTGTACACTATGCGATACTTGTGGCGCCCAAATTTCACACCCACTTGCTCGTTTTTTTGATTTCCCTTCTTTTAAAGCCTAGACTAAAAGCTTCTTCCAATGATAAATGCTAAAATCGAAAAACCTATTCCCCATTCCAAATCTTCTTTCTCGCTGCTTCTATACATGATTTTATAGTGTTTTCTTCTTCCTTCTGGAGTGCTATTATCTCACCACTTCTTCCTAATATACCCCAACTCTCTTCTTTCTCATCACTCCTCTCTACAATGTTACTATATTCTTCCTGCTCTTGTTCGTCATTCATGATTCACTCTCCCCTCTCGCTGGCATTAAGGAGAAGCACAATGAGGCTTTATGACACAAATTTCCCACATATATTAAAATTATTTTATATTATTGATGTGTTAAATCATTTCAGTTGCGACCTAAGTCTTGCCTCAATCTCTCTACTTTGACCCACGGTACTAATTAACTTTAGTCTAGTCACAAAGCTGAAGCCCCAATACTTGAAGTTGTTGACATGAATGATTACCAATTGCCTTAAGCATAGCCCATAAGCAGGCCCCACAAGTTAACATCTTATCCATGTATAAGGTCACATGGATTAGCGCCTTGTTCATGTATGCAGTGTGGGTTAACTTTAGAGCTTTCACATTAATCAAGTTAGCATGCTTAGCTATCCCTTTGATATTGTTACGGCCAAAAAATGGCCTATGCTAATAAATTTTTCAATACCTTGACATTTCACTTGATCTTGTGATAAGATCTTTGTTGGTCCTTTTGTTTAATTAATGGTGCACAAACTCATAAGATAGAAGAAAAGGACCAAATCTATGTTATTATCTCTTTTTTCCTCTTATTCTTTCTCCACTACTTGTGAGGCTTTAGTCATTTGTTCTAAAAATTTAATTGCAAACGCTACTGTAGCCCTTTTTCTTATTACAGAAAACCTATTTCTCTTTGATTTTTAAAAGGTTTTCAAGCCACTAGAGTTTTCTTTTTCATGTAAAAAATTTGTCTTCTTTACTTCTATACAACTTCATAGTTATTGTCACTAAGGATTTTACTTCACTAAAAATTTGTTTTCTTTTCAGCTTTGTCTAGTTGAAAAGTGATAAGCTGTTCGATTCTCCACTAGCACAAAAAGATTGTAAACAATACTCTTTGGCAGTAGTATAATGATAAGTAGTCTTTTTTCGTATTGTGGGGATTTGTTTCTTCCCTCCATAAGTTAAGGGTATTATTTCGGTTTCTTCATATTGTGAGAATTTGCATGTACTAATTTATAATATCAGATAGCTTGTTGTGTATACTTATGATTAGGAAAAAAACCTCATAGTTGTCACACTCCTACTAGATTTGTGCTCCAAGAATCATATATTATATAATTTTCAGAATTGAATATTCACCCCCAATAAATGTTAATTTTTTAAACATATAAGTTCCTAATTAAATTTCGTCAAAAAAAGTTCCTAATTAAAAAATTTTAAACGTTATAAATAAATTCCTATTAATAAAAATAATTAATGATTTATATTTTTAAAAAGTTTTCGAAAATTCAAAAAGTGAAGGGATGCGAGTGGACATGTCCATGCATGCGTCTGCGCTGCATTAGATCACACCATCGTTACTGTATATCCATAATTTTGAAAAAAAAAAAAAAAAACGCATTGTAGCTTTAATAACATCGGAAATTTTCATTTCACATACCCATTTTCCGAATTTTACCACGATGCAATTATAACTGATCAATCATAATAGATAAGTTCGATGGAAAAAGCTTGAGTGGCAATTTTTTCAGTTGCCAAAAGTTGTTTTGATTTTTCTGTAGTGATCACATTATCAGAACAACTAAACAAGACAAAACAGCAATTAAAGTAAAAGTTTACTGAATTATCATCCTAAATACGTAAATTGTAAGTAAAACATATTACTTTGATTGATCTAATTTTGAAAAAACATATACAACGGGATTGAGGTGTCTCAGCTCTTCAATGGTAGAAATATCAATTGTTCATCGAGATTGAAATTAAATGAAAGAAGGAAAAATGGTTCTTGATCACGAGAAAATACATTTTTTACAACTCTCAATAGTAAGAAAAAATTTAAATGGCAAAAAAAGTGCGTAAGCAAGGAACAATTTTATTACTTCTGATGATACTTTTATAAACAATAACAATTTTCTTAGCTTATGGCGATGCTTCCAGAAATAAGAAAAATTTTCTTACAATAATATTTTGTAGCCAAATCAAAATTTCTTGCCAACTATTGTTTGTTTGGTTGGTAGTGGATCATGCCGTTACTGTGGTTGACCTGGGTATGATCCTTGCCAGTGGCAGATGTATTATAGCATATAGTCCTTTTGGTAATGGAAAAACTTAAAATTGTACCATTCTGAATCCGAGGATATTTATAAAGGTATCTCTCTATTATATAAGTTGTGAAAAGGCGTGATTTGTAATATTAGATGTTATAATGTATATATAATACTAATAAAAAATTAAAAATTTCAAGTCTAAACCTAAAAATGATGAATTACTGATAACCAAATTTCTTTTTAATTGTTCCTCTATGAAATACGACATAAATTATTAGTAACCAAAATTTTCTTTAACAACTAAATTTTAACTTTTTTAGAAAAGAAATTTTCGTTGTAAAAATTCAAAATTTTACAGTGAGTCCTACGTCCAGTTCTATGCATAGTTTATAGAAGAGGGAATGTAAGGCCGGCTCATGATCATCGCATCCCATGGGATAGCAACAGGATAAGATTTTTCGTTTTTAATTATCAAACGATATCTGTTTTTTTAATATATAATGACTAACTTTCGGCATTATTATTATTTAATTTCAACATGAATTTTCACTTTTTAATACATAGCAATCACTACTAGTCTAATTTTCTTATTTAAGATATTTCATTTTTTAATTATCAATACAATCTCTCATTTTTCAACATGTAATGACTTACTTTCCACATTTTTATCATTGTTATTTTTATTTTCAACATAAATTTTCACTTTTTAATACACAGCAATCTAATTCAATTTCGTCCCATTGGTTATCCTAAGAGCTCCGCGAGGTGGGAATTCGGCATCCCGCATGGATGGGACTTCCATGTGCTGCCGGAGAGCAGAGCTGAGATGAGCTGAGGTCCCCACGCGTGCTCCCAAGGATGACTGGATGATTCTGATCCGCCAGCCCACGCCTAGCCTGCGCTCGCAGTGCAGAGACGTTGACGTAGTACACCAATCACCTGCACACTGGCCCACAAATGTGGTTATCCAGCTTGCCACGTCTGAGATTTCAGTCTTCTGCTGCTGTTGGCCCCACCACGTGATGACTGATGAAGGACCTAATTTTTAGAGAGAGAGAGAGGGAGTGTTTAATTACCCAAAACCCCACAACCTGGCATATATTCAGAGATATAGATATTCTTTGCTACTGGGCCGGTCAGCCAGCCAGCCAGCAACCGGTTTTCTGACACATCATCTCTGCTGTGCTAGCTAAAGCTTTGCGATCGCGCGTTATACATATGAACGGAGGAGAAAAAGACTAGCTATAGTTTGGTGTCCACTAAGTACACGAAAACGGCATATATTATTGCACACTCGCCCCATTTCTGGGTTGAGTCCAGCAGAGTCGCGCACGCATTTTCGGACCCTGGAGGGCTGGGGCCAAAAGGAGAAACGGGCAGGATGCATGAGCATGACAACCGTTCGACCGTCAAATCCTTTGCAATCAGCCCGACACGGGATGATTACCAGAACTGCAACCCCGAGAAAACCAGACATGCCTGCCCGCTGCGCATTGCGATGATGAATAGACATGCGTTTCGAGTCCACCATCAAATGCCGACAAGCATCATTCGGCCGCTTGCATGCATTTTTGGCATAACACGGACATCATTCGACTTCCGGTGCTTGCAAGAGGTGAAAGCCTACGATATCCGTGATACCAAAATCTCTAGTCTCGCAAATCCCGTAACGATATTTAAAAATTATTTCGCAACCGTTATTATCATTAAAAATATTACTTTATTTATAAATCATTATATATTTCATTAGCTTAACAATTATCAACTACTAATTGATGTCGATCTAGTTGGCCATTCTTCAATGACAAGAGAAGCGTTGTAAGTAAAATGAAAGTAAAAGGAGGCTTTTATGTGGAGAATGAGAGCTTGATGAATCTGAGTTCCAAAAAAATCATGGAAGAAGGATTTCACTAGTTTAGAAAAACTATGAATATTATCCTCGTTTTGCCGAAGTAAGGTGAAATCCCTGAGGTTCTCTTCTACTTGAATGAACATAATATCCCAGGATGCGACATTCAATGAGGATCTCACCCTTTGCTATCAACTATGTCAGGAGGTTGGTTATTATAATAGAGAAAGGTTCGACTATCATGGGCCCCCATTCAGGGGGGAGGGATTGTCCCTATGACCTTCTCGCTCTTAAGTAAGAGTGTTAATGGTCATGGTTAATCTGTCAATCTGCTCATCCAATCCGTTTATAAATAGATTTAAGTTGAGATTTTTGAATAAATGAGTTATGATCCGTCAACCCATTTAATTATTTAATTAAATAAATAGATTAAAGTTGAGATTTTATAACTCATCAACCCGTTTAGTAACTCATTTAACCTATATAACCTGTTCAACTCGTTTAATTCATTTAACTCATTTAACTCGCTTTATTCATTAAAGTTATATATATATATATACACATATGTAAACTACTTGGTTATTTTTCTTCTTTAAGTTTTCCTCAAGTCACCTAAGTTTTCATTTTTCCACTGATGCCCTCAACCCGTTAACAACTCACCGACCAATTTATTAAGCGGGTTGTAAATGGGTTAGGGTTGAGATTTTTTAAATGGGTTAATAAATAGATTAGGATTGAGATATTTTAAATGTGTTAAGATTAATATTAGACTCCGGCCCGTCCAACTCGATCCATTAACACCCCTACTCTTAAGTGTAGGGTTCTCATTTTAGTAGTCAAATAAAGGTTTGTCAAGGTGTTGAAATGCGGCAGAGAATTTGGTTTGAGGCCGTCGCCTCTATCAAGACCGTTTATTGCATCATTTATCACCTGCAAAATCAATCCTCACAAGCCATTGGTCTGCGAAGTTGAAATACACACACTTAGTTGAGCGGTAACCTTCCTTCGATCAGTGTGCCCTTCGGTTACCTCAAGGTGCTTTAATGTGAGAAATCGTAATCATGGCAGTAATTGCCTATCAATAGATTTGTTCTTTTGATCTTAATTTTTTTTGCATTTGGCGATTTGTGTCCTCGTGTGTTTGAGCTCTTCCATTATCATTTTCTTCTTTTTTACTTCGAGATCATTGTACATCAATAGCGGACAAAAAGGACAGAATTTTCACCGTTGATTTAACGTCTAGTTGTTAACACCACGGACTTCTGAGAGATGGAGTTATTGGTGTAATCTCGACGACACTCAAAGTTCTAAGCTAGGATGCGTTTACATCGATGATTTTATACTCAAGGCAGGGGTTAGATTTCCATTCAAGTTCGATATGTTTGAAGCCTTCAGCACATTCAGAATGGTATCAATATTCCAGTGTCATCAAATACTTGGCAGATCCTTTAAGCCATCTCATCGTTCGACGGGTGGATACGATATTGGGTAGATTGGATCCAATAGACGACTTTTCTAACAAGCCATTCAAAAAAATATATAACAGATATTAATCGGTAGAGGGTATTCTAAAGCAATAGATAACTTGCTAGATTTGATATTAAAAAGGAAAAATGGAACTCTTAGTTCTTCTTCACCAAATTAGTCGAGCTAGGCGGCTTTAATAGGGAGTGGAGCATTCCAACTTCATAGGAGGTGAAGCTTGTCAAACCACGACAGCGGCATTCGCTGATAGGGAACTACATTCAAGGCTATGATGAGCATCTTTATATCTAAGACTTGATTTGTCGGTCTTGTATGGTACTTTATATTCTGTCTTGTATGATAAACTTAGAAATAAGAAGATGTAATCTTTTATTTTCTTCGATGTATTTTTCGGTTTGTAAACTTGTAATAACTGTGTTTACTTGGTAAGTACATTTTTCACATATTTGTCATTTTCAAAGCAGTTCTAGTGTTATGTTTCAAATATTTCATAGTACAGTAACTCTTTAACAAATAAACATACAAGTATTATTTCATTATACTTTAATATCTTTTATAACTTAAGGTAGCATTCTCCATAGAAGGGAAACCTACTTTCGTACTCCTCTCCTACACAATTTTTTAAAATTTTACTTAATTATCCTATTTTTTATTTTTATTCCTATATTTTAATTATCTTCTAACACAAACATCCTAGTTATCCTCATTTTACTCTCATTATATCACGCAGCTCTTACATTTTTTAAAGTATTCCCTTCCATATTTCCTATATTACCTAACGGACCCAAATTGTCGTGACACAGTCTGACCCCTAGAGGTAGAAATTTTTTAAATGGGAGACGTGCCAAAGTGCTAGGGTGTGGCACCTTGGCCCCTGGCCTTTCGCACGAAGCACCGTAATAATGGATGCGCAAACCGAACCCTAAGATCCATCTATAGGAAAGGAGAAGAGTCGGATAATTATGGAATGATCAACCGTTATTTTCATACATACACATCATGTCATGAGCCAATCTTTTATAACGAAATACTTCCTTCCACAAATTCCATTTTTATTTCAATAGTCGTAATTATATAACCATCATAAGCCAATTTTACTAAATGGCTATTGTCATCAGCGACACACAACGAAAACAATTCTGACCCTAAAAAAGATGGCTAGCTCCATCAACTTCTACGAAGTCAGTACCAGTCATATCTTACATAACCATCACCAGCTATCACCATTATAGATATCCACCGATACTCTCTGACCCTAACCAGGAGACACCAATCCATGCAATGGATCACCCACTCCTACCTACGTTATTGTCGACCATTCATTGCAACATTTACGTGACCATCATCAACCATATCCCTTTGATCGCCTCACCAGATGTCGACATTTGGCATTCCCATACCGTACAATTGACATCATCACCCTCATGGTTATGCATGCACCATCCCATACAACTGCTTAAGATGAAAAGAAGAGGTAAATGACTAATCATACAGAAGGAATTCACATATTCAAGCAAAAGATATCTGATTTTGTGGGCATGTCACAAGTCCCCACAATTTTCCATTCATAAATAAAGATGATGATTCCTACTGGAAAGATCGAAACAATCCTACGAGTTAGTTAGATTTAATTTGCTTGCATGCATCAGATTTGATAATGGCACTGATCAGCATTGCATGAGAAATTATAAAATTTTCTTTATTGTGGAAGGTTAGCAACCTAGGAAAGAGAGAACTCTACCATGCCCACTTTTTGCTGCCGTTATCCGGCGGTTTGGTATTACGTGCATACCATGACAAAGGCGAGAAAAAATGCATAATTTTTTTTTTTTTTTTTTTGCAAAATGGTCATAACGTTTGCAAAATAAGAGTTCATATCAGCTGCAGAAAAATAAAAAGAATATCATTATAATCAATTAAAAGAATTAAATATTAAATGAAATAAAATATATTAAAAAACAAAAAAAGCTTTATCTAGCCCGTAGCACCTTATGCATTTGTTGTTTAAATCAAAATTCAACCTACCAATTGTATTTACACTCATTTATTTAAATAATAAACCAAATTTCATTTAGATATGGACGACTTATTTCTAAAAATTACAAAATTAAGGTAACAAAATTATTTGATTTAAATATTAATTTGAAAATTAGATTTCTAAAAGCACTCCTGCATTGTGTGAGGATTGTAAGAAAAATATTCCTTTGTCAGTAAAGGTTGTAAAAGTACTTAATTGCAATATCATATGTCATAATGTATACTATCAATAAAAAAACAAAGTTCTTATACAGATAAATGATTCTATAAATTATTTTTATATTTTGAGTCATTTTTCATAATTTGCACATCATAATACACATTTTTAAGCAAGTATGCTGGTATGGTCACCCATGATTTTGATCGAATTGATAAAACAAATAATTTTAAAAATATGACTGATTGAATTCAGATTTCATGATTAATGGAGGGCCATTTTAAGCCCGTAGCACAATAACAGTCAGGGTGCTTCCAAATGTATACCCTAGCATATTCCTTCCATACACGACTGCCAAATGGAAGTGGGGATGGGCTTCCGTTTGTATCACAGTTGAAGAGAACCAAGTGCACACATGTAAAAATAAACATAAAAAAATCGCACACACTCATATACACCTTTATATATGCTTAGGGTGTTTAACACCCATGCTAACGCACAGCTTTAGTGATATTCGGTCATTTCGATCGTTTTTATGGCTGCATTTATTACCTGATTAGCGTATATGCATGCAGATCACCTTACCTGATTGATATATGTATTCCCCAAGTATCCATCAATAAGTTTCCGCTATTTCATGGCGAAAGCAAGAGGATCCTTGGGATCTTTGAACAAGAGATAAATGAAAGCACCAATATAGGAAAGATCCAAATGGAATCTCAGCTAGTCATGGGCATCTGCTTGCCCATGACTGAGCAACACGGATCACGGTCAGTCCGGGGAATATAAAGAAGAAAGGGGATACTCCCAGCTGCGACCAAATGAAAATCGTATTAATCAGATATATGTGAATTTCTAGTTCATGAGAGACTAAACACTCCAAGAAAATATGCATGGAAAAGATCAAGGCTTCAACACGAGATCGTTGTACATTTTTCAAAGTATCCGAAACCATTTTTTAGAAAAAAAGGATTCTTAAAGCCATCCAGCGCACTCGCTAGTTCCCAAGGTCCGAAGATCAAGAAACTTGAGATTGCAATCATACGAAAATAATAATGTAATTCTAATAATACATGAACACTTTATAGAACACTAAAATACAAAAGTCTGTAGATAAGAGATGAAATAATAGATATATTAATGTTTCTCGCCTGCATTTCTGTCCATTCTTAGCCAATTATCAATGAATGAACTTTGCCCTACCCCTGATCCATAAATGCATAGAGATAAATGCAAACCATGAAGGAGAACACACTCATCAACAAAAAAAAAAAAAAAGAAAGAAAGAGAGAGAGAAAAGAAAAGAAAAGGGGAGATGCTCAAAAACGGAAGTGGAGGAAAGGCACCCTTGTGATTATTTAAAGCTGCAAATACCAGCACCCGCTGTATACTTATGAGCCGGTGAATAAGCGGTAATGGTGAAAGTCCTTGTACCTGAGTAGCAGGCTTATTGGTGAATAAGCGGAAATGGCGAAAGTCCTTGTACCTGAGTAGCAGGCTTTTTAAGTGGGAAAGAAAAAATAAAACCCAACGAAAAAAAAATGACATACTACCCAAGTGAAAAAGAGAAAGTGCATTCATTCACTCCCATACACATGCGTACATCCATCCAATCCTTTCTCTCTCTCTAAATAATATAGTTTTTCTTTCTTTCTATGCGTATATTTCTCTCACACAACACAACTGTCCGCTGTAGGGAAAGACGGAGACAACAGATGTATACCAAAAATGCAGCGGATTTGCATGGCTCAAACATCTGGAAATGGGCTTCCCCTTCAAAAGATTGGGTGCAAATGTCACCAAAGGTTACAGTACAAATGAAAGAAATAGCTAGAACCTTTCCTTCTCCTCATCCCAGCAGCCCCATCCAGAGTACATTCCTAAAAACCCTAAGTAAGGAAGAAGAAAATGGAAGAAACCTAACAAAGAGCAATTTCTAGTCAGTCTAGAAGATGTAATGGCTGATGCGCAATGGCCCATCACCACCAATGCACCAAAGAAGGAAAAAAAGCAAAGCCTCAGCGTCCCATCCATCCAACCAAACACCATGGAATTAAATAAACAAGGGGAAAGAGAGGAAATTGGAATAAAAAAGAAAAGAGATGACTAGCTAGCAACAAACCCTAAAAACAGTAAATGAAATCTCTCAAATAGAAAAAAGAGAGACGAAGCGAAGCGAAGCGAAGCAAAAGCGTTCACTTTTATCACACACACTCTCTCTCTCTCTCTGTCCTTGCCGTACGTCTCTCAATTTCATCCTCTATGCTTCAAATCGCTGGAATGGAATTGTCTCGGAGATTTAGGGTTTCTTACCGAGCGTGTGCTTGTTGTTGTGCATCCAGACCTTGAGCACCTTCCGCTTCACGCCCGTCTCATTGCAAAACTGCTGCACTGCTGCCTCGTCGTGCTTCTGTATCCTCCATCCCACCCTCTCCGCAAACGCCAGCATCTTGTCCTTCTGCTCTTGCGTGAACTTTGTCCGGAACCGCTTCTTCGACCCTCCCATCATTCCTCCCCCAATTCCACCTCCGCTTCCGCCCACCATCCCCCCGCCACCGCCGCCGCTCGGGTTCGACATATCCTCCTGGTCGTCGCGGCTGTGACCCCCACCCCCACCCCCACCTCCGGAAGTCGACGGCAGTGCCAGCGTCGGTGGCGGCCTGTAGTGCGGCGCAACGTGGAGGTACCCCGGCGGAGTGCGGTAGTAGTGTGAAAAGGGATGGTGGGGGTGATACCCTCCCCCGGTATCCCCCTCCACCTCCTTTCGGTGGAAGTTACGGTGGCAGTTGCATGCGGCGCATCTTAGCGCATCCAGCGTGCCTTCCTCCCCCGCCGCCATGAACTCGCCACAGCCGTCCACCGCGTGGCCGCCGATGCTGACCGCATGGTTCTTCTGGCATTCTCGATACCGGCTGACGATCTTCCGGTTGGACACGGAGGGTACGCCGGCAGCTTCCGATCCCCCCGCCACCGAAATCCTGGCCCGGGAATTCCCGTGAGGATCGTAGCCCGTGTGCAAGCCGATCTCCTCTTCCTGCTCTTCCTGATCCTCAAATTCCATCTCCTCCCACCCTTTGAAATTACCCCTCCTATAGGATTTTTTGATTTTTTGATTTTTTTTCACATTACCGGTGCTCCGGTCAGATCTCACCGGAGGAGGCTTTCCGTGCGTCGAATTTCAGAATCATTTGTTGTTTTTGTAGTATTTCGGGAAGGAGGAGAAGATAAGAGGTTTAGGAGAGTGTGGACATCAATTCCCCGCCTGCAGAAAAGAGATGTCTTCCTTCGAAACCTCTCATATACATTCCCCCAGCTTCTCCACTGCTAACAGCCGGTGCACCCCACGGGCTATAGCCGGTTCTGTCTTTTTGTCTTCTTCTTCCTTTTTGAAAAAAATGTCTATATATACATGAAAATGGTGCAGTGGTGCACGTACCACCCCGGTTTACGGTGAAAACATGCGAATGTGTACCATTTTGACGATGAAATCACAATTTAACCTGTCATATTTTTTAAAATCATCTGGTTTAACATGACATAGAAAAATGATTTCAATCGGAATCCGAAGGGAGCTCTACCTGTTTAAAATATTTCATATTCACATGTAACTTATGAAAACGCTTAGATTTATTACCAAATGCATTAGGATATAATAATATTTTATTAAAATTTTTTATTCTTTAAAAATATATAAATTTTTAGTGGATATATAAATCAAAATAATTTTATTTCCTTCATTTTACACTAAGCCTCGTTATATATGTTTTATGACTTTTTTCATTTTATGCATGTCTACATATATTTAGTCTATATACTAAAATTTTTAATTCTTGAATTCTTATAATTTTTTATAGATTCAATTATCAAAAACTTTCACACTATTTAATGTTGAATTAAGTAAAAAGTATTAACTCTTGAACTTAAAAAATATAATAAATTTTGGTGTATAGAAAAATAATATGCAGATATCTAGGTACATATTTGTGTATTTTAAAAATTTTGTGAGAAGAATGTTTAAAAATATTTTTTAAGTAAAAAATATAAATTTTTAATAATAGAACTAACTTAAGCTTACATGTTTATGAAAAATAAAATTGCACAAAATCATCACCCAATACGTGTGGATTGAATTTCTAATTATCTTGTGGTATTAAAGGGAAGTAGTAAGTCTAATTTGTGTCACGTTTTATTGATTTTGTCTAATTTAATTCATTCAATAGTTTAATCGTATCTTGGTTAAGATAACAAAGATTACCCCAAATTATAAATGCATTATTCTCAAATTAAGGGTTCATTTGTATCGACTAAAAGAAAAAATACTCTTACAAACATTTTTTATATGATTTGACCTATTAGCTCCTTAATTATTCCATTTTTTGTTGTTATCTCTACTTCTTATTATTTTAGCATCTTTCTAATAAGTATCATATCTATTTTAATATTTTTTACTATTTATAGTCGTTGCTTTGGTCATATCATATTATTTTTTCTTTTTAAAAGTTATTCTTTCTCATTTTTACTTTTACTAATTCCAAAACAAATTGTAGGGGATGTTCATAGCTAGGTTAAGACAATTTTTTAATGAAAATTTCCATTTCCTAAAACACTTTTTCTGTTCTCTTAAATAATAATCTATTTTTCACTTTCAATATAACTTTTTCTAATTTTAATATACTTTGTTCATTTTTAATATGCTTTTATACTAAATTCTCATCTCATTCTCGTCACATCAAGGATTTGAACAACCTCTCAGAATAATTTAGGCATGATTTTTAAAGTCATTAAAAATTATTTATTTATTATAAGGACCTACAAGTTCTCAATTAACATATAAACTATTTAAAATAAAGTTAATTTTAAATATATCAACTACATTTACACTTAATTACAAATATACCCACTAAGTTTAAAAACATTCACATATACCCGCTAAGTATATGTGCAATTTCATCCATATTCATTTCGTTAGGCATAATTAAAAATCGCCGTTATCCATCATATGAAATGTTCAAAATGCCCCTTATTATTTAATAATAATATTCGTTATAGAAGTAGAACAATATAATGGAAACGCATTTAATGTGAGAGAAAAACTAGACAGAAGGAGTTTTAACAGTCTGGATATTGCACAAATCATAATAAATATTAGATTAATCAAGGGTATTTTAAAATTATTAAACATTTATAATTGTCATAATAGATATATTTAAAAAAATTTCATACTTAATGGGTATATATGAAAGTTTTCAAACTTAGTGAATATATTTGTAATTAAGAGCAAATAAAGTCAGTATACTTGAAATAAACCCTTTAAAATATCATGCCACCAAAAATGATGAAATTATAATTTCATAATATCTTAAAACATTCATTATACATCCATATGACTTATAAATTTATACATATTTTTATACGTTTTAGAAGACATAGCTTACATACAACTTTAGTAAGTATGGTTTTTAGTATTATGTGTGTGTATATATATATATATATTACGATCACCTCAATAATTATCTAACAATATTCCTATTTTTTACAGTATCCTAATTAGTGGACACTCTCATGGAGTCCTAGGGCACTATCAATGTCACTAAGTTTTGAATGTTGGTGGGAAGGTATGCGAGGCGCCCTCTCTAGCCGATCAAGCTTAGCTTGGTTGGTTTTTTGGTATTTTAATAAAATGAGTGGTGTTCACATTAGATTCAACTTGAATCATCAAAGGTGCACCCTCTTAATTCACTTTCATAAAATGCAATTTCACATAAGTTAAACCCTATGTATAGGACTAATGCGTGGGATTACATGTACAACTTAAAACCAATTGCATTCGAAAATTGCCCATGCACATTTGGAAACTGAATTCAATGCTTGTGCAAGCAATATGCATTTTTTAAATTCTCTTAGTTTTTATACGTGTGTGTTTGTGTGTGTGTGTGTGTGTGTGTGTGTGTGTATATGAATCTAAGCAACATCTTTTCACCTTTTGTATTTTTTATATTTTATATTAAAATTTAGAAATATAAAATTAACAATTTAATTTGCAAGCTATATTTGCTTTTAACATTGTTGCCCCTGTAGACACGTAACAAAAGTAAAACTACTAATTTTTTTACCAGCGATGGGGAGTGGAGAAAGGTCTTGTTGCTTAAGATTAAGAGAGATTAGTGAAATCACTCTAATCGGAAGAAAAATAAATTCACTGGGGAAGATCATGTGTGGATGGGATCCACTTTTTGCAGGTACAAAACATTTTACTCTTTGTTTGAGAAAGAGAAAACAATGGTAGAAAACACCTTTTAATTTGATTCCCAACCTCTTTATTCTCTAAACCGTAATTTGCACCATCTAATTGGAGATATTATTGCATAGTTATATGTGATGACGTTTCTAAAACAAATTTCATGTCTTTTTTCAAAATATTTGGTTTGAGTGAAATTAGAAAATTGCAAAAATATTGAGAGGTAAAGCCAATAACACTTACTTCTTTTACTCGTTATTTTTCTAAATTGTCTATTATTTTTATTTTTATAAAAAATTACTTAATTTGGTTTTTTATTTCCTTAATTTTAAAACTTTTTATAATAGAAACTATGCTCCTGCCACCACTCAAAGCTAAGATAAACATCATGCACTCGCATGTAACACTACTAGGGTAGCCTAGTGAACATTCATTTCAAAATTGAGTCTAGATCTTTTCAAATTGGTTAGAAATTCAGTGATTTTAGACCGGTCCAAATACTTATTTTTTATTTAAATTTTTTTTGATGAACATGTTAATCTAATTGTATTTAATCTATAGACTAAATTTTATCATCTCTTAAATACCCTTGTATAAACATATCAAAAAATGGTAAAACTTAGTTTATAGATTAAATCAACTAGATTCACATTTTTATAAAAAAATTCAAAAAAAATTAAAAATATGCATTTGTATCGGTCTAAAATCTAGTGATCTCAGACCAAATCTAAAAAGATCATTGAGCTTCAAAATTAACCCTTCATTTCAAAATTAACCGCAATGGCTATAGGAATTATAGAGGATAAGGAAACTAATATAATATAAGAGAACTAAATTTCATATTTAAAAAGAAAGAGAGTTCCTGAAGGTATAATATATTCTAAAAACAAATGAAGAATATAATTATTAAATAACAAAATCGTATTAGAAATAAGATTTTAAAAAAAACGTTATCTCATTGAAGCCTTTTTAATACGATGAAAAAGAGATTAAGAGTTGGAAGAACTTGAATTGAGAGTTTGTTTGGTATGAGAGGAATGAGAATGAGTAATGAAGAATGCAAAAGTCAACACACAATTATCCTACCTTTTATTTTTATCCCAATATTTCAAAATTTTTTTCATATCTCTCCATATGATTGTCGTATAATTCTTTCTCACTTTATCACAATCACATCCATTCTGTTTTTTATTTTCATTCTCATTCTTCTCATCCTCAAAAAAAAATCTCAACATTTTCTTATATCTTTCTGTATAACTACATCATTTATTTTCATTTTCACTTTACCACTATCACATACGTTTCATCCCTTAGTCCTCATTTTCTTTATCCCAAATAAACTCTTAACAATTTCTCATTTATTTTCAATCATTTTCTCATATCTTTCATACAATTAAACTATCTAAATTTTCTTTATTCCAACTTCTCTTTTGTCATATAGATTCTATTGTTTAATTTTCAATTCTCATCATCCTATAGAGGGTTGTATAGTTACACGTTAAGAATAACTGCAAGATGGGTTATAGTTAAACTATCTTAATTTTCTCAGTGCATCATCCTATTCTCATTACACTTTTGTCATATAGATAACCAGAAAGTGTGCTCCATTCATATAAGATGCACAGTTGCGTGATGGTGATTTTTCTTAAGCATGGGTTACTGCAACGTAGGAAATTAAAACAATGAGATTTTGCTGTCTAACCACTGCTTGGCATTTCATTATCTGTCTAATTTCTATTTCAAAAGAGGCTTTGACCACCAAACAGAATGGCAGTGATGCAAAAAACTTGATTAATATATATATATATATATATATATATA
>JAXCLR010000001.1:64607458-64620262 GCA_035584095.1 Annona squamosa
AGTGATGCAAAAAACTTGATTAATATATATATATATATATATATATATATATATTGACAAAAATCCCAGTGATGATTTGGATTCAGTCTATGGTGATAGGATTGAACTAGTTGGGAGAAGATTTATACATATTTTGCTGTGGTTTTGTGCAACTCCATCGATCTTTCTGGCCTTGATTGTCCGTAGGAAATACAAGATTTTGGTTGCTATTGCTTGGAGGTGTTTTTGTGCTCAAATGACAAGGAAAAGATACGATAATTTAAGATTTTCTAAAATTTTAAATAAATTATGATGTAATTAGTTGTATGAATATACTTACAATGTATGTAAGTTTTGTGATAAAAAGTAAAATTAAACATGAATAATAGCATACGAAGAGGGAACAAAGCATTTACATTTCTATCAACACTTGTATGTTCATAATGCAATATTTCTCAATTTTAGAATTTTTTTCTCAAATCTGCAATGCCTTAGCCCTTAAGCCGCAAGTATTGTTTGTTCTGGACTTTAACCTACGTGATTTTGTCGCTTTGGGCATCGCAATACCCAAAATGCATAATAGTACCTTTTAAAAATTTTAAAAATACATAATTAACTATTAGCCTCTGATAAACAAATCAGTCCCTTTATTATTTTGAGTATGTTTGACGATCAATAAAAAATATCAAGCTAAAATTTTTCAACTTAAAGTTTTTTCACTCTCCATAATTAATTTATCTTTTAATCATTTCTTAGTATTTTCCTATACAACTAACTCATGTTTAAATTATTTCTATACAACTACTCTACACAACTAATTTATTTATTTTAACTTTGTTATATTTACTTTTCATCATTACTCATATTCCATCACATAATTTTCTTCTAATTCAAAATTTTTCATTAAATTTTTTTTGTCAAATTATAAACACACCCGAACATATATTAACATTTTTCTTAAAAAAAAAGAAGTGAAAAGATCCGTCCGATCGAAGCCAAGGGACGAAAGGATAGGAGGATTTTTGAGTGGGCTGACGCGTGAATTGACAAGGAGAGAGTGGGCATGCGGGGAGCGCGAGGGCAAGGTCAAGGGAAACAACACGCTTAGCCCTGCCTCATCATTTCCATACACTTGCTTGCCTTGCCTTGCCATCCCAGGGACACCGGAAAGAATTACTTCGGAAAAAAATAAATTGTCGGCATTTATAAGTCTGCTGCTTCCGTCCGCCCATCCCCGACACGGGTGACGCATTGTGGGCGTCATTCTGCCCTTTCCCCAATCTCCTCCTTCCCTTCCTCTGCTCCTGCATTTATCCTCATTTCCCCGCTTCCTTTCCCTCTCCTAATCCACGCCGTTGATCTTTGCTTCTGCCATCCATTTGTTTAGTGCAGGGCGCACAGTGTACACGTTCTGCTCTGCACCCGTAGAATGGTTGCACCCATCCTATTCGCTGCAAAGCCGTGGCCAATCATGCGTGCCACACGCCGTACTTCCCATCCTGGCCTTCCGCCTTCCTCATTTTTCTACACCTGCTCTGCACGAACTTTTACAGTTCAACCTAGTTCGGATCATTCAATTGTAAGGAATAAGATGCGTTTTGGACGGGAAGATGTGGCGAATAAAGGTTTCTGTGTGTTAAGAAATTAAAAATTGTGTTCGAAATGTAAACATTTTTTTTCATGTAATATGTTTGGCAAGCGCTGATACTTTTTCAACTAAACTTTTTTATTTATGATAATTATTTTATTTTTTAATTATTTTTTACATTTTTCTATACAAATACTTTACTTTTAATTATTCCTACACAACTACTAATACAGACAACTCATCTATTTTTACTTATAAAACTTTTGTTACAAAACTACCACTGTTTTTAAAAAATTCAAAATAAATATCTACAAATATCAAAAAATGATAAAAATTAATATACATTTTAAATATATATAGATTAACAGTTTTAGAAAAATATTTTTTGGAGGAAAAATTATTAAAAATGAGTTTTTGCAGCCGGATGCACTATATCACACATCTTTAATTTATTTTCTTTACTCCTTATTACTACATCAATTTTATCACATTATTTTTTACTTATTAAAAAATTTTTGCACTGACAACTTTTTATACAAATTTTATTACTTCCTAACTTACCCAAAATCTCACACAAGCATTAATCCGGCTACATCATCAGGTGAAAGTAAAAATCCTTATTATCAGCTGAAACTTTTTGGATGGTCATGATCATTAGCTCGCTCAATGTGATCTTGATGATGCCACGTCATCCGGACGGGAATGCTGTATGATTACTATTGTACTCATGCATGCATCGGATCGGTTTTTGCCAGCTGAACCAGCTGGCAGATCTGTGGGCCACGCATGATCAGACAAGCAGCGCAGAACGACTGCAGAGTGTGCAGATGGCCGCGGTTGCTTACTGCCCACGTGCACACGATTGGCGCATGCGATAATCTGCGACACTCGTTCGACAGGGGCGCATCTAGGTCATGGACCACACCAGAGCCTGAAAACCACCTCCGCCAATAATGAGGTGGACCATGCTTGTAGGCAAAAAGGTGTGCAAAAATGGCGGCCAGCAGCGTATTATAAACAACGAACAGTTGTGGCGATGGTATTGAGTGGACCGTCGTGAAGAAAAATCAACTGCATTGGGGTCCACCCAGCTAACGGCTGGGATCATGATTCTTGGTGCCAGGTTGCGGCTACGGTGCGAATCCCGGAGTCTGATCCCGTGTTCGAATTTCGGGAACGTTATGACGGTCTCCCGATTTTAAGCAGAAATGGCGCTTCCCTTATCCCCAAAATCCACCGAAATCAGGACACATGGATGAACTGCTCCCCCGCCGTGCCATGTCCGCAATTCTCTCCTTTCCAATAATTTCAAATTTTGTCTGCAAAATCCCTAAATCCGTTCAACGCGGTGGTCATTTATAATCTTCCCTAACCCATCCACCGCATGGGGGAAGATGGTCGAAGTTGAAAGGAAAAGCTAATGGCACGGTTCAAGAGGCATGTAGAAAAATTGCGGCATAATCGATGGCTTCAACCAAAGTCAAAATCGTGACAACTGATATCCAGAAAAATGACTACCGACGTTTGGACGTGGGAAGCTCAAATTTCTGTCGGGTAGGATAATAATGGAAGAAAATAGAAATAAATATCAACATCAAATTTCTAAGGCATAATAGTGTGTTTTGAAAATGATAAAAGTTTTGGATGAAAAATTTTTTGATTTAAAAAATTTTAAATTGTATAAAATAATGTGATATGATATGAATAATGTTGAGGAATAAAGAAGATAAAATTAAAATAAATATGTGAATTGTATAGACAATTATGTAAAAATAATTAAAAAGTAAGATAGTTGTATGAGAAGATGTGAAAAAAATAATTACGAAATATAGTAATTATAAAAATTAAAAAGTTTTATGTTGAATTTTTTTTTTCCAAACATGCCCCAAAATCTTAACTTCCTTTGTAGAATAAGAAATTGCATCGTGAAGAATGGATCCAATTAGTGATGTCTTTGATCTCTCCAGATATAATGTAATATCAAAATGAGCATAAGCTTATTTCTCTCTTGGATGAGTCACAAATTTGAATGACTAGGATCATCTGATTCGGGTTCCTATGGCTGATATGTGGTTTTTGTGAATTTGGAGAAGAGAGAGGTGGTGCACAAATCAAATGTGAAGCGGGGGGTGTATGTGTTTTTGTTAGATTTGTTGTTAGGTTTTTAACTTGGGGATGTTTAGTATTACATTACAATTGGAGCAATTAATCATTTCTTCACATTTTTTATATAATTATCTTACTTTTCAATCATTTATACTTAATCACGTGTACAACTTACCTATCCATTTTAATTATGTTTTCTTTATTTCTCATTATTATTTTTATCATCATATCAATTTTTACTAATTTTAAAACTTTTGCATCAAAAGTTTTATTATCTTCCAAACATACTCATGAATGGAAGCTCTACTAATGCCTAGTTGTTGGATTTCAATGGGCATTGCTTGGTCAAAAAAAAGGGGTGCTAAAGAGGACAAATCATGCTACCATTTGCCTTGGCGATTGATTCCATATTCACAACTAGAATTGATAGAGTGGATTCTCCCGATACAATCTTGAGAGGAAACAGAGGTCAACAAAGATTTCTATAGTCGTAACTATAACTGAATTGATAAGATGGAGTATCATATGGGTGCTCCGACGGTGAACCATAACCTGTGTCGATGCCCATTAGGTTGATGACGAAGGGTTGCATTTGCATATAGATGGTTAATTTAGGTATTTATAAAATATTAAATATAATTTTTAAAAAATTTAATTAAAATTTTAACTCTAATGCGTATAGGAGGAATATTAGTAGGTGTTTAAGAAATGATACAATTTTTGAATAACATAATATGGGTAATAATAAGTAGTAAAGAAAATAAAGTTAAAATAAATAGATTAGTTTAATAGGTAGTTATGTAAAAATAATTTAAAAGTATAATAATTGAATAGAAAAAGAAGAAAAAATAATTAAAAATATGATAATTGTGGAAATGAAAAGTTTTGAGCAACGTTTGTTAACGTCCATATGTGGGACGGGATGGAAAACGTTTTATCATCATCATTTATCAATAAATCATTTAATACTTTAGCAACCATATTTTTCAAATTTACTCGTACATTCTAATATTTGTTTTTTCAACCACACTCTAACAACCTTATTTATTTCAATTGTACACATATTATTTCATATTAATCATGCAAATATTAAATATTCTACTTTCTATTCTCCACCTCATAACACAATCTCACAAAAAATACATTAACAAACATTTAAAAGGTTTTCGGTGTAATTAAACAAAACATGCCTTTTGTTAAAATTCGTAGGTATGAAGGAAGTTTTGGAAAATCCTTAAATATATAAAGAATTATGGTGAAAATTTGTAATTATATTTGTAAACATGTGCTAAAGAGGACGGGACGCGATTCTTTTGTTGAATGCCTGAGTTACGGGACGAGGAAGTACGGTCACCCACCAATTACAATCTTCCTAATCATCATTAATAAAGCTCAGTACGTACGGAATTAGATCAATTGATTTTGGTGTGACGTCTCATTAATTAATCCCAATTAATAATATCATTGTACATAAAAATCATTACAAGGCTGCGAGAAAGCAGCAGATGCAAGAGTACCACACAACTTTCGTCGCGGCCTGCGCACCTCATCGCCAGGTCGTTGCGGGTGTTTATTAATTCTCTTTGCGTGAGCTATTTTTAAATTTTTTTTTTATTGTAGGAATATTTATAGAAATTTTTTATATTATGTAATGATTGAATGTCCTTTATTATAATATCAAATTATATTATAATGCATATATACCAATACAAAAAATATAATTTTTTAAATAGGAGAGAGACCGTTACATCTTGGGACTCGACGAAATAGAGTTCCAAAAGGCAATAATTAAATATTATTAATGGGATGATGTGAGGTCATGAGTCATGCGAGCGAGAAGAGTTCCACCGCGGGGTCATGTGACTCGCCAGCCAACCCGGATGACTGACGCGACGGACTGACACCATACGTCAGGTCTGTCAGCTGGCGGGAAACCGCTTAGAGAGAGGGGGGTTGGGGGGAGCAGCGTGTGGCCTGCGATGGCCTTTGCAGTGCACGCACCGCCATTTCTAACCACCGCAAGCAACAGATCCCATCAACCAAAGCAGACTCAAGCCGTAAACTATCAGGCTCTTTTTCCTGGCCGGATTTCTGTTTTCCTTAATCTGATTATTTCTTGTGTTCGATGAAATTACAGAGCAAGAGTAAGTGGAGTTACTGCAGGGGAGAGAAAAGAGACGGTGGATGGTGACAAGACGAGAAAAGGGGGTCGACCGTGATTTCCATTTCTATGCTTGCTTTGCAGCCTTTTGGCGATGGGCGATCGCTCGCACGCACTCCGCTCACTGGCCTCGCACATACGGACAGCAATCACACGCGTATAACCTGCAAGCATTTCTTAATTCCTAATCGCTGCTGATTCAGTACTGCTCACGCGTAGGTCCATACAGTGTAACTGAAATTGGATGAGATGATTGGAAGGTAGTGGTTATGAATTTGGAAAGGATAGATTACGCGGGAATGAAAAAATGTGAATGGCTAATCCAAGAACGAGAGATTTTGAGTCTGTTTAGTATTTTTCATAAACTTTTTAATTTAAAATAATATTAAATTTTTTTCTTAAAGTCCAGTTGCCAATCAGAATGTAATAGGATTAAGGTCAACTTGTTGCCTTGTTGACCGATTTATATGACTTATTTAAATACATGAGTTGATAATGAGTTAGGCTTATTCAACTTATTAGTAGATAATTCTCAATGCATTCAAGCTTGTTCACTCGGTCTTTATCTCTTTGGTGGCGATATGAAGGGAAATAATACCATTCAACTCACAAACACTTGAAGGAGGTCGAAGGTCAGGCTCCGTAGTGAGCTTGTGATTCCTTATTCTTTTCATATGTGTAGGCATATAAACTTCTAATGGCAAGCATGAAATCTTTACAACTTCATAATTAGACTTCACAATGTAATCACATAGCAGTCACACGGTGCCTGCCAGATGAAAATAAGTTGCATGGCAATAATGGGTCGTTAGTGCTAATTATTGAATTCAACCTCAAAATCACTAATACAAGTATCTCTAATCGGTGTTGAAGAAAGAAATGGTTATAATCTTACAAAAAAAAAAAAAAAAAAAGTAGGCATATGAAGTAAATGCAATGTAAGAGTTTGAAAATATTTCGGAATGGAACCTTGTCTTTGGATGCTCTTTATAAAGGCTTCAATTGCATGATTGAAGAAGAGTTTTTAGAAACATAGGACATAGGGGACGTTGTGATAGATGAAAAAGTGTAGGATTATGAGAAGCGAAAAATGAAATAATTTAAAAATTGTGTGATTGATAGAAAATAATAGGAATATAGTTGAAATAAATAGGATTGTTGGAAGGAAAAATGATTGAAAAGTAGGGATAAATGTGGAAAAAGTAAAAAATTAGATGGCAAAATCATGTCTTGAAAAACCTGCATTGGTACAATTCCCATGGAAATCTATGGTTTCCCATGCTTCGACATTACCAAACAACACCATAATGCGTATCTCATTGTGGGATTAAGTGAATTTAATAAGAAAGATGGTTATGTTAGAAAATTAGAGGATTTATGAGAACAACCTTATAGGCGTGGGCTGCTTCTTTGTAGTGACGATGTTAGATGTCCATTTGTGGCAAGGTCGCCAACAACATGTTTACATGGGGTTGTTTCATGTAGTCTTATGGTTGAGTTATAAGTCCCATAAGAGACACGTAAGAGTCAACTTATTGGCATGTTACACATGATCTCTAATAAAATGGTGGTAATCCCAAAAATCAAGCATAAAGGCTTTACCCTATATAACAATGCAAAGTCTAGTAAAGACTTAGATTTAGGTTATAGTGCACAGCTGAGCATTTGACTTCGGTAGAAGTTGTTGAATTAAGTTAGTAGCGTTATTGGATAGTCCGAATGTTAAATTACATTAAAAGTACCAAAGAATGTGGTGAAAATTTTCTTTTGTATTGATCACCAAAAGACCTAAAGTAATAAAACAGATGTATTTGTGATGAGACCTAAAATAAAAAGTAGATAATATAGAAGGTGAGTTTAAAATAGATTATTTGCAAAAAAAAAAAAGAAAAAAAGAAAATGCTAGCTATAAAGAGAAATGAAAAGTAACCAAATAAGGTAAGGATGATAATAAACCATTTATCATGTTTAACATATCTTGTTTTATCATTTTACCAAAAATATTTTTTTATTAAAAAACTTATATTAACGATTGAAATTTTTAAAAATATATGTATATAGAACATTGTAATATATGTAATTTTTGGAATTATAACTAAACATGATAAATGGTTTATGTTTTTAAAAGTATTCTAAAATTGAAAAACCAAGGATCAATATAGAGCCTTGGTGCTTACAATAAGTATTTAAGCATTACCCAGGTGTTAAATGGCATAGCTATACGTAGTTTCGGTAGTTTGATTCATTTATCCAATGTCATTAGCAAAAGCAATTCCCATGTTAGTCTATCGCCATTTACATTTCACCAGATATATGATTATGGTTCTCAGCTATACAATGCTGCTTTTAATGGGTTAGATGCTAGGTCCAACATGCGGACTAAAGACTACCATTGTACGGAAAGGAGTGATAATTCAACGTTTTTTATGGCATGCAACCCAAAAAATACGCCTCATTGTACAAATAATTAAGGCGGGCCCCAAAATAATTGATATGACAACTTTTAATATTGGGTTTACCCATTAAACTTGGACCACAACATCCATATTTAAGATGGTCAGAATTATTACTGACGAATATTTTTACTTTCAACTGGCTTGATTGAAGATGGGGCCTTGTCAGCTGGATGCCCTTTTAAGGCATCAATTTCTGCCACGTTTGTGTTGGATTAGACACATCCATTTGAAGAATGTCGCTTCGTTCTTTTGTTCTCTTTGAAAATTTGGAATTCCATGCTTTGGATGGAAAGGCAATTTCCCCAAAAAAAACGCAAATAAACAGTATATAATCCACTATTACGCATATGCTTGACCCAAGAAATTATTATTATTAGTATTGTTTCTTAAAAACCAAATGAGAAATGGTTTGCAAAAGATAATGATGAGGTTTTTACGATGTCTGTTGAGTGGGCTCTGAGAGGACCACCGGGATTAAAGTCTTGAGGATTCTCAACACAGTTGCAGAGATGTGGGCCGAGTGCCTGACATTTCCACCACTAGCAAAGGTTAATTAGAAGGGAAGGGAAGGGAAGGATAAAGGTGCCTTCCTTTGTCTTGTTACTCCCTCTCTTTCTCTCTCTTTGCTCATCATTGCCAATACAAATGCCCAGATACGACTCCCAAATTTTCAACCGAGGAGCAACCAAGCAATACGAAAAGAGGATGTGGGCGGTTCATAAAAGGTCATTGCATGTCTCCAATGGATGGGATCATGCCAGCTGCAAGACAATAGAGCCCCAAATTTCTTTAATATTTTAATTCACCCCAATATTCACGGGTATGCACGTAATTTTGGAGGGGATGTCTTCTTTGTGGGGGGTTTGGTGGGAGCATAGCTTGTTTGCGATCTAATGGAATGGCTAAAGGCAGACGTACCTTTTACCAAGCTATCAATGACTTCCTGGTTTTGGCTTGACATCTTGAGATGCCTCCCCCACTAGAATTAAAAAAAAAAAAAAAAAAAAAAAATTATTACAGGGAAAGTAGATATTCTTGTAGCTGATGGAGATTTCCTCATGTACAAATAAGACCGGGGCCACTTTGGTAGTGGAAAGGCATTCGATTACTACAGAGAATATAATCCAGTAGGGAATGAAATATAATTATACTGCTTAACGAATTCTTTGCAGAAGTGCATATTATGTATTTATTCGACTCTCTTTCGCTACCTAAAAATCTGATTGCTTGTCTATGGTAGTCTGATTATTTATTTATTTATTGACAAAGAAGCTCCACTTCTGACATGGATGTCCAATTCCATGAGAGCTATTCAGTTTTTGATAGCAGCTGTCGCTTAAGACGACAAAACCATCCCATAGGCTAGGCCACTACACAAACGGAATATTTATCCAATCTTCGATTTAATTTTCTAAAAGTAAATGGAAGGAAAGGCTCCCTAACCCTACTTCAGCACAGTATAATAATAAAAAAAAGTGGCCGGATCTTCGGAGGAATGCATCTTGATATTTTGTTCCAAATTATTATGTTTCAAGTATTGTTTTATTGGATTGTTTTGAGTACCAAGAGGCTTGAATAAGGCCACTAGAGGAACACAGGTGGATTGCATGTCATATAATTAGGGGTAGTAATTGGGGCATGTCTAGACAGGTCAACGTGTGCTTAGTCTTGAACTTACATTTTAAAAATCATGTTTGACTTTTTATTTTGAGTAAATTGTACTTGACCCTTATTTTGTATCAAGTCGGGACAAAGTCGGTTTAATCTTTAGTTTTTTTTAATAGGTCTTAGGACAAACTTTGGGTCAGTATCGAGAAAGCAGGTCAGGCAAAAATGTGGGCCAAGTAGGATGATTTTAATAATTTATAAACTTATTAAGTATAAAAACATATAAATGCTAAATTTAAATATTCTATGCTTTGACCTATTAATAATTGATCAAAGTAAAATATCATTATTTAAATAAAATATGAATATTAGAATAAGTTAATCAAACATATTTCATTCAAAATTTTATTCAAATTTGAAGATGAAAGTTAGGCATATTAGAAATGGTATAAGAAAATTCAAGGTCTAATTAGTCTACCTCGACTTGCAATTTCAGAAAAATCTTAAATTTGCAACCTACCCCAATATAAAGCAAAGTCGAGGCAAGGCAAGTCACTGGTCGACACCCCCCACCCCCCAAACTCCCATCTATGCACATAACCCACATCCGATTTCCACCATGTGTATAGGTAATCTACAATTTCCTTCTTATGTGGGGATATTTTGTAGTTTTCTCCTCTAGCATAGGGATGCTTATAAGTGTTATGAATGTGCTTTATTGTAATATTAGCTATCATGATGCATAAAAGTACTAATAAAAAAAGAGGCTTGAATAAGATGTAAAAAATGAAATATAATCTTTTCTTCTCAAACAAATATTTCAGCTTTCAGTACGATTTTTACATTTTTAATAAACATCGTTGCATTTTCATCGCATTTATATATTCCATTCAAGCCACTTAAATAAGTTATAATAGCTCCCAACTTTTGGTGAAAGGGTGGAATGAAACAGCCTCGGAATAGTTTAACTGGTGAGATATTTGATTTAGAAAATTGATATAAATCAAAATTAAGGATTCGAGCATCAAGTTTATTAAAATCATGTGAGACATCTTCTGAACCAATATAGGCCAAAAAAACCTAACATTATGCAAGATATGCGTGTGATCATGATGCAATAGATAAATTTACAAATTTAGCCTGGACTAGGCAATCGCACACAGAGCGCAATCCAATGCACCCGGGTGTACTACACTTATGTGTTTTTATTTTTTTTTTAATTTTTTCATGAAGCTATTAATATAAGTTTATTTAACATATATATCAATTTTTACTATTTTTGGAGATTTTTAGATTTTTTTTTTTAGATTTTTAAAAATCAGTGTCATTTTCAGTAATTTAAAATTACTAAAAATGCCATTGATTTTTAAAAATCTAAAAAAAATTTAAAAATCTCTAAAAATAGTAAAAATTAATACATATGTTAAATAAACCTGGATTAACTGTTGTGTAAAAAAAAAATTTCAAAAAAAAGTAAAAAAATAGGTGTAGTACACCCGAGTGCATTGAGGCTCAATGCACCCGGGTGTATAGGATTGCGCTCCATCGCACATAACATTTGATTGGGATGAAACAAGTTGTCAACCTCAAGATCATACTCAGCCACTACAAGCTATAGCATGCATTCTATTGTCTATATAATTATAATCCATCTAGAGGAATCTTAACATTTATAGATATCTCTCACAACTCGTCGACAAACAAACAATCTATAAGAATCTTTCCCCTCACGAGTCACCCCTCATTGAAGCTGTGCAGCATTCCCTTCTTCCTTGGAACAATAATCACTCATCAGCAGCCTAGCTGATCGAATGCGATTTTCAACTTTCAAATGATAGCAAATGTCAATCATAAGGTCATTTCCCGGTAGAGCTTGAGGTGTAGCTTGGACTTAGGTTGTAGAATCTTGCTATCTCTACAACACCAAGAATAGCCCTAACATCATAACCTAAATGGTTTAAAGCATGGAGACAAAGTAAGCACAGAAGCATGCACCCATATTATCCCAAGTTGCTTGCATGCAGAGCCCCAGATTGGCCCGCAGGTAGCTGTGGGGGATTAATTTCCTTCCAACACACCTAGCTCCTCACTTCGTTGTGACAGTGTCATGAATGGATGCAATTTCTAGCCTGTTCTTTCTTTTTCTAAATTGTTCATCATTAAATTACCTAATTATTGCAGTCCAGATGTGTTACAACTAAATATATATAGTCCAAGTGACATTATTTTCTGGGGGCATTGTCTATACACGTGGCCCCTACCATCTCAATGTCCCCATTCACTTTTGGCACGTGCTTCATGTACTATACCCGTGGAGATGGTAGTACTCAGGGCAAGTGCCTTCTTTAATTAGCTAGGCTCTTAGCACTACCCCTACTTAGAGCCCTTGTACATTTGGGAAAAGTTTTTCAGTAGTCCTGCTCGATATGTTCCTGACGACTTTCCAATGTCGATGCAAAATTCCCAAACTCCCATTTCAGCATTTAATCATTCAAACATGTTTGGTTGGATGTGTCTTGTGTTTTGCAAAATTCCACTGAGCACAAATTGATTAATTCACTTAATTTGAATCATGATTTGGATTAACTTTAGGACCGGCAAGCCGTGTAATAAGAGGTACATATGAATTGAAATCTTGCCACTTAAACTAGTGTTAACGTGGATTCATCCGGTAATAACATTAAGATGAGCATTTTTAAGCAGATTCGGTTGCATGTTCCTCTATTCATGGTTTTTTAAAAAAGAGCAGCGATCTTTTCAGACCGGATTTCCGACCAGTCTGAAAAGTTATTTTTTTTTAATTTTTTTTTTAAAATAATTTTATAAACTTGTTAATCTAGTTATATTTAATTTATAAACCAAATTTTATCTTTTTTGGATATATCTATATATTTATTTTGGATTTT
>JAXCLR010000001.1:64620362-64645730 GCA_035584095.1 Annona squamosa
CAAAAATGATAAAACTTGGTTTATAAATTAAATATAATTAGATTAACAAGTTTATAAAATTATTTTTCAAAAAAAAATAAAAAAAATATATTTTTTGACCGGTCTGAAATGATCATTCGGCTTTAAAAAAAGCCTCTCTATAACAATTCTAGCATAGCAGAATTGAAAAAAATAAAATATATAAAAAGCGCAACAAACCTTATTGATGAAACCTTGTGATGCTCTCACTTCTGCTAATGGTCCCTACGTCCCTGTAGTTAGCAACGAAGTTCATCGCTTTCTATATAGTTTTAGTAACGATATATATTCGTTGCTAATTTGTTGCCAGAGATTCATGCCAAGAGATTTAACACCTATCGAATTTATTTAATTACAAAATATAAACCTTTGGCAACAAAATTTTAAGCGTTTACTGACGATGTAGAAAATCACTGGTAAAAGTATGAGGCACTCCTGATTGACACACACATAGCTCTTGACTTCTCGCGTAGATTTTGGAGCCAGCTTTAGATTGACACTTCGACTACCTGTGAAGCCATGTGAGATGACTTCGTGTACATGGGGCTATCTGATATGCAAACTTCAACCACCATTTGACGCTCTTACTGATAAAAACATCAGTACCAACAAAAGTGCTTCGCTACACTATTGGTTTTTTGACAAAACCGTCCCCGGTCATGAGCGCATTTGATCCCATCATGAGGTCTACTTCCCAACGTCCCGACCCAGACCATCCCCATATGTATTTCAGAAACTTCCCCATTCATTTGTCTATTAACGGTGCATTTCAACCAAAATAAGCATCATGTATACTTAAATATATTAATATTTAATACAATCAGTTATTCATATATAAATTTTATAGTAAATAATTTATATATTAAAATCACATCAAACTATTTTATTATGTTAAATTTATACCATTTTCAAATGGGTCCATACATATATTTAATTGTGATGAAAATTGGTATGATAATAAAATTATAATTTTAAATACAATGAGTGAAGTAAATTATAATTTTATGATCATGTAGAGCCTATTTTGAGGCAACTACATCATTTTAAAATTACTAAAATGCCATTGATTTTAAAAATAAAAAATCTACAAATTTTTAAAAATGGTAAAACTTGACAACATATTAAATACACTTAGATTAATAGTTGTATAAAAAATTTTAAAAATTAAAAAATAAATTTTCGCACCTAAATGTGCCGAAACCAAGTGCACCTAAGTGGATAGGAACAGAGCTTTTATATCTATATCTATATATAGAAACATATGGGGACCTATACATATATTTCCTCTATATCTATATATAGAAAAATATTACACAATGTAGCCAATTGTATAGTTGACTTAAAATGAGATTCACATGATCATAAAATTTTAACCTATTTTTCATTGTATTTAAAATTATTCATTTTATTAGTATACCAATTTTATCCATATTGGATGTGTGTATAAGATTCATTTGAAAATGGTATAAAATCAATGTAATAAATTTTTTGACATAAATAATAATTTTAAAGTTACTTTTTCAATATATAATATACAGGAATAAACAATTGTAGAAAGTATTAGCATACTTAAATACATATGGGTTCCATTTTGAGCCAACTACTTAAGTAAAGTTGGTGAGCATAAAATATAATGTATATAAGAAATTATCTGATGCATACAAATGCACCGTCGTTTACAGTTCATTTGGCTCAAAATAGCCCTAAATAATCATAAAATATATATCTACTTCATCTATTGTATTTAGACTTATTTTTTTTATTAGTTTATCAATTTTTATCCAAATTGGATATGTATACGATCCACTTGAAATGATACAAAATCAATATAACAAAATAGTTTGATGTGAATGACAATTTTAAAGTTATTTTCAATGGTAAACTATCTAATATATAATTTATTTGGAAATGTTTCTATGGAACTCACTTTTTATGTAACCCCTTTCATTTTCAACATCTAGATCGTTAATGAAAAATTTGTTTCATCTATCATGTTTAGCATCACTTTCATTATTATACAAATTCTTTCATATGTTTAAAATCACTGCATATTGGCCCCATCTACAAACATGTAAAACCAACATAATAAAATGATTTAATGTTAAATATTAATTTTTAAATAATACCTTCAACATCTAAACTATTTAAAATTTCACAACTACATGGATAAATGATTCTGTGATGTATCACTATATTCCAATACATATGTGAATGGATAAAAGTATTTTCCTAATTTACATATAAATGCACCTATTTTTGAGTAAATGTGGCCTATGCGTATATTAGATTTGGATGAAATTTGGTTTTAAAACTAAAAAAATAATGTTAAATATAATGAATATATTGAATGTTTCATCGAACACCAAAATCTTAAAATTTGAAAGGGTCACATGAAACAACTTCTATGTAACCCGGTTAACAGAAGTGGGCCTATAATTTATGTTTAAATAAATGATTATATAAAGTGTTAATATATTTAAATACATATAGAACCTATTTTGAGCAAAATGCGCTGTAAGTTATATTACATTTAAATGCACATAATAAGCTATCTTTATATAAGGAACACTAGGGAGTAGTTACGCTATAGAATTTAAAACCTTATATATTATTTTCGAGTAATTTACATATATACTCATCTAATTTGGCCAAAATTACATATATACCAACATAATTTTATAAATTGTATATTATTTTTACATAGTTTCACCAAAATTATATATAAACTCAGGTCAATGGTTGTCGTTAGAGAAAAGGTGGGAGGACGTCAGTCAATTATTTGATTTCCAAAAACACTCTCATGTGGAATGCGATGCATGCTCCTTTCACCTGAGGCAAATGTATGCCCTCCCCACAGTAATCAAGATCACGAAACTGGAATCTAAACTAGCTCTCCACCTCAATAAAGATATCAAATAATCGGCATCGTAGTCATCATTTACATCTCTATATCTCCCTCTCCTCCTGCACTCTCCAACAACTCCCCAAAGTTGATAATGACTGCACGTACACACTGTCGATCTAGGTCACAGCTCCATGGATTGCTGTAGCCATGGACTCATGGCTGCCGTGCACCAAATCCCCTGCCCTCAGTTTCGACTACGCTCACGAAAACGTGTAGCTGAAAAACTCCATAGGAATCGCCGACTGCACCCGAGGTTGGGCATTTACCCCTACTCTCGGTTGGGTTAGCTTGTCTTCTTGTAATCTATGCTCCATCATTATCTTCTTCCACAGGTGGACTGCAACACACTCAAAGGTGCTGTAAGGATGGGCGAGCAGCCCATCTCCCATCATGTGTCAATTGAGCTTGGATGTCCGTATCCACCTACACTTCCATCACTCTTACGCCCTTGCCTGCCCCTCTGCCCCCTAGTTGGGATTTCTAGGACCCATTTGCTCCTTCTTATAGGTTTGCAACCAAGGAGGAATGGGATACCACAACCCTCGTTTCCAAATCCACCATCCCTCCTTCCATCGCCATCGAAACCGTGAAGGTGGATTTAGCAACAGCTGCGATTTCAATGCCTTCTGTAGTTAGCGGGTACCTGATGGACTCAAGAAGTGAGCTTGCTATGGTGGTTTTTAGGAATGCTAGTAAAGATTTTGTTGACATAGTACAGGTGCTTGATGAATATTTCCTCAAGGACGTTGATGATGGAGGCCATGTGGCCCATGTCTCTGTTCTTTTGGAAGCGACAAAGTCTTGTTTTTCGTATAATAAAGTACTAGGCAAGTGGATTCTGTGTTCGATATTTACCAAAATCGATTTTCCCCCTCTGGAATTACCGAAGTATTTTTCTTATTGGCATTCATGAGCAGGCAAGGTACACAACTGTGGGAAAAGTTTGAGTCCATTAATGTGGCCATGTGGCTCGAAAAGGTCTAGTGGCATTAGTAGCACACATAGGCCGGCTTATGAGATGATGGTGGCTCCCTTGCTATCTTCCTCAACTCCATTTTCGCCGCCAGCTAAGCAAAGACTCCAAAGATCGTGTCTTCTTCCTCTCAATCGACGACCCCCATGATGTTTGATCTAAAGCGAAAATCCAAATCGCACAGGCCTCCACTTGTTTCTCCACTTCTTCTTTCTTCAAATCTTGCCTTAGCAAGATGTTGTTATCAAGAGGCGGGAAGCCCATCAACAGCGATGCGAAGAGATCTCTCCACTTCCTCACATCAACGAGGCTAGCCAGCCATGTGGAGGCAGTGAATATGACTTGAAAATCCACTTGGTAAAGAAGAGCGAGAGGGTGGAGGAGGAGGCGAAGGAGATGCTGAAAGAATTCTAGCCATCCATCACAACCATGAAGACGTCAACTATTAAAAAGAAGAAGACAATGATGACGAATGCCAGCAACTATTCCAGCTCAAATCAATTCGAGCTCAAGAATCTGACGGTTGTTAGGAGGAGTGCCAGAGGGGTGGAAAAAGAGTGCGTGAGACGTGTTTTTAGGCAGTTAAATAAATCACTAACGTCTCACTACCTTTCATCTACTGGCAACCGTTAACAGGAGGGATAGAAGTCATTTGTGTGATACGGACGTGTAATATGTTATTTGTGAAACTACGTGAGTATTTCTATAATATTAATCAAACTATATAAATATATTTATAAATTATCCATTGTTTTTTTTTTTTTTTTTTTGTCTTTTCATGATCTTCGATAATTTTGTATGGCCATTGACACGGCCTTTAAAAAGTGCCCGCAAGGGTATATTATGTACTTTCCTTAACTTAGTAGATTACTCGTTTTCTATGATTTTTTAATGAAGGTTTGGAACCTACCTGGGCCTCCTTTTCCACACTAGAAAAGGCCTCTCTTTTGTCTTTTATTGCATGACCCTGATGGTGACTGACGCTTGCGTGATTTGAGCTTCATCACTCATCCACAACCCTTAGTACACTACAGGTTAAAGGCAATAACTATACAAATCTTGATTTTTGACTGCTAAAAAATTTATTGTAAAAGTTGAAGTCTGGTGCCCGAAGGAATTTTTGATTGCCTATTGCTGGCATATGTCATGTATTAACTGTCATAATGAAATTCGATTGCCAATAATCGATGGTTTTATACTTACTAAACAAATATTGATTTGGTTGTTAAGCATTATCACAGGCAAGTGAATTTTTGCTCGCTAATAGACATTCGTAGCTATGACAAATTCTTCTTCGCCAATATATACGAGTAGCTACGTCAACTATTGCTTACCAAGAAGTGATCCTGTTAGCTCGGATTAAGTAAATGTTTTACTTAGTTCACCTAAAAAATCTTATTTACAACAACTTTTTTTTATTTTTTTCTTCATACACTTGTTTATCTAAGTTTAATTAATATATAAATCAAGTTTTACTATTTTTGAATATGTGTATATATTTTTTTAGATTTTTAAAAATAAGGGTATTTTAAATACATATATACACATAGATGTTTAAAAATATAAAAAAAATAGATAAACATATTCAAGATGGTAAAACTTGGTCTATATGTTAAATACATTTAGATAAACAAGTTCACGAAGAAAAAAATAAAAAAAAATTGTTGTAAATATATTTTTTAAGGTAGGCTAAGTGGTACATTTACTTAGCCTGGGCTAATAGGATCACTCCTCTTGCTTACCAATGATCTTTAAAGGTAACCCAAGATTTAGTTTCATGTGCATTTTTCTGGTTAATAAAGGCTTTTTCGTTACTAAAAATGGTTGCCAAAATTAGATTTCTCGGGGAGACATAGAAAGTAGGAACTTGCTCTTTTTTTTCTTTTTCCCTTTTTAATAGCCCAACACGGCCTTGCAAAATTTAACCTGTCATCATTATTATTTTTTAATTTTTACCAAAGATTACATGTGAAAAATTTAAATGTAACCCACGGCGGTACAAAATCCTCGCCTGGAATTATATGACTGTCCCTGGCCATTCGGTGCCCCATGGAATATAAAGATCTACCAGTCAATAAGGTGACTGGTCTGTAAATTTTATGGCGGTTGTGATCGTGTTGCAGTGAGTTCCAATAAACCCCGCAACCCCTTTATGGGTGGATGGTACGGCTAATCTCCCACTCGCTGATGTTGTCTGCTGGGTGCATGAAACCTAGGACAAGCCTTTCTGCCATGAATGCGGTTTCAGCCACCTCCTACCGTACCACCCCCGAGAGTGGAGACCATAAATAGGAAAATGGGCAATTCATCCAATTAAGGAGCACCCATTCCATCTGCCGGCCCACATGTAAGTACCAGTTACATGAATAAGGAATGAATGCTTCGACCAAATGAGCTCTCGTTCATCGGTCCCATTCACGGATGACACATGTATAGTGTCATCGAATGCCTTTGGAACGGTCCATGAGAGAAGTTTAATTAAATGGAATGTTTAGAATGTCAAAGCCATTAAGGCTATCCAAAATTTTAAAGCGATATATGGAACTCTTTAATCAAAATTCAACATTTATGATTATATACATTGCCTTTGTAGAAACCATCCATGGCTGCGATGACAGTGATTCGGGCCTCCAGTAAAATCGGCGATCACATGGCCTGGGCCTGAGTTTTCTATGGCTCACCAAAACCCTATCCCTAATGCAACTGGGCCTGTATGTTTGAGCAGGTACCCTTTCACCAGACAGTCGCGCCGCCCATACTTCACCTGTCCTTACTCACCAGGAAAAAGAAGTTAGTTGAAAACCGAGATTGTCCTCCATTAAGGCATACCTATATGCATCTGAAATACAAGGTTTCTGACATCCTTAATTATCATTAATAATATTCACACAGTTTTTATTTTGTGATTATCTATTCTTCAATCATATCTTCCTTTTTCATTAAAAAAAATATTTTACTTATGTCATCTCTTATTAGCCTTTCACAATCTGAATCTAATTGACTCGCACAAATGCTAAGAATTTTGCAAATACGAGACATACAAGATCCTGGAGGTTGTTAACACTACTTTCAAGCACCTAATCACTCATACATTATTCTTGTTAACATCACCAAACCGTGATGTAAACATTTGTCATAACGTAAGTGTAGCTGTGTAGGAAGCACAATAACAGAATTCACTCACAAAGTGATATTAATTAAGAGATCCGTAGATGATAGATGTGCACCAAAGCTGGGTGGAACTTGTTCTTAATTTTCCGTTTGATGCCATAGGTTCTACGTAATTAATCAAGTCCTCCATCCCAACTCGAGGAGTTTCATATCTCTTCTTTTACCCTCTTGCCACTCATTTATAAAATTTCTGTGTCTACCACTTCGAGATATTGCACGAAAACTGCTTGATTCGCTGTCCCGACGAGACCCCTTGTTTTTCTTAGCGATTGCCCCGGAGCGGCTTGATCCCGATGATCTCAGAGTCCTCACCCAGTCAAATTCCTTGCAAGAACTGACGCCCATCTTCAGCTTCTTCCCATGCTCGCCTTCCAACTTCACTTTCTCGATCCGACGCTGGTTGGAAAACTCTTTGTTACTCTCACTTACTTCCATCTTCGAATCTCCTTCTATTCTTATACATATGTTCACCTCCGTAACTACACCGACAAAAGCGTTCGTTTGGTTTTCGCTGCCGTTCGCGGATGAAAGTCCCGGGCCCCTGATCTCCTTCTGGTGTTGATACAGTCTGTGCAAACGAAGAGCAAGGCGGCATATCCCATCTTTAATCTCCTCCTCCAAATCCTTTTCCACTTCAATTTCGAGTTCATTTCGGACTTTCGTTTCCTCTCTTGACATTGGAACTGGACCATAGGCAATTGGATGTTCCTTGTTAAGAGTAATCTGATTCAGACACTGCACCATGCATCAGTGTATACATAAAGCCACAAAAAAAGAAGTTAGGAAAAGAGTGTAGAGATAAACTTCTATCAGTAGAGTGGAACTTACTGCCAGTCCACTCCACAACTTGCCACCTTGAATTTGCAATCTAGATAAACCTGGACGGTTAGAGCAAAAGGTCAGAGGATGACAGAGAGGGAGGGAGGGAGGGAGGGAGGGAGAGTCGAAATGGATAGACCTGTTGGACTAATTTGTTTTGAGTCTCCAATTACATGGTGCTCCATGCTAGAATTTCAGTGGGGCTCAGTCATCTGCGCTACATAGCTGTTCTACTCAAGTTTTAAATGGATTTTCGGCCACTTGCAGCACCGGAGTGGGGCCTGTCACGCTGGGAGAGAATAGGACGTTAAATGCTGTTCGGGATAGGTAAGTTATTGTCTTAAAAATGCCAACATTTGGCGATTTTGATTTGGTAGCTCGGCTTATTCATATTTAGGCGCAAAAGCTGTGTGTGTAGAGGAGATAGACGATGATCAAGTATACTTGCGTACTTTTCGTTGTCTAAATAAGCTCAGGTAGTAACAAGACAGTGGTATCCTTTACTTGGAAGGCAGAAGGGAGCCTTGGGTTGCCCTTGAAGCACAATCTACTAGCTACAAGTCCTCGGAAAATTACTGTTCTTCTATACCTACCCTCTTTTAGGGCCCTCGGCAGAGTGACACACCTCCCACCCAGCAGAAAACAACTATTGTAGCATGTGGTGTAATCTTGCACTTCTGGCTTTCGTGAATGTGATACCGCCGCTAGCGGAAAAAAGTTGGGGAGCTCATCAAGTACCCGCGTAGATTCAGGTTTGCGTATATTTCGCTAACTTGGGATTTGTCCTATGGATTTTTTGCCCTTTGTCTTCGGGTGCAAATTGAGTAAGGTACTTCTGCATGCCAGCTGAACTGATCTACGTTTAAGTAGAATAAGTTAAAAAGTACACATGAGACAGGGCATACAAAATTTTTCAATGCCTACAAACCGGCTAAAGTAGGTTCTATATAACAAATAACCGGAGCTGACCGGGGAGGATATCACTTGTCATAAGAGTACAAATTTCTTATATAATATCATTCATATGGACACTGCTATATTTTTATTTTAAAAATCCCTTTATAATTATTTTTTTCTTCCTCCCAAAAGGCTTTTCTTTTCGCTTCTCATATTTTCTTCTCACCTCTAATTTTTTTCGTGAAAAATGACTTATTATTTCAGGTTTAAAAGACCTTTTGGTAACATATAAATTCTCACTTCTTATACACCTTTTTATGGGACCTGATTTGTTGCGCCGGGGAGCAGGCTTCCTGCTCCCGAGTGCATTTTCTTTTTTGAAAATTTTTTTTATAACATTCTTAATCTAGGTGTATTTAACATGTGTATAAATTTTTACTATTTTTGAGGTATTTTAAATATTTATTTTTTATTTTTAAAAATTAGTGGCATTTTAGTAATTTAAAATTACCTAAAATGACACTGATTTTCAAAAATAAAAAATAAATATCTAAAATATTCCAAAATTGGTAGAAATTTATATATATGTTAAATACACCTAGATTAACAGTTTTATAAAAAAATTCAAAAAAATAAAAAAAAAAAAGTATATGCACCTAGGAGCAAGAAGAGTCGCCTGCTCCCGGGTGCAACAAATTAGGTCCCCCTTTTTATATGATTTAAAATTTTAATTAGTAGATACATTACTCTCCAATTTTTCATAATTTTTTTCCAATTCTTTATCTCTTTCCAAACATACTCTAAATATCACACATAGGAATAATTCAACTTATAACTAGAACCCTTGACCAACCCAATTCAACCCAACTTTCATATAGAGGAAGATGAATAAGCAGCAACTAACTATGAGTATGTTTCATAAAAAAAAAAAAAAACTAACTATGACTATATGGAATGATAGTCTTTTATAAATAGAGTATGAATAAAGTAAACAAATAACTAAACCAAATTGGCCTGCGTTGTGCTTCTACTTGTATCATCATATGAGTATTCCTAAATTGTTTCTTACTTAATTTTTAGTTATTAACAAAGATATAACTTTAGTTGGTTTGATTCAATTCTATTTCTATCCTATTCTTCTTTTATTTATAAAAATCCTATCCTATTGTACCAACTGATCATTCAAATTTTAACTAACCCTACCATACTTATATAAAGATTGGATTGATTTAGTTTTGATTCCAAAAAAAGTTTCCTAAAACATAATCTTTAACCATGAAATAATCAATTTCTTCTTCATAGAAATAAAAGATAGATGTCTTTTTAAAAAAATCTCTTTTCGACTAAACTAAAAATGTATTTTACACTAGTTAATTGGCATGTGATCCACATGAATGATGGCATATGTGGAAATCATATCACATTACATTCGGGAATGCTTATATGAAATCGGGTTTTGTAGAAGTGATTTCATGGAACCCCCCGCGTTTTTGAGATGTTGATAATTGATGTAAAATTTAATTCATTTATTAATTTAACCAAGTTTCATACAAATTTAATACATACATAAGCCACATTTGCTTAAAAGTATATTCATGTGTAAATTAAAAAAAATGCTTAAATCCATTTACATATGTATTAAAATATTGTAATATTTTGTAGAATTATTTATCTACAGAATAGTGATATTTTAAATGATTTAGATATTAAAAATTTGATATTTAGCAATAAATTATTTTATTATATTAATTTTATACGTTTTGTAAATGGAACTTTTATACAATGATACTAAACAAATAATAAGATTTCCATAATAATATAAATGATTTTAAACATAATAAAAAGTGAATTTTTCATTAACCATCTAGATGTTAAAAATGAAGAGTGTTCCATAGAAATAGAGTTTCATAGAAATATCTCTGTATTGTATGAGGTATCCAATGGGTCGATTTTAGATGCCCCTTACATGGAACCTACTCTATTTTATTTGCGAATATGAGTAATTTTTTATATTATAAGGTATCTAGCAGGTTGGTTTCAATTTTCAAGTATCTCTTATGAGTTATCAGTAGTTTTTGTAGTCTATGCTTAGCCTGTGAATAATTTTTTTAGGACCTTTTTATTTAAAATTGTGTTTGATTAGTAGATGCCTATGGATACCCTGCTCAAGTTATACCTTTGATAAAAAAAAATCTATTTTATTAAAATATAATTTTTAGAGTAAGTAGAGCATAATTTAAAGGTATAATTACATGACTTTAATCGTGTTAAACAAGCCAAAAGATTGTCAAATTTGACAAATTAAGGATTCAACTAATGAAATATTGATTTTAGTCATTAAGGATGGAGAAGTTCTGAAAATAAAATTCAAGAGTAGGAGATTATTCATAAAAGTCATTAGCTATGGAGTAAATTGCAAACCTAAAAATGTGGGGTTTGTTTAATTTGCAAACATTTAATTCTAAACAGCAACAAATTAATAGGCGTGGACTATAGGGTGAAGAGAGCAAAAAGGACTGGTCTGTTCTCCGAGGCCCAGGGCCAGGCTAATTATTAGTGGTGAGTATTGAGTAGTCACTTAAACCTATATATCAAAAGTTGTGATCTTTCACACATGCCAAGACTAGAGTACATGCGTTCATTGGGTTGAGAATTAGCTGGGACTGTTAAAAGTTAAAACTGGAATTTTTTTTTATCATGTTCTTATCAAAGGAGATAACTTTTACACAATAGAGATCGAGCCCTAACCACCGGCGAATGTATTGTATGTAATTAAAATCAACAGGCCAATGCTCTCCTACGTCAAATGTACCAGCATAATCATTCAATGTCATGTCATTGATATTGATCCACTCATGATACAAAGAGGCCGTGCCTAGGTTATCTGACAGCCTCACTTTGAAATTATATGGAATGAGTGAATGATTTTCAACTTTCGATTAACCGTAGTAATGATTAATTAAATACTTATGTAAGCATTGAGCACTATATATTCTTAGTTTTTGGATTTTAAAATATATTTTTTAAATCGAAACTATTAACACATTTTATGCTGTCGAAAATAATTTTCAATGGAAACTTATATCTCGTGAAAAATTGCATCTTTTGAAAGTGGTTATAAAAGTATTAAAATTTTCAGTAATGTATAACATCTAGTATAATAAAGTTTGAAATAAATGAATTTTTTAGAATCATAAATAAATACACCTGGATAAATATAATAGATGTCTTAGATTTCTAAAATTTTTTTTTTTTTTTAATTTCAAAACTAAGGGTAAAATATGAGATGCCCATACTTACGTTTAAGTATTGAAGCATTACTCAATTAACTGGCCATAGTCCAAAACCGCAATCAAAGGAAGCCACCAAGGCAACAATTACAATTCAGAAAGATGAAATAAACCTCGCAGGCCCTCACGAGAATAAAGAAGAGGCTGAGGCAGATGCTCGAATAAAGGTCGGATGATGTAATCTGTTATCATAAAGCGCACAGGAGCCCGCAACTAGTATCGATACATGAATTGCTGATGCAGAGATTCAAGGATTCAAAACTATTAGGCTGCTCCAGTTTTCAGATTGGCCATGCCATGCCCATAGAAACGATATCCATCAAATTCCCAGAATTCAGCCATTCCTTCGAAATATACCCAGACCCCCAGCTTTTCTAAGCTTCTTTCGGATCACAGCAACTGAAGGTTCATGAAATTCGAGTTTATCTTAACCTTAATCCTAATCTTATTCATAAAACATTAACCTTAACTTTAACTCTATTTATAAAACATTAATCATAACTCTAACTCTATTCTTGTTTGTATAATCTAAATCTTTAACTTTATTTTTAAAAAATCATGTTTCAATTGAGTTTCGAGTCTGAATTTAGATTGATGAATTTACATTTTATTTAAGAAGATGAAGTTTATAATTTCATATGAATATATAATAACAATAAATGATGTAAGCAAATGTAATAATACATAGTCAAAATAATTTTTAAAAAATATAGCAATATAAAGAATATTTCTAGAAGAAAATTTAACATTGCAAACACGATAAAAAAAGAAAATTAATCTACTTAAAAGTAAATTATAAAAATAAAAAAGAATATACTTTATTTATAAATAGTAACAATATGCAAAACATGTATGGAAACGTAAATATAAATAATATATAAATATAAAGAAAAGCCATGTTTTTTGCCGCCTGGCGTATGGGGCGGCCATGCATCTCACCCAAAAACATATTTTAAATTTTTCTCACAAAATTATGAAATTTTCATTATGTTTAAAATTAAAATAAATACTTAAAAATGTTCAAAAATAGTATAACGTTGTTTATAAATCAAATACATATAATTTCGCATGTCCATAAAAAACTGAAAAAATTTAAAAAAATTTTGGGCCAGAGGCATAGCTGCTCTCATGTGTCTGACAACAAAAAATTAGGCATCCATAAAGAAATATTGTTCAGATATTATGTACAAAATATATTTTATAATAAATATAAAATTAGAAATCAAGTTTGGATTTACTTGAACTCTAACTCTATCATATTTGCAAATTAGGTTCCTTGGGTTTGGATTGCAAAAAGAAAATTTTAACACCATTGAGAATCAAGTTTAAGCTTAACCTGGCTCAAGTTACACCCCTAATAATGATATTATCTGTTTTAGCTATCATAAAATCACACAATTTTTAAAACTCGTCGTAGCGTGTTTATACTATACTTTACATTTAAACTCTTTCCTTTTCCGGTGTAGTATTCTATAATTAATTTTCCAAGAAATTGGAATAGAATCAAGAAATATGCAATAGCTTATAATTATTATTATTTTTTTTATTTTTTGTAGAAGACGCTTGGCCTAGTGAGAATCATAATAAGTATATAAATGAAGAGAATTGGTCGAGTACAACAAAATACCAATCACAAGAGAAGGCCTGATGTACTAAACTACTTGAATGGCTACATTCTAATATGGTTGGCGAGGACGATTCGAAAATTGGCTCAACTAATATGCAGAGTATAGTAAATCATGCCTTGCTATTATCAAATATAATTGTTGGCCCATCGATTTTATTCAAACTGGCCCATCAATTTTCTATACAGAGAGATCCGATAAGAGTTCACCATCTTCAATTGATAAATTTGCATTTTACTCCATTAGAAATTCTGTCGGCGCCGTTGCATCATGCATCACATCCAAGTCAGTCAATATATTAAGAGTATACTTAAGTTGATTGAGAAAAAAAATTTCCTTATTTGAAGCTAGCTGCTCTCTCTCTAACAAATATTTAAGCGGCAAGTCTTTGATGCGAAATTTGGTTCGTGGAAATGATTTCAGCTTATTAATTGCACCGAGTAATTGTAGGTAATAATGATATTATCTAAATATATTAAGAGTATTTTTACAAAGTAATAAAATTGATAGAAAATAATATGATATAATAATGATCATAGTAAGAAGTAAAAAGAATAAAATTAAAACAGACAAGTTAGTTGTAGAAATACTCGTGTAAAAATTATCAAAAAGTAAAGTATTAGTATAAAAATACATGAAAAGTAAAAAGTTTTAAATCGAAAAATTTTACTGATGACGGAACACATCCTAAGACTACAGTGATGAATTCAGCTTTTTTGGAGGTGAACTACAATGATGAATCCAGCTTTTTTGGAGGTGATCATTAGAAAAAATGAACAAGAAATAGTTAGCCCTGGATTTACATAATCAACCTTAAGTAGAGATGTTGAGAATTTGGAAAACCAATTACAAGATGTCATATCAAATCTTATAACCATTTTTTTGGAACTTGGAGATTTGATTAGCTTTTCATTTAATAAAATCAGGAGGAATCTTCGTGTATACCTACTTATCAAGATCACCATGCAAGTAGGCGTTATGTCATACAACTGATATGTCTAACGCAAATAGAGGGGAACGAATGTTTGTGTTGGCAGTGATGGTGGACGACATAGTTGTCATTTTAGATCAGTTGGAGGAAGAAGAATAAACTGATAGAGAATTGGTAAGCCTGACGCCATATAAAAGTGATTTGAATTTCGCTCGATTACAGTGAAGGATTAACCCATATATAGTTCAAGAAATCGATACAACTTCAATAAAAGATGGATCCATTACAAAAAAAAAAATGATCTGCTACAACTATAAACAACAATCTATTATAAACTTTGAATTTCAAATTTGGATTTAAAATGCTGGCTGCAATAGTATCAAAACCAAAATTTCATTACAAATAGAAACATATAATGCTATCATTTACAAATTAAACGAGCCGAGGCAGCTTAATGTTATTCTTCCTACCAGTAAGTCACTGGTTCGATCCATTGATTCCATCGCTTAAACAATCTTCCATCCGATCAGGCTTCTCATAAACTCCATCTAATTAACTTTACTTCCTTTTAGTTTAACGTCAGGCATTGAATCCAAAAAGGATTAGCGCGCAATTTCCTAAGCTGGATTCCAAAATAAAAGAATTTAAATCGCAACTTAGTCGATATTACAATTCCAACATCAAAAAACAACGTTTTAAAAAAAAATCCTTAATTAGCATTCGACACCTTCCTGTTCCTTAGCAAACTCCAACTATGCAATCCCGCATCTGTCTCACTCTCACCACCTTCTTCTTCCACACATTCCAACTCTCCTCCAATGCTTCCCCCACCTCTCCGCATCCGATTTCTGAAAGTAGTCCACAACGGACAGCGAATCGTCTTGTTCACTTCCCGAAGACAATCAACCACCCGCCCCATTGACGGCCGCCTCCTCACGTTTGGCCCCACGCAGCAGCCAGCCAGAACCGCCAGCTGCCGCCCAACAGCTGCATTGCTAGGCGCCCCCATCCGTGTGTCATACACCGCCTCGAATTCGCCGTTCTTGATGAGCGGTAGAGCCCAATCGACCACAGAAGACGGGCTGTAATTCATATCGATTGCGTTTCTGCCGCTCAGAATCTCCAGGAGCAGAATTCCAAAGCTGAAGACGTCGCTCTTCGTGCTCAGATCCTCCGGCTCGATGTAGCGCGGGTCGATATAGCCCAGCGTGCCCGCCGGAGGCGTGGATCGAACCCGGACATCCTCCACATACCCTCTCAAAGCCAGCCCAAAATCACCCAACCGTGAATTCCAATTCTCATCGATAAGCACGTTAGAGGACTTGATATCTCGATGAATCACGGGAGGGTCGGACGAGTGCAGCGCCAGCACGGCCTCCGCCGTCTGCAACGAGAAGCGGATTCGCTGCGCCCAGCTGGGCGGCTCCGCCCTGCAATGCAGATGATCGTACAGAGTTCCGTTGGCCATGAATTCGACGACGATGAGCTTTCTGTCGCTCGTGCCGACGCTAAAACCGACGAGGTTGACGAAACCCCGACTCCAGATTCTGGACAGGACTTCGATCTCATTCTCACCTGGGGAGGAGTTGTTGTTGGCTTTTTCTTCTGTTTTTGTCGATTTCGGCTTCTTGACGGCCACAACCAGCTTTCCACCGTCGACGATAGCTTTGTACACGCTGCCATGGCTGCCGCCTCCAAGAAGGTAATCGTCGGAGAATCCGGCGGTTGCGGATTCTAATTCTTCGTAGCTGAATTGACGGATACGATTGCTTCTTTCTCTTATTTTCTTCTTCTGATTTCTGGGTTTTGTGGAAGAGGAGGTAGAAACAGAGGACTCGGAGTTACAGGAGAGAAATCCCATTTTTCCTGTTTGTTTTTGTGTGCGTATGAAGAGAGAAAGCAGAAACAGCAGCGGATGGGGGAGAGAAGAAAACAAGAAAATATATACAGAAAAAGAGTTTGCAGTGGGTTGGAATTCCATTGAAGTTTTCAAAAAAGAGAGTTCAAAAAAATAAAAAAGCAAAGCTAAAGATTCCGTTTTCCGGTGTTAGATTTCACTTTCGATTTTGTTTCATCCATCGCGACGAATTACAATCATCTGATCTGCAGTAGCTCCGCTGTTACGGCTCAAGAGAGTGATGGATTTCACTATTTTAACCGCAGAACCATCCTACCGAGTCCACCGCGTTTTTCAAAGAAGTTTATCATTTTCACCTTATGGGCGACAGATAATGGCTGAGTTTCTATGCGTCGCGACGACGGATGCGAAACTGCTAATGCTTAATTAGGTTCGGAGGAGTGGGAGGAAAAGAGTGCTAGGGCGGAAGGTCCACACGCAAGGCATCGTTATGTGGCATGATGGCACGCGCGAGAGCGCTTCGAGATCGCGGAGAGCGTGTGGGGGCAGTTCATGATGAGAGCCTTGAAAATCAAAAGGCATAGCTATTCGCTGGCGTTGGCATGGTTGGTTTGGAGGGAAAACGAAGAGAAGGGATCCCCGATCGGCATGCTTAAGCTCGCTCCACATACGAACGGCCAGTAAGAGGATGCCTGCTGCATGCGTGACACATGCCGGTTTCCTTGCTCATGCGTGTTCGGGCCCAACCATACTCTCTTCTACCCGAATCGAAGGGGATTAAGATTAATCCCGCCATTTATGAGGAGATTAGAAGTTTCCTTTGCACGAAGAAAAGGCATATTGAGCAACAGAATAAAATAACAATCTTATTAAGTAATAAAGGGAGGGTCTATGTTATCGTTGCGTCACGCAATCTTTATGTTCGTGCTCATGAAACATGAGGAAGAAGCTCTATTCTAACGTCACCACATCACATAAGAGCCTTGTAGCTACCTACAAATTATAATTGCAGAGTAGGCCTAGGGTATATTCTCCAGCTCGAGTCAGCCTTGACCTTACTTTATTTAGATTGATTTAGGTTAATTACAGGTTGATAACTTGAATATATTGGAAATAATTTCCAAATACATAAAAAGAAATATAAAAATTAACTGAGTTATCAAAATTGTACAAACAAATTAAAGCAATATTTTTATTATAAATATCAACTCATGTTACAATGTAGACAAAGACTTTTTACATTGATTAGGGATACCACAGCTCCCACTACACACGTGGGAGACCAACTACTTTCATCATACACGCAAGAGACATAATTGCTCCTCGTATATATACATGACGAGACCTCACTAAATAAGATTTGAACCTAACCACAATGAACGAGACATGCGTCATGACCACCACATCGTAAGGCATGGTAATTAAAGCAATATTCGAATGTTGTAATAATTATGAGAAAGTGAGATAAATGATGGATGAAAATATAATGTATATGTATGCATAACAGGTTGTTAACTAATTTAATTTGTAAAATTCACCAAGCATTTCCTTGCATGGTGATTGGATGGCTAACAAGTAGTTCACCTGAATTCGAGTTCTCTCATTGATAGAGTATTTTATAATTTTTCCTAATATAGGATTTTTTACCTAGTGTATGTATTTACAAAAAAAATTTCTCTATTATGTGAAGGTTATGAACGTAATTTATTATAATATCAATTGTTCCTTTGCATAAATACCAAACCCACCCGTTAGAAAAATATAACGGTTCAAGGGGGCTTCCTTCAAATGGCATATGGATTCGTACTACGTTAACTGTTTAGTTACTAGTTCGACCACATTAAGCCATGATTAGATTAATCTGTTGAGTTATTAGAGTTTTGTGTAACTCTATTTTCATTAAACCTACTTAGGCAGTGTTTGGCCACACTTATAGAGAAATTATACGCGCTTTTGAATAAGTCTCTACAATAAATTAAATTAATTGTTTTGGCTATATAACCAATAAAAAAATAGCTTGGCTACATGGCATAAAACTTTTGCTTTTGTGCAATTTTCAAAAGTATTTTAATTTTGAAAATGCATAAAAAAAACACAAAGATTTCAGTTCTGTAAGCAAAATTCGCATAAGCAAAAGCAAATTCTTGGAAAACCTAAGCAAATATAGCCTTAATTCAATTGCATTCCCCGTGGTGTCTATATACTAAAAAATATATATACATTGATGGTATCTATTTGAAAAATTTTTAAAAAGGAAAAAAATGGAACATGGATGTAGAAAATGACCACCACGAAGAGGTTTAAAATCAGATGTATATCTCGAATTTTTGCTTTTGGGTTATCGATGAACGGTCAAGATCATCCATATCCGATCGGTTTCAAAAATTCGCAAGCCAGGGAGCCTCCCCATGGTATAATACTATAATACCTTCACGAGGGATACGATAAATAACTGCCAGTTTTGTACTTCCAGCGGTTAGCGTACCCCATCGCGCGTGATGTGCGCGTCCTGAGTACGTGGACGTCCACGTCGGCGGCTCAGTTACGGACCGGTCGCGGATTGCATGTCACCAAGATCTGCTTGCTCCGTGTCATTCTTATTTACGCGTTTTCAAAATTATAAATTATTACGCGACCCTTTACTTTCCCATCTAAGTGGTGCAGAAGTTTTTTTTGCTTTTTTCCTTTAGTAAAAATATTTGCAATTTTTCTCATGTGAAGTGTTATTAAAAATCTTTCATCATTACATGAGATTATGAATGTGCTTTAAATGTAATATGAGTTATTATGATATATACAAATATTCATAAAAATTTATATATTATTATTTTTATATTAGAGGCATGTTTGGCTAGAATAAAACTTTTCCAATTAATATTTTTCTATTTAAAATTTTTATGCTCCATAACTATCCTATTTTTAATTTTTTCGCATTTTTATATAATTATTCTACTTTTAAATTATTTCTACACATTTGTCTATCCAATTAACATATTTATTTTAATTTTATTTTTTAGTCTTCACATTACTTTTATCATATCATACTATTTTTTCTATTTGAAAAATTTTTTCACCACAAAATTTTCGTCCAAAAGTTCTATTATTTCTAAAAAGAACCCTATATTTTATTTATTTATTGAGATATTTAGAAAGATAGTAATTTTTTGAAGTAGAAAGATAGTATTCTTAATATATTATGTTCATAAATTAAGTTAATACCAAAACAAAAACATCTTAACTATAAACATCTATAAGATTTATTATATATGAAAAAATAGTTTTAAAATAGATCTACATTCATATAAGTAAAATATTATATATTATTTTTATATTTGAAAATACATTTTATTAAAATTTTATATCGTCGGTGAATACAACTAAAGAATTACATGTTAACAAAAATACAAAATTTAAAATAAAAATTAATTGTTCGAAATAATTATAAAATAGTTGGTAATGCTTACGTTTTTTTCAAATAATCATATAACAATTCTCCAAGGACTTTTGCGACCTGGTGAGCGTATATAACGTTAATAAAGTACTATATAACATTATATCAGGGGATTTTTTTAAAAATATTTTTATTAAAATTTTTATACCATCAATTAATACAAATGAAAGAATTTTCCTTTTTATTAATATTGAATCCTATATAAAAATTGTTTAAATTTTTCTTAAAATAAAATACATTAAAAATTCATAAGTACCCTAGCATATTTATTGGAATTTTTTTTTTTAAAAAAAAGAAAAGCGAATGTGTCTGAAGTTGTCTGAAAACCATGGAAAAAGTAAAACCATCCCCTAATACTCTGAGAAAGTTAACTTGGATTTTATAGGGCAAGAAAGGTTTGTGATCTATTAATGAAGAACAAGAGAGGATTACTTAATATCCATTCCTACTCTTATTTTTATTCATCCACTTCAAAATTAGCCTTATATTTTTTTTTATAAGCTCTTGGTGGCTTTGGTTTGTAAGATAATGATAGCAATTGTCAAAGCACTCTAACCTTATTTCATACATTGGAGTGCAGTACCGTTGATAATTAAGTAGGTTGAAGAAGGCTAAGTTAGTTAGAGGTTGCTTATAGAAAAATGGAAACACAGATTTGACTAGTCGATGGATCATTTGCTAATACGGTGCTAAGCCCACTAATGACGACATTCACAATTTTTAGTGTTGGCTACATTTTCTTGATACATCTGATCCATTGGGCAGGCTTTGTCTTCACAAATCAATATTGGTCATGACTTCTTTTCGTCTTAGGCTTAATGTTGTCCAAAAGTTGTAGTCGGTCCTTATTGCAGTGGTGGTGGTAGTCATGTATGGGGAGTCAAGCTTGATGGTGACTTGATCAACTTTGCATAAGGATTGAACTATGTCATGGCATAAAGGTCTATTTGCCCTTGCCACATCAATATAAATATCTAATATATTTACAAAAGTTTTTATATTGATTTTCTAATAGTTCGGTCTTATGATATTGAAAGGAAATATTGCTACAAACAATCGTACAATGTTAGGTTAGGTTGCATTAGGATATTGTGATCATTATACTTAATTTATTAACTTCCCTTTTAATTTTAACAATGAAATTACTAAATGTAAGTGGATGACCTTTGTTCCTTGATCCAAATTAGGGGTGACATGCCAAGGTACATGTAAATCCCATACCCTTTATGGCATGCAAGGGTCCATTTTGGAACATGTAAGATAGAAACAAATTCTTACTTCTTTCCCTACACGCCTTTTAATATGATTTGACATCTTAAATGTCTAAGTATTATATTTTTATCATTAGCTTTACATTTTTTGATAAGATCATTAACTTTAAAATTTAATCTTTTTACATCTTTTCATACAAATACTTTATCTATTTTCACTTGATTTCCATTACCCTTACTCATTACCCAAATCATATCATACATTAATTCACTTTTTTTAGAAAAATTTTCACATCCACACCGTCCCTAGGAGTTGTCCAATTTTGGACAATGAGACATATGAGCCGTAAGTGGATCACTTTGAAAAAAAGTCATGCGATATGACTCATACTACCCACCTTAGTTAATTGTGATTGTTATTATTCATTATACAACTAATATCAAATCATATCATGTTGTTGTTATTTTATCAACGTTCCATTTTTATAGCAAAAGAGGCTAGAAATTTTAGCCAAACATCACTAACTTTTAGAGCATATTTTACGACTCTGGAGTACGGAGCGAGCAGTAGACCAAAAGAGCTGTCGATGACTTGCACGTAGATTGGAGTACGTACAACTAGTAGAGGTATAAATAGCTTTGGTCTGAACCTAACTAACCAAACTTAATTTATAATAAGATTAGATGTATTGGAAAAAATATATATTGCATAACTTAATTTGATCTGATCCAATTTCAAAAGTGTATTAATTTAGACTTGATGATTGTCACCCCAACCTAATTGGATTTCATATATTAGTGTAAATATAATACATTATAAAAATAATCATACATTAGTACATAATATATAAGAATTAACTAGATATTAGTGCCTTGGAATTAACTACATAATAAATCGAAAAGTATTCGTAGAAAAAGGATTTATTTTTATTCTTTCTTATAAATTTATCTTTAAAGTAGTTTTAATTGAGTAAAATATTTTAAATATTATATACTTATTAACCCAATTTTTAATACGAATGAATCCATTCGTATAAGGTTAAAATAGAGTTGGGCTAATATGTAAAAATAAGATTAAAAGTATCGTTGAATTGAGATTTTATAAGGTGAGTTAAAGCTATGTTTACCTCAACTTGACCCAATTTACACATAGCTAGCATAGCTTTCGAAATGTTGAGTGCATTTGTCAAGTCATCTCATTTCAACCACTTGTTACACTCAAATGTCTGCACAAAACCACTACTATAGTAAGAGACCATTTGGTTTTATAAGACATCTTTAGCTATAGTAAAAAATTTGTAACCTAAAATTTTCATTATCTATAATTATTTTATTTTTAAATTATTTTTACACTTTTCTAGACAATTGTTCTATTGTAGGGCCTGGCCCATTTTAAAAATACATATATAATAACTACTGCATGTGCATGTTTTTTGTGCACATGAAGGGCATCAAAACATGATGAAAGGGAGAGAAAGGGCGCACGATCGAACCGAGGAGAGAAAAAGAAAAAGAAGAGAAAGAGAGAAGGAGAAGGAGAAGGAAGAAGAGGGAGAGGGAAGGAAGGAAGATGGGGGAAGCTTGTTGCCGCCGTTGTCCACTCCACTGCCCACACAGCCGCCACTGGTCACCGGAGGTAAGTGAGAAATGGGTTCTTTTTTGTTAGGTTTTTGCAATTTTTACCCAAATCATGATAGAAACATGGAGGTTTGGTAAAATACCCTAGATAAACATGTATAGAAGTAAATTACATGGATTTAAGTGATAAATTTAATAATTAACAGATTCAAGAGTTGAAATGTGTAGGATTTGAATTTTTGCCTTCAAATATTAATGAAAAATCATAGGACTTTTGATAAATTCGTGGATAGAATTATATAGAGTTTAAATTATGAAAATGGAATGCTAAAATCAAACCTAAGTGTGAAATCAAAAATTCAAAAGTGGTATATTTGAATTTTTTATTCCAAATCATGATATAATAGTTACAAATGTTATCAGAATGTGTTATTTATAAATTAATATGCCTAATTTGAGGTGAAAAGAGGAAAAATTGAGATTTTTTAACAACCCGTGGAAATGGAGCAGCCCTAAAGATGTGGTACAAACATGGAGTTTTTAGAGTATTTGGCCTAAACATTATTTATGGGTGAATTTTAAGTGATTTGGAGAATTAAAAATATAACAAAAAATTATGGTGGTATTATACTAAGTAGTAGGTAGGGTATGGGTGTCGGAATCTAATGCAAAATTATTAAATGGCCAATTCACATTGTATAAGAGCGATTAAATAGGTTTTTATTATGTTTATAATATATATTTAAGTTGGGCATTTACTGGATGGAAAACTGTTAAGTAGAGTAAATGTCTTTAAATGGTTTATTTAATTTTAGGTATAACGTAAATAACATTATAATTAAAATGAGGGTTTAAATAAGAATGTTTTCTCATCAAAAGGGTCTTGAGGATTCTCTCTGAAGAAGAAAAATTAAAATTAATTTTTAAATCAACGCATCCTTAGACATTAGACTTAGGATAAAATGTATGATGATTTAAGTAAATGCTTAGTTATATTTATTAATTTTGATAGGAAAAGGAATGGAGAAAGTTGAAGATACAACTTCAGATTTTTTAGGTAAGCAAACTTTTCAAATTTGATAAATTATTGTGATAAGAAAATTCTATCTTGTCATTCAGTTTGAGAAATGATGTTTGCAACAACTTTTCATGATATGCTTTTATATTTTTTATTAGAAAATAAAATATGCAAATCAAGTTGTTTCCCGTGGAAATTTTAGTTGAATTTTATACAAGCAATAAAGATCATTGGGAATGGTCATTGCCCTATTTTCGCCATATAGATGTGATGCTAACAATGCTTTTAAACTTGATTTCTGATAACAAATCTTTTCTTTATGTTTAGCCAAGCAAACTCCTTTCATGACACAAATGCATTTAGTCACTTGTGTGAATGGAACTTATGTATGAAAATGAATATAAGCAAAGTTGTAATTTGATAGATAGTTAGTCTTCGGCATTACCACATTGGTGCGTCCAGTGTATGGGTAGATGATCACTTAATAAGTATCATTCACCAAAAAGAATAACATGTTATTGAATGATGCATGTTTGCGATTGCACTTCACCCTCTTACGCATATGATATTTCCATGGAGGTTTTTATGACTTTCTTTTTAAATAGCTCTTGCTTATTGGGTTCTTTGAACTCACCATTTTTATTAAAAAATTGTAGAATACCATAAAATCAAGAGCTATGAAGACTTTACTGAGTAATAGGGCAGTAAAGTGGAGAGTCATATGATTCTCTTGTATATGTCTGAAAGTATTTTATAACAAACTAAACCTTGAAAGTGTTAGATTTTTATTTGATCTATTTGTTATGTGTATGAACTATATATATATATATATATATATATTTTTTTTTTTTTTCTGTATGGCATGGAAGACATTCGAAGTATTGATTCTTTTTATACTTGTATAAATTGTATGGATATATGTATTGTGTATGATGATGGACTATTTAGAGTATGGGTGATATGATGTAATATGATGAATTTGTGAACAAAATGAGCTGATTGTGTTTATAAAGAAGTGAAACAGATTATTTCTTTATGTAAAGGGTTATGTGATGAATGTTTGTATTTAGAAAACGTCCTAATTACAAATAAGTTACTGCTGAAATTTTTATGGATATTAAAAACTTTTAAACCATTCTTATTCACTATTTAGTGTATACATGCTAGCTAGATTACGGACTTTACCACTTTTAAAAGATTCTTGGAATGAAATTTTATGATAAGCTCGATGTATAAAACTGTCGTATGTGGGGGCGCTACAGAAGTGGTATCAGAGCATAAATGGTAAAGTAGTAAAAAATTTTGAGTGACTAGTTTAGATTATGATTTAACTTGTAAGTTTAATATTATATTTGCGAGGTAAGAAATATAACATCATATTTTTTGCTTTATATTTCACTATTTTTATAAATAAATTTGATGGTGAGTCAAGGCCCAAAGTCAATGCTCATGATGCTAAGGCAAGTGGAACAAGAGACCGTGAAAAGACATCCATTACAAGATAAAAGAATAAAGCACTAGTTCCGTGGGCAAGAGGAACTAGTGCAACCTAAGCAACCCGACAACCCACACACCCCCAAACAACCCCCCCCAACACCCACCACACACCACACCCCAACCACC
>JAXCLR010000001.1:64650237-64674755 GCA_035584095.1 Annona squamosa
ATTGTCGTACTGTTAACAATAACACACCAAACCAACCACCCATCATCTTCTTCCCCTTTTTATTTACTACCTCCTTCAATTAGGGTATCATGCTTGGCATACCCCACCATCAACCCTATAACCAGAAAAAACACAAACTAGTCATTTACCGCTTTAATCATTGACGCATACCCCATCCCATTATCATGCGTAATGCCTCCAGCCCTCACATTCCGGGGAAAAACTATTTGAGTACTGAACTCCATTTCTATCTCTAACTGTGCTGCTCTAGCACTGCTGCTTATTTCCATATACATATAAAGGGGAGGTAGGGATGTGCATTTTTGTACGCCTGATCATGTGCACGCGGCAGGAACATTGACCCATAGAGTAAATGCCTACAGCTGAACTTGAGCCCAACCGTGTTCTCTTCATCAGCATATCCACAGAACGCTCGCCGGATTCTTCTTCCCAAGAACGGGATCAGCAGATGAACGGCATAAATGTCCTGCGCTTGCGCAACCAAATCCGGAATGCGTAATCCCCATCCCCAAAGACACTTGTAACAACAGAAAGAAACAGCTCTCTTAGAGAGCTCTAGCCTTGAGCCTCAAGGACTTGAGGTAGCTGATGGCTTCATCAAGAACTACAGTAGCATCCTTACCCTTGCCGCCTGGAATAATGCTCCGGAGGATGCCAACAGCTTCCCTAATCCTCTCCCTCCTCATTCTTTTGCTAGGGGGTCGCACCTGCTTTCCTCCCTGAATGCTGCCCTTCACGCAGCTCAACTCTGCGTCGTCTACATGGTCCCGTGCTCTTCCTGAGCTCGCAGAGTCTAGAAGGCATGGGTCGCACTCCCTTTCAAGTCTCCTCCGCTTGGAAGGAGTAAGTGTACAACTGGCCACCTCAGTACTGTACTTGGTTTCTTCCTTCTCATATCCTGTCATTTCACTTGGCGAATGGCCAGTGCTGGTTTCCTCATCCTCCTCATCCGAATACAGGAGCGCATTGATTTCTTCCGTGTCTTCATGCATCTCGCTGCCTTGCCCCCCAGAAATGTTATGATCGTCATTTTCATTCCGTCCGCATCCAAACGGTTCTTTCATTGAAGCAGGAAATGCAGCGTTGTTGTTAATTAGGGAGTCTGAAGGACGGCGACCGCCTCTTGGCTTTTGGCCTAAGGAAAATGGGTTTTGCAAATGGTACCCAGCTGTGCTAAATATTAAGCTTGTTCTGTTCGCCGAGTGATCAAAGACAACAAAACTCTTATGATTAGGAGTAGTCTCATGGCAATGAGAAACACACAACTGGTCCCCAAGTATGGGTTTCACAGCAGACGTCTGGTGATTATAATAGCCATGCGACACCCTAGGCTCATTTACGCTGAACAAATTCACCTCAGGAATTTCCGCGGCAGCAAGCTCAGATGTGATTCTGCCAGGAGCATCCATCCCTCCGTAAAAGTTTCCAAATGCTGGGAATGCCATTGGATGGATAAAGTTTTGAGGACCAGAATCAGGGATCCCGAAGCTTAGCTTGGGCGCTTGCCATGGAGAAAGCTTCTGCTCATAAAACCAAGACCCACAGTCCTTTCCCATTCAAGCAACACGACTTGCCAATGAAGGTCACCTGAGGAACAATGCCCAAGGAATACCATTAAACCCACCTCATTAATGGAAACGTAAAAAAAAAAATCTTTTAAAGAAATCGTTTTCTGTCTAGCCAATTTCATAAAATGAACAAAAACTGCCCAAGATTGCTCTTGGTCAAGAAAACAAATGACAAAGCAAAGATTCACCAAGTTTATTAAAAAAAGAAGAAGAAGAAAAGAAAAAGACTTCAGACTAAGTTAAACAATAATCTTTTATCAAAAAAAGTTAAACAATAATCAACAGAAAACGCAAGAAATTTTTTATTGCCAGTGCGGCGCCACCTTGCTCTTTTTCAAGCGCTTATATTGCATTTTTTTTTTGCCGAGCCAGAATCTAATATATGGGCAATATTGACTGGAAATCTAATTTATAAACTCCGTAAAATGCAGCATCTAGTGGATAATACTAATGTCTAAAGCCGTGGGCGGAAACCAAAAACATACCTGAGGTCGGTCTCAGCGACTCGCAGCAGCAGTGGAAGTCTTCTTTTGTAAAAAGGAAAAAAATTACTAATCCCAGCTAAAAATTTCTATGAGCAAAGAGCAAAAACCTCTACGTGACAGGTTTTAGCAGATGTCGGAAATATTCAGCCTGCGAGAGAGAGTGGATATCGTCAGTATTAACGTGGAAAAAATCAAAAGAAACAACAGAAAAGAAACAAGGAATTATACGGCGACTCACCTGGCAATCCTGCAAAGGTTGAAAGCATGCTATGACTCTAACTATTATGGTCGCGCTCCCTGCAATCCCATTCTCATGTTTCAACGTCCGGAATCTCGTTTGACTCGCCGCTTGGCACACCATTACTTCGTTTAAGAACCTTGATTAAACACCCCTAAATCGAATGCTGAAAAAACTACGCGCTATAGCAGAGGAACAGGCGGCAACTAGCAGAAGGAAGTACGAAAGGATTCCTAAGAACAGAGACTACAAACGAACTGCCTGCTGAAATATGCAGAAGCGGAAATTAAAAAAGAGAGCTCTGGAAGGATTATATAAACAAAAGGAAGACCTAACGGCGAACAGAGGCAGAGACAAGAGGAACTTTTGAAAGTTTCCTTAGCTAATTCTGCGAAAGTAACACGGTTTGAAGATCAAGAGATAAGATGCCATCGAAAAAGAACGACACGAGGAAGGAGGAACCCACGGTTGTAATCGATCAGCTAATGGAGAAAATTACAGGATAACTCTGCAGTAAAAATTCAAAGAGACGACTTTACGGAACACATCAACGGACAGGCTCAGAATCAACCACCGCATGCTGTTCCTCTCTTACCCCGTTGAAGATCAAAACTAGTGCAGCCGATCAAGACCCCTGCACAAGCGATTTCAGATCTCAGCTAACATTCAACAAAAGCCAAACCAGATCTACAGCAACATCTAAAAAAAAAATAGAAAGAACAACGATTTTTCTCAAAAATTGCTTCAGATCGCGTAGGTCTAAGCAAGAGTAACGTGACTCGAATGAAATAAACTACATACTTGAAGATTTTTCAAGGGAAGAGCAAGAAAATTGAAACAGGTTAACACAGTCATTTTCACCATAGAAATCTGGAATCGAAGCAATGAAAAACCGCGAACGTGGAAATTTATAGACTTACACAACTCGAAACCACGGAGAAAAACGACGTCGGAAGCAGGAAAAACGACCTCTACGCAGATCTCAGGGGAGGAGAGAGTCAAAAGCAGGGAAGTGGCGAAGAGAAGGGCGTGCAGGATATATAGACGAGAATGACAAAAATGCCCCCGTGTTTAAGATAGACTCCTTCCATTGGTTCGATCCCAGCCCTCCATTGGATCGCCTGTTGACCAAATCGACCCAATCCGAGCCCAGGGTAAGCTTCTCCTCGCCATTGCGCCTTCGGTTAAACTTTATTACGAATCTGCCATTCAACTCGGCGACCCGCTTCTTGCCTCGCTCCGACAAGCTGTTGCATACGGCACGATCGCAGCCGCTCATCAGTCGGGTAGTTGGGTCCCGATGGTGTTGTAGGGATCCTGTATCGTCGAGATTGTTTGAATGTCGCAAGCGGATGTCCGGCCCACCTGGGGATGATGTTGTCATGATTTCAAGGCATGATTGCGCGCGCAGCAGCAATGCTCCTTTTCCATTGGCTTCGAAGAAGCACGCGTGCCACGCCTGCACGTGCGGAGAGATTGCACTTGGCGACCGACCTGAGATTCACGGGTTCATTTAATTGGGAACATCATGCTCGGACCACGCGCCACGAACCGTAGATATATTTGATCAGTCCATTCAATGTTATCAGGCTTTTACCAGCTGTGGACATGTGGTTCCTTTTGTTTTTTTCCTCCGAAAATATTTGCGGACACTGGAGTGAATGATTGAACTGTCCAACGAGTCCAATTTCGGGACATCCGAAGCCCCCAAACTGCTTGATTGCGGGTTACTCAGCGGCCCTGATTCATGTTTTCTCCATGGCCATGGCAAATCGAAGACTCGGGGCACTATTTTTATGTTCGATATTTATTAAGAAAGGACATAAAACATGGCTCTCTGGCGGCCGGCTTGCCCACTAACTGTACTGTTTCATGGCAATCCCCGAGCATGATCATGGATTTGGAGTTGTTACTGCGCACGGCAGCATGAGAGAGTGGCGGAAGCCACGCGTCCTGGTGGGCACCATGTGTTCTTCGCTTTATTCAACAGCAACCAATGTGATAAAAGATAGATCCGGACGGTTCATCTCACAGGCCCGATTATTCTGAGGCTAAAAAGCAAAACCGAATTGGCTGTCCAAATTTCTATTTTAGACTGTGCTAGTAGTACAGGAGGAGATTTTACTGGGATGCTGGTGCAGTTGGTATATGTCTGTGTGGAGCTGGGGAATCGCCACCCTGATCATGGTCTGTTACTGTTCGGATGTCACGTGGTTCGGGGCAGGAACAAAAATAAGAATTGCTACTGGGAACGAGAAAGTGAGAAGCACTTTAATCCGTCACCGGCTGCTTCGCTTGGCTTTACTTTTCTGACTAAATAATTGCAGTGCTTGGCGTTAGGCTGCTCAGCCGAGGTTAATCCATTGAGCATGGAGAGAAATCTTATTTAAAGGCTCCGTTTGCGAACAACGAAAAGTAAAAAACAAGAATTTTTTTTTTTTTTAAAAAAAAAAAAACAAAATTCGCATGCTTTGTACTTCCCCTTTTATACATCTTATTCTCTAAATTACAAAACTATCCAATTTCTTTTATTCTTACCTTGATTTTTAATTATAAAATTTCTTATGTCTTGGTGCGCAACTATTATATTTATTCTATTTTGGTTCTCCTTTTTCATATCACTCCGGTCACCCTTTCGTTCTTTTATATATTTTTATAACTTTTTTTTTGAATTTTTTTTTCCCTTTATCAGGATGACCAAATTCACAAAGGACGGACACAAATGCACGAAAGTCGCAAATGCATGACGTTTATAAGTTATCACCTGACATGCGTGATGGAAACATCGCATTATCACATTTGCCAATGCTTACAAATATTATTTTTCTTTTTACTAATGAATTTCTTAATTTTTAATGCTCAATAGTTACTTTTCAACTAATGTCTTCGCCCACGTCTCGTCTCATTTTATGCTTACCGACAAGCCTAAAATAAATATCATTTTAATAATTATTTTTAGATTTTTTGCTATTATGTTTTGTAGGTGAGTTGTGTGTTTGTGAAATTTAGATATATTAAACACACTTAGATAAACAAGTATACGAAGAAAAATAAAAAAAAGTTGTTTTAAAAAAGATTTTTAAGGTGTGCTAAGTGAGACATTTATTTAGCCTAAGCTAACGTTCTTCCTTTTTACACATATTCATAATTACTATTTTATATATTTTAATTTGGAAGTTGATCCTGTTCACCCAAGTGCACTTAGGTTTAGTGCATTTAGGTGCACTAAACATATTTTTTATTTGTTTAATTTTTTTTGTAATCGTTGTCTAAGTGTATTTAACATATGTACTATTTTTTTCCATTTTTGGAGTTGTTTAAATATTTTTTTAGATTTTTTAAAATTAGTAGCATTCTCGTAATTTCAAATTACTAAAATGACATTGATTTTATAAAATCCAAAAAAATCTAAAAATCTAAAAAGAAAGTGAAAAATTAATACGCATGTTAAATATATTTAGATTAGCAGTTGTATAAAAAAATTTTAAAAATTAAAAAAATAATATTTGTACCTGAGTGCATAGGATTGGATTCCTTTTAATTTTATTTTCTTTGTTTCTAATTTATACACTTATCCTGCTACTTCATAACCTTACTATTTTGAAAACTTTCCTACTAAGAGTTCTTATATCCAAAACTTTTAATGAAAAACTATTTTTAGTGGAAGAAACTAACATAATATGAAAGAGATAATAATAAAGCATAAAAAAATTAAGATATATAAGTTAATCATAGAAACGTTGTAAAAAATTGATTGGAAAATAGTGTAGTTACCTAGAAAAGCGAAGAAATAACTGAAAAATAGAACAATTATAAAAAATTAAGGAGTGTTTATTTACACTAAAACTTTTCAATCTAAATTTTTTTACTATCTATAATTACTCTATCTTTTAATTATTTATTCACTTCTTTCTACACAACTACCACATTTTTTATTATTTTTACACAAATGCCCATGCATATAATATATCTATTTTAACTATGTTCTTTTTATCTCTCATAATCATCTCTATCATATCATATTTTTTTTCCTATTTAAAAAAATTATCGCTTTTCAGATACACCTTACACAAAAAAAAAACATTTGTTTTATAGTCTATTTATTTACACTTAAAATTTTTTCGCCCAAATTGTTTTGATTTGAAACATATCACTCTATATAATTATATTTTTTAGTTTTTTTTCATATTTTTATACAACAAATGTTGTTAGAACCGAACTGGTGACTGAACCGGTAAAAGAATTGGTTTAGTTCGAACCAGTTCGACTGGTTAAGCGAACCGGTGACATCAGTATGACATATTTATGATGTCATAAATATTAAATTATTTGTAAATTTTAAGTAAATATATTGATAAATTAATCCTAATTTAACATCTGTAATATGATTCTGAGCCTTTTATAAGGTCATTTATACCTTGATTATAGAATTTGGAACTTAGATAATAGGATTTAATGAAATCTACCTTATCTAACAGTGTCTAACGACATCTAACAGCATCTAATAACATTTAATAGCATCTATGGATAAGGTTAAAATAGATAAGTTATTTATATGGACATGTATGTAAAAATAATTTTAAAATATGATAATTATATAAGAAAATATTAAGAAATAACTTTATAATAAGGTAGTTACAGAGAGTGAAATTTTTTTATTAAAAACAAATATTTCTTATAATCTAATCATTTTTTCTTTAACTATTTTAATTTTACTTTTATCATTTTATAACAATGGTACAAATTTCAAAATAAAAAATTACCAAAGGTTAACCGAGTCTCTTTTCCAAGAAGGTTTGATAGTTGTCTTATATGACATTTAAACATACATTGTTAAAATATATTTTTAAATATAAATAAAAACGAAGATTTTCTCAAAAATACAGAATTTATTTAGGGTAGCGAATAGATATTTTTCAGTTGGGTACCAGAAACTAATAAAATGTTATAATTCAATATTATAAAATTTTTCAAATGTAAATGAGTGTTATGTACAATACATTATTCAAACATTATTAAAAAAATTTATATTAACATCCGGCAACTTTTTTGGATTCACGCAAGCCCTTCGATGTATGCGTATTTATGTAAACAACACATTAATTATTAAAAACGCAAACCATCCGTGCCCCTGGCTTTCTAAAAAAAGTCAAGATTCTGCCATGTCGTGCACCTGTGCCCTTGGTTTTTTTTTTTTCAACGAACCGGTTCGACCGTATATTGCGGTCCAGCCGCCGGTTCAACAGTTTTTATGGTTTATATGTATTGAACCGAACCGTATGCTATCGAATAGAAATGGGACCGGTCGGACCAGCTGGTCCTGTCCGATTTTAATAATACTGTATACAACTATGTTACTTTTTAATTATTTAGATACAGTTGCCCATAAAACTAACTTATCTAATTTAAGTTTATTATTTTTACTTCTTATTATTACTTTTATTGTATCATATCATTTTTCTCTTATTTCCAAAACTTTTATATAAATAATCATCTTTAGCCTTTCTTATCAAAAAAACTTTTTACAAAATAAAATTTTTATTTAAAAATTTTATCATTTCTCAAATACACCTTTAGTGAATACCAAATGCACCTTAAATTTTTTCTCCTATTTATTTCTCGCTTCCTATGTGGACTTTAAGGTTTTTTTTTTTACGAAAAAGAAGTCCTTTGGAGCTAGAAGCAATATGTAGCAATTATCCTTTATCACAAAAACAATATTTTTTTCAAATGTATTTGTTTACTAGTATGTATAATTAAAAACGTCATACTTCCTTTAGTTGTTAATTATATTTCTCTCTAAAATAGGTTATATGTTTTTTACGTTAGCTTTGACATTATTCATACCTTGCCATAAAATTTCCCCCTTATTTCATTTTTGATATGTTTGATAGCAAGTAGGGAATAGCGTTCTTTCTATTGAGGCAATATTTATTTTTAATAATTTTATTATTATATATCTTCAATCATTACAATAAAGGTGACTTTGACTGAAAATATTTGAACTTTAAAATAGAATTTTAAAATTATAATAGATAAAAAGGAATAGCAAAACAAAAACTATAACAAATATATGTGTGTATAACGTAGTCAAATGCAAGCAGTGCCGAGGGTTGGGAGAACTCGCTATGAATGAAAATCTATAAGATATTCTAATAAGTACCTTGGGTGAAGGACCTCTTCTATTATGACGTCATTTTTAAGCACTCCCTCATCTTATTTCATTTCCTTCAGGAGAATGTTCCAATTTGATCTTCCTCTGAGCACATGGTTAGTAGCATTAAGAATAGAAGCTCCTTTTGCCACAGATGCTAAGCGGAAACTCTGTTGCTCATTCTCTGTTATCAGGTTTACCATCATGTACTTGGATGAATGCTTCTTTTGTTTGTATATCTATGGATATGTGTAAAAATAGTTTTTTTTGAATGAACTAGGGGTTTTCCATCCTGCCTTTATGGCACTACAAGTAGGTGAAATTCAGTTGGAATCCCGTTTTTCTTATAAAAATAATGTCTTGAATATGTGCAATTATAATTAGCTGAAATAACAATAGAATTTGGTTGATGTAATGAACTTGGATAAATTTGGTGTTATATGCCAACAAATTTTAAATTTGGTTGTATGTGGGAGCTTCTGTTGCAGTGATTACAAATTTTGAAAAACTAAAAATGAACATGTAATCAATTACGAATATTAATTTCTAACCTTAATTTGTCAAAATATTTACAAATTATTTCTTCGAAATTGGCACGGGTGAGTGACCTTGGATTTCCGTATCAGGTACGATTATCTGTCTTGAAAATAAAAATAGAACCATGTCAACATATTTTCCAGTACCAGCAACCCAAAAGTTTGACCAAAAGTGCACCTGCCCAACATTTATCTTGCAATCCACAAAATAACCTGATTTATTTTAATTTACTTCAAGTATAAACCTTTAACTTTTTTGCCCTCCTGCATTAATGTCTTGAGGTACATAGTAGTCAAGACGAACCCATAGTGACTAGTGAAGATTGATTGAACGTTAATATTATCATCAAAAGGTAGCCTGCTTATTGAATAACTGGATAATGTAGAAATAGAACCTGATTTATTTTAATTTACTTCAAGTATAAACCTTTAACTTTTTTGCCCTCCTGCATTAATGTCTTGAGGTACATAGTAGTCAAGACGAACCCATAGTGACTAGTGAAGATTGATTGAACGTTAATATTATCATCAAAAGGTAGCCTGCTTATTGAATAACTGGATAATGTAGAAATGGCACTATAGGGTTGGTAATCTCACGTTAAGTTTGCTGTTTCAACATCGACCTGCGAATAAGGAAGGTGGAAAGGAAGCACATGGCCCCAACCAAATAAAACAAGTGTGCAGAAGATAAAGATAAAAGATGAGAGCCCATGATTCCTTGGCCTGCCGAATCTTAGGTCGTACCGAAAGGAAAATCTACTCTCAATACTATATGCAATTCCATGCTAATAACGGGAATTAATATTCCTAAGCTCATGCCCTCTTGTTTGGGGCTCAAGGAACAGAGAAGACCTCAATCAAATCCCACCCAAAAAAAAAGTTGATGCTTTGTGAGGCAATGCAACCTTCTCAGTGTTAATCAATGGTCTAAGATTCTAAACTAATGGGGGTGCCTCTTAGTTAATGTTACTTAATCAGATAATGTCAGGCGCAGCCGCCGACATGCACTCGAGAGCTGCGCTTGGCCTTGCTTATGGATCCTACAAACTGGTTCTACGATCAGGGCTTTTCACTGCCATTTCTCGCTTACAAATGCATTATTCCTAGACTATTTGGACTCAATGCGCCACTTGATCACCTTTGTATGTAAAAGCAATTCTCTTAAGACCAGCTTTGTTAGGTCAGCTGACAAGATGTCGCTGATTACCCACCCCACATCTGTTGATGCGCTGGTGATTGGCGAATGAGCAGTTCTTTAATTAGCTATGCATTGCACCAAAATTCAATTGCTAATGGCTCCATTTGTCATGCATCAACCATCCAAACAAATGTTCGCTGCACCTGCACATGACTTCCTGCAATGGTCAAATTTGTCTATTTTATATAAGCCTAACATATTTTGTATTTAATTTGAAGTTCAGCTTCCATGAAATCTTATTTCTATTTAATCCTATCTATTTTTCTCCTATTGATGGTTGATAGATTTAAAATCTAAATCATTACATTGTATTAAGTATTATTTATTCAGTCATATAGGGCTCATCACTTATCTAGTATTATTGTGCACGAGACCCATCTAAAAACATATGTAATCGGTGTAAGAAAATAGCTTAATGCTAGCTATTAATTTTGAAGTTATATTTTCAATATATCAACCATCTAAAATGTAACTATTATGTGGACAAATAATTTTATAAATATTATTATATTTTAATACATATATAAATGGATTTAAGCAAATGAATATACAATTTATTTTAAAGCAAATATAGCCTATAAACATCTTTGATTTGAATAAAACTTCGCTTTCTAGATAAACAAATGCTAATGAATATAATGGACGAAATAAATTTTCAACAATCAAAAAGGTGAGAAAAATAAATGGATTTACATGAAATCATTTCTATAAAACTAAGTTACATAAAATTGAGACTTTTTAAATAGGCCATAGCCAATCAAAAAATTTTCAACTTTGTTAACAAATGACAATCACACAATTAACTGACCCTTAATCATTTATTTTTTTAAAAAATATATTTATATGGTAAAGAATTTTAGCCAAGGCCAAGACTTCTATCAAACTACCTCAATTTATGTAATGGTACGACAGAAAATTCATATTAATTCTATCTTGTCTTCTTAGTCAATCTTTGCTTCGGCCAAAAGGAGATACCATTATGCTTAAGGTCCAAGAAGCAAAATTATAATCACAACAATTTAGCCTTTTGCCAACACATGCCTACTTTCGCACCCATGCATGTTCAAGGAAGAGGCCACAACCAATTCTCCTTTCACTTGCGAGGTAATGTAATACTACCTTGCTTACTTTATGTTGTCCTAATCAGTAAACTCAATTGCCTCCTAACATAATCACTTGCAAAAGGGTGAGCCATTTCATCAAATTATCTTATTATTGGTTTTAAACGCATCATTACACTCGATTCAATGATGAGAGCAACATAGTTTTATGGTCAAGGATCATGCCCATCTAAGCACATGATACCGATATAAGCAATGCTTAATACCTAAAAAGGGTTCCATTTTTGCACTCCTTGACACGCTAAGGGCATTCTCATTCTCCCTCAAACTTATAAGTTTTTAACTAATTCTCTAAATATAATATAAGGACATCATTGTACTCTTCTTTTTTTAAACAGTGAAAGCATATTTTTTGTGATTTTCATAGACATGGGAAATTTTCATGTTGTGATATAAACTAAATTACATTATTTAATTATGTTTTAGTTGAAAAAAGGTTGTCCAATATTAATCAAGTGTATATTGAATTTTTGTTATTAAAAAATTCTTCGAGATACATGAACTTAACGAGAAATTATCATCAACTAATATTTGATAGAACACTAGTGCAAAAAATTAAGCAACCTACTGCATTTGTGGAAGCACCAACAAATCAAATTGATTGACTAAAGAATCAAATGGAGATTTTAGGAGATAGAAGCATCAACAAATTATTGATTAATATCAAGCAAAATTTTAAATATTGCAAAGCATTGAAGGATTTTCAAGACCATTATTAGAAGGCACCAATGAACAAAATTACATGATAAAAAAATTAGTCTTGCCAATAGAAAATTATGATGATCTGTCGGTAATAAGGTCTCCTACCTTTTGCAATTTTTTATGACGAGAATAATAGATAATCACTATCCAAACTCTCCCTCATCTAGAGGTTGGACAGAGGGAGGAGGATAGAACTGTCCCTAGGTTTTAAAGCCAATTAGTTGTCTAAACAAAGTTTCTCTAGGAGATAGTGGAGATCTCGTCCCATAATTCCTAGGTCTATCAAGAATTATATTATATAAATCAATCAAACAATGGACAATGAAATTACCCAGACGCATTACATGATGGAAAGACAAAAATGCAGCATAAGGATCAAGAACTTTTATCTCTTTGATGATCATCCCTACTAAGAAAAAGATGGGTGTTTTAGTTTCCAAAAAATCTATGAGGAGAGAATTAGATTCCACATAGTTGCAACTTAAGTAGCTACAACTTTACTATCAAATAATGAAAAATCACATATTTCCTATAAATATAGTACATTTAATGAAAATTTATTCCATCCACTAGCATTTGAGTTCCACTGGCTATGTTTAAAAATTTTCCCTAATGTGGACAAACTTACAAATTTCCCCTGATGCAAAGATAGTTATAGAAAATTTTCTCCTTGGTATGATGTTTGTAAATGTGCCTGATTATAATACTAATTCTCGTGATGTTTAAATCCCAATAAAGAAAGTTACATTCAATGAAAGAAGGGGGAGACTTTTGTTACACAATCAATTTTTTAACTACTAACACTTTCTAACATTCAAAACATTTCCTAGAAGTATCCAAATGTCTAATCTTTAAAGCTTTGTAGGTTTTCTTCATCATCTTCTTTAAAACTATTACTTATAGTTTGCTTTTAAAAAAATATACCAAAGTGTAATTTTTTATTGAATTTATTATGATTCTTAAAATAATGTTGGAAATTGAATCTAAGAAGAATAAAACAAGAGTTGTTGAAGTGTACTTACACATTATTTTTCTATTTTGTATGGAAGCCTATGAATCTAGAATAATTTGTTGGTGCTCTAAAGATGTAACTTGTTGTGGTGAATAGAACCCTAAACACAAAGAAATATGCTTTAAAAAAGTAAATTGGGTGGTTGACTCAAACTACCATACACTATAACTTCTCACGTGATCTTATTTGCTTTTTGTGTTTATTCTTTTCTCACCATACTAATCATAAAAAAGAGATTTATTTCAAAGTTTAAGTAAGTGATTAAATTTTAATAATGCAATTCACTTCTCTCCTTTTGATTTATCCATTTTTTCGACCAACACTAACAAGCTTTTCTTTTTTACGTAAAATTGTTAATTGTATTTTCATTACTATTGCTTTCTGTGCTAGCTAGACACGCCAAGCTTTCCATCAGTGTTCCACTTTACTTATTAATTACTAGATTATACTTCAAAACAACCAGTTATCTTGAATTACAATCACCAGCCTTTTAATTTTACCATATTAATATTAAGCTTAAATGAAATTCAATCCATTTAAGATGTTTAATATAATTTATTTATCTAGAATGCATAATAACATATTAATCAAAGAGCTAATACTTATCAAATAATTTTAATGGTAATATATACACCGCAAAATGATTTATCTTGTGGCACACTCAAGCTTCTGATCAACTTAACTTTCTAGGATATAATTTAGTAGCTTAAGATAAGTTCGAAAAGTAGATTAGATCATGTTAAAACATAAAATGAAGAGATTTTTGTATTATAATCCAAGTTGTTTTGAATCATAACCCTTACTTATATATATTTTTATACTAATCTCTTCATTGATTTATATATCTACGTAAACACTTTTTCGTGAAATCAATCTTGCCATATGTACAACTAAACAAGTTTCAGAAACATGCTTTATAAACTGATCCACGGCGACTGTATTTATAACTACATATTGTGTATCTTAGCTGAGGATGATTAGCGTCTTGTAGCTGGCTCGTTTATGCCAACACCCAATGTCATGTATTATATGTTATAATTTCGGGTTACGATGGAAACTGTAGCTCTTTACACAGAGGGGGAAACGTTTATTTATAAGTTGCCAAGTTAATTATATGTTAAAATATTTTCAAATTTTAACGTGATCAATTTCCCCTCTAACTCAATATATACCTGCCCACCAGCGCTGAGGATCTTTACCAATTTCTAATTGGTAGGCCGTTAAATCATTAACTAATCTTGGTTTATACAAGTCAAGAATTTGGAGACACAAAATGAAAGAAATACTTAAGTGTTTAATTAGCATCAAGTGATCAATTTTCTTCTCATTACTATTACCCTAATAAGTTCCATGACTAAGCGGACCGTAATTATTATGGTCAATTAAAGTAATTAATCAAAAACAGCAGCAGGCATTCTTTCGGTCATCAACCTTTGGAAGTGACCCATTTCTTCAATCATAAATAGATGAAGCTGCAGCCAGCAGGTGTTGAGAGGGATGCTGACATTAACGATCTATGCCCCGGCTAGGAAGTATCCAATAGAATGAAATCTGAATTCTGAGATTAGACGTTAAAGAATTGTTATGTATTAAGGAATAAGATATTGGATTCGAAATAAATAAATAAATAAATAATAATAATAATAATAATAATAATAATAATAATAATAATAATAATAATGGGAATGGAGAAATAAGAGTGTCATATATTTAGAAATCAGAGTTATATGAAAACCGGAAAAAAAAAAGCAATAGTGGGAATAGAAAAAAGTTCCAATCCTCGTCCCAACAACACTTCCAATAGAATCTCCCGGACAGGCCTATGGTTGGATATATGGAATGGAATTTGAGACTGAAAAGCGAGATTTAATGTTAAGATATATAATTAAATGCGACATATATTAGAAAGAATATAGGTAATGTAATAGCCCAGAATCGAATCTCACATCGAAAAGGGGAGAAAGTTCTTGGTAGTTTATATGTGAATTTCAAGTTTAATATGGTGCGACGCGTTTTAAAGCCGTGAGACTAAGCTACCAGGCCAGAGCGGACAATATCACACTATGAGGCTCATAGCCCACAAACCCAATGTTCGTTTTCTGGGTTTGTGCGTGACAAGTGGTATCAGAGTACTCCCCCTCCAATAAATGTGGTTCGAAGAGTTGAACCAGTGAAATAAGTGATGTAGGCAAAAGCCTAGAGTTGGGTTGTGATTCGGGGACGAACCAGGCAGAAGCTGGTGGGCTTGTAATAACCCAAAACCAAATCCCACATCAAAAAGGGGAGAAAGTTCCTAGTAGTTTATAAGTGGGTCTCAAGTTTAATATGGTGTAACGCGTTTTAAAACCGTACGGCTAAGCTACCAAGCCAAAGCGGACAATATCACATTGTAAAGCCCATAGGTCATAGGCCCAATGGATGTTTTCCGGGTCTGCTTGCTTTGTGTGTTAGACCCAATGGTCGCTTTTACGGGTCTGTACGTCACTGGTAATAGCCAGAAAATAAGATTTTTATATATTAAGAGATACAAGATTTTATGGGAAATGAAAAAAATTCAAGAACTTTCAGAGCCATAGCAGCTGAACAAGCCCTGAAGAAATTAGTGAACCATCGTTAACTCTTTTGGACCTACCGTTAATAAGCCTTGACCCGTGGGTGCGTGTGCGTGGGGCATGATCAAACCTGGAAGAAAAAGAGAGGACGCCTTTGGTTGTGGATTCTCCAACACAAGCATCCACGCCTAGAAAGGCAAACAATCCTCTCCACCATGCTTTACCATAATATATTACATCCCACCCATTTAAAAATAAAAAGAAATGTGCTCAGGGAAATGGAGAGAATCGTTGCTCACGTATTTTAGAGTCTTATACCGCCCACTCCATCTCCTTATCTCGTTTCCCATTCCCATTTTAATATCAATCTTTTGAAGGTGTCAACTCCCCCTTTTGTAACTTTCGTTTTGCTCATGGCCTTGAGGAGCGCTAGCTGTTCCCATATCTCTACTCTAGCAGAGCACGGCGCTCGATACGCAAGGTCAAAGAATGCCTAGATAAAGCATAAAAAAGAGTATAGTCTAGAGGTCCAATTGATTAAACAAACTTATCATTTGATTCATGGGAATATTTTCTATAATTGGACAATAAAATGTCCTTTATTAACAATCAAACATGATATTTCTTTTAGTTTTTGACTAATCCAATCTGAGGCCCTTCATTTGGACAAGCTTCATTTGACTAATTTCATATCCAACATATGTCTGTTAATCTTTGTGTGCAATTTTCAACTACTGACGTCGGTCTCATCTGCCTCAATTAATCTATCAATTACCATATGGTGAAATTTGATTTCACGGATCTTCTTCTTATTCTTTTTCCTTCTTCTTATCAATTACCATATGGGGAAGTTGGTCAACTTGAGCATAATCCCTACATGGGCGAAAAGCACACGTCCATGATTACCAATGCAAAGTTCAAGCATCATGTGATTGATTATATATGGCCTTGAAATCTCACCTACATATTGCGCTAGCTGTATATGCTGCTTTGCACATTAAAGCTACATTTGATTTGGCAACCACATTAATTAGCATAATGAAGCATCATTTGCACCAGAGTTGCTGCACGTACGTTGATGTATCTTCGACCAAAAGCATTGAACTATCATGGCCCTGAGGATGCAAATTCGAAGCCGTGTTTTTGTTATAATTCCCCATTTTATTGTAGCCGACAGACGTAATATGAGCATAGTTACTGATGGAAGCAACTAACGTTGCTTGAATTGACACATGCTTTGTAGCAATTGTGTTGTTGGTGTTGGAGTAGCTTGAAGACTAGGGTTACTTTTGAAACAAGTTTTAAAGAATGAAGAAAAATATGCATGCATCTTGAAAACGTGCAAATGTCATGTGAGGTGATAAATGTAATAATAGAGTAAAGAGAAAAAAAGATAAAATAGATAGGATAACTATATCAAAAGATATTAAAAAAATAATTAAAATATGAGATAATAATAATAAATAGGGAATTTGTATATATACTCATATAATTTAACAATAATTGCAAATATAGTCATCTTGTTCTAAGAATTGTAAATAATTTCAACATAGTTTGATTATAATTATAAATATACCTCCACCGTCATGACTTCATTATTCTGCTACCACAACATAATTAAATTTATAAATATATACAAATTATATAGGTATTATTTTAAAAACTAGGTGGATATTTTGATTTTTACAGATATATCAACATAGGGTGTGTTTGGCAATTAATCAAAAATATCAAGTTAAAACTTTTCAATCTAAAACTTTTCATTCTCCACAACTATCATATTTTTTAATCATTTTTTCACATTTTCCTGTGCAACTATCCTATTTTTCAATCATTTCTACACAACTATCCACACAACTAATCTATCTATATTAACTTCATCCTCTTTACTACTCATCATTACCCATATTATATCACATCATTTGACAACTTTTACTCTCTAAAACTTTTCATCAAAAGTTTTATTTATTATCAAACACATCCATAGTCTACAAATATATCAACACCATGAAAGCACAATAATAGCGCTATTTTGACATGGATATATTTACACTTATGATCAGATTATGTAAGGATTATTTTTAATTTTAAAATTATATTATTATATTTAAAATTATAGTTGAATTATGTTGATATATTTGTAAAATTTCCTAAAAACAAAAAGGGTAGGGCTTGGGATGGCACCGAAAAGTTTTGATCTTCGGTGACATGCACGTATGGGAAAAGGCATGGAAGACTCAAGGAATGTTTAGTAATGGGTGTTGAGAACGTGGGTGGGAAATAATGAGTACACGGATTTCAAAACACCTCATTAATCAACTAATCATCGTATTTTTTTCATTTTTATCCATATATTTCCATTATTTTTTCCATCACTACCTTTCAACAAACCTATTCATTTCAACTTTATCCCTGTCATTTCATATCAATCACATAATTTCTAAAATATTTTATTTTTTACTTCCACCAAATACCACAAACGTACCCTCCGTGGAGGGATGAGTGGAGTTGTTGCTGCACGTGCATGCACATTTCAAAGGTAAGTTAGCATGTCTACGGACGTGAGAATTTTCACGTAGATGGAAAGAGGCTGACATTACAGCGAACCTTTCCAACTAAGACAACAACTCTTTATTAGGCCATGAAATTCGAGCCAACCCTTGGTAGTCCACAATTCGAGAATTCATGGCCAGTTTAAGTGGAACTTTTAGTGCAGTATACAAAACTCGTTTTTAAAATTTTTTTTATAATACGGTTAGTCAATGTGTAATTTTTTTTAGGTATGTATATATATTTTTTGTTTTTTTTAAAAAAGGGTTTTAGTTATTTTTAAATGACTAAAACACTCCTATTTTAAAAATAAAAATATATGCATATTTCCAAAAATAATAAAGCTTAGCTTTCGATTAAATATATGTAGATTTGCAAATGTATACAAAATTTAAAAAATTTTAACAAATGAATTTTGTACTCAAATGCACTTAAGTCTAAATACGCTTAGGTACATTGAATCATTATTCGGTTCATATGATCCATCTCACTTCTCACAAAAACATATTTTATAAACTAAATGGTTTGTTATTAACGACCAAACCTAATTTTACCAAAAGCCAATGCATGTAAAAAACTAGTGGATGTTTACCTATGTATAAAACTTTTCAATCCAAATTTTTCATTTTTCATAACCATCTTATTTTTAATTATTTTTTTACATTTTCGTATATTATTTTTTAATAATTTCTATACAACTATTCATACAACTTATCTATCTACTTTAATCTTATTTTCTTTACTCTTCATTACTATCCTTATTATATTATATTATTTTCTCTTATTTCAAAAACTTTTTATCCAAAATTTTTTTTCATTTCTCAAATGCACACTAAAGATAACTCAATTTGGTCATGAAAGATATAGCCGACCTTAACGGCATTCTAGCTATTTTGTTAAATGACCTAAGTTTTAACCAGAAGGAAAGCATTCATCTTCTATCTAGTAGAGGAGCTTGTGTGTCTCCCATTTGTATGCAGAGTGTAATTTTCTTTTGTTTGGATAAGAAAAAAGTACTTTCATATAGGTTGTAAATATAAAAATAAAAAATCATTCAATTTGGGAATTCAATGAGGCAGGCAAGAGATTATAAAATATGATATCTACTTATATGAAACTTATATCTTCAAACACTATACATTTAACATTATTTATTTAACAAGAGAGAAACTCTGGCATTTGTTGAATATCCTTGTGCAATTCCCATCCATAGAGTATGAAAAGGAACAAAATAAAAATATTTTATGTTAAATATCAATTTTAATATTGTATTCCTTACATATAAACTATCTAAAATGTCAATTTACATAGATAAATACTTGAGAAGTAATTCTGTTAGCCTAAGCTAAGAAAAAGTCTTACTTAACCCATCTTAAAAAATCTAGTTAAAAATATATATTTTTATTTTTTCTTCATGCACTTATTTATTTAAAAATATTTAACATATAAACTAAGTTTTACCATTTTTGGATATGTGTATATATTTTTTGAGATTTTTGAATATCCATGTGTATATATGTGTTTAAAATACCCTTAAGTTTCAAAATCTTTTAAAAAATATATACACATATCCAAAATGGTAAAACTTGATTTATATGTTAAATATACTTGGATAAATAAGTGCGTGAAAAAAGTAAAAAAATTTTAATAGATTTTTAAGGTGGGCTAAGAGAGGCACTTAACTCGGGCTAATAGGATCATTCTTTTAAATAATTTTATAAAGCATTTTTATGTTCTTATGCATATGTAGCATCTAATTATTTTTCATTATTTACATATGAATATATATGTTTACAAAATGTAGAATTGCACATATTTGATATTAATGAAATTTAATTTATAATTTATTAATTATGCTAAATATAATAAATAAAGTAAAATTTTCATCATAAAATTTTACTTAACCACTGTAAAAGCAAGACCCTTGTAGTATACCTTATTTGATAAAGATGAAGGTACATGTGCAACTTAGGTTGAGTTGAATCCCAAACTATAACTTCTGAACTTGGCGAAATGTTTGGATTTACCTTTGTAAAGTTTAAATTAAATGAATTTGATCTATATATTAATTATGGTTAGGGTTTAAGCAAGCTTAAACTTAATTTCTTTATTTATATTCAACATAAAATATTTATTATGTTTATGTATTTTATATTATTTATGGTTATGTTTGTATAGATGTTTGCCATGTTGAAAGTGTATTATTTTATTTATTTCGATTTCTATCTTTATTATTTACTTTTACATTTGTTTATTTTCTTCCTTCAGGTTTTTTGAAAAAAGATAATTTTTAAAAAAAACGTCTCGTATTTTTGTGCTTTTTAAAAATTTACTAGACTATATATTATTTGTGCTTAGATGAAATATTAATTTATATTCTTATAAAAATTTAAAATCAGTTATTTTTAACTTAAACGAAAATTTATCAACTCAAGTTTTAATTTGAATTTCAACTTAAACTTCATTTTCATGAATAGTGCTAGGGTTTATGTTTTACAAATAAGATTAGAATTAGAGTTGAAGTTCTATAAATAAGATTAAAAATGCGTTTGAGAAGTAATAAAACTTTTGATGAAATATTTTTAGTATAAAAGATTTTGAAATAAAAGAAAATGATATGATATGCTATGAGTAATGATAAGGAGTAAAAATAATAAAGTTAAAAAATATATATACATTGAATGTATGAGTAATTTTATAAAAATGATTAAAAAGTAGAAAAGTTGTACAGTGAAAAGTGAAAAAATAATTAAAAATAAAGTAGTTAAGAAGAATGAAAAATTTTAATTTAGAATACTTTTTATGTAAACAAATACCATATGATATTTGAAGTTGAGGTGACTTAAGTTTTAAACCCAAGTTGCACTCAAGTTAAAGGGAAACACTTTGTAGCAATTCATTCGGTCACAAAAGTAAAGTGACAATAAAGTGACAATAAATAAGATAATTGTGTTCAAATATATGAGAAAATGTTTGAAATATTAGAGATAAAAATAAAGACAAGTTAGGACATTAGATAATTAATATCTTTAGCTTTTTCACTTATGCTCATTCCATTCCATTTGACATTTACCAAACAATTCCTCAATCTATTTTATACAAAACCTCGAAGGCTCAGATTAAACCAACTACAGAGCAATGCAACCCCACTCAAATTTAATGCTCTTCAGTGTCATCTCCGACTCAATGGTAATTATTGGACAACCAATTAAAAAGGCCAAAAAAAAAAAAAAGCCATACTTTGAATGGGGCCCGTCCAGTGATGCACGGGAGCGGTAGGCCCAAATGATGAGCGAGTAAAAACCTTGCAAGCCCTCTGTTGTCCATACGGCCACGTGGAGTCCAATGGGGAAACACATCATGCCTGAAAATTGATAGTTTATTAGGCGCGCACACACTTTCCATAATTTGAGGGGAAGTCTTTAGAAAGGGTATGCGGTGCATATGAGAGGTAGAGAGAAGGAAAAGGGTAAGAGGAATGAAACAAAGCCACAAAGCTGGCTCATTCCCGACTAAAGGCAGCTGGGATTCCTCTTTTATTAAGCTTAAAGCTCGGGCGTGTTCCGTCGCCCAAAAGAAAAGCTGGACCGCAATCTTCAAGTGCAAAAGCATGAGCGCATACCTCTTTATGGATGCAAGCGGGACTAGTCCACCGTCCTACCATTCCAAGTGATTCCACGCGCTGCAGCTGCACCATCCAGATCCAGCTGAGCTGAGTCCCACTCATCAGACGAGCAGCATCCATCAATCCGTCCATCCGAGAAGAGCAAGCGATGTGTTAAGGGGAAATTTCTCGAGGGCCCACCTCATTTCCAATCCAATGGTCAATTGGGTAGCAGCGTATGAGGTAGGGCATGGGAGCTGCGAAGAAGGCGTCTTCTTTTTAATCCAGTCTATGGTCTTCTCACCCGGCTTTAAAGAAGGAAATAATCAAATCTCTTTTAAAGAGGTTGATGGCTTTTGAGGGTGATGTTTTCTGCACTCCCGGGAGCGTGCATCTAAAGCGCGAATGCCCGTCTTTATTAATTGTCACGTTAGTTGGATGAGTGGCCCCACATTCATACCTTGATGTTGTTGTGAGTGGGCCGCACCCACACAAACCTTGATATATGTTGCTGGTGGGCCAAAATCTCCCCACCCCCACTCCTCATGCTGCCATGTGATTTTTTTTTAAAAAAACTATTTATCAACAGTTTCATTTATCTTTTCTCCTCTTGCTTCTGGTAAAACCTGCTTGACTGATTATCCGGGTGGCTTTACTGGGATCATTAGTCAAAAGTAGTCGAAAGGGAGCAGCAATAATAAGGGATGAGCGGCTAAGATAATTGATTGGCGCTTCACGTGTTCAATCTACCCTAGTTGGTAACGGTTGATGCCATTTCAATGTGGAACAAGCTGCAAAAATTAGCAAAAAAAAATAAGCGCGCACACACACCGCAGTTTAGATTTTATATTTATAAAATTTTAATCAATTTTTCTGGTTACACGAAAGGGTAAAACAATAATTTTAAAAAATTTCCAAGTCGTTCCCTGCATGGGTGAGACTTGGTTTCAACTTACGCCCCACAGCAATTTCGTGGACTTTTCGAAAACAACTTTGGCATTTGATTTGATGGCATTATTCTCTCCATTTTCTGTGAGAGTGTTGGCGTTCGAATAGAAAAAAATAGAATTATTTGGTAGAGTGATTAGAGAATGTTATTAGTAAAAATTTTCTAAGAATATGTAGAATCCTGTTAGCATATTGTAAGAATATCTTGGGAGTCCAAATATAATATCAGTTAAGATAATATAATATGAATGCACATGAAAAATAATTTTAAAAATTTAGATGAATGAGAGATAAATGAGGTCGTTCGAACCAGATTGATAGTTAGAGAATAATGTAGGTATCCATTGATGATAAAGTTCGGTGCAAAGCAATCTTTGCATATAATTTTTAAAAAATAATTTTATATTTTAAATAACTAACTAACTATTGGGTGCTAAGGGGTTGCCCTGATGGTAACTTAGGTGGATTACAAGCCTTGTGTGGAGATGTTTTATAGTTTTACCCCGATGCTGGTGTTTATAGAACAATATTGTCCATCTTACTAGAGTTGTGAATCTGTCTTATTTAATTTTAGCTGTCACGATGTATTAAAAAATAACTACTTTATTTTTTTTTATCTTTGTATTTCCATTTTTTTTAACAATTATCTTTTTTTTTTCCACCTTACTGTCTATCATCGTCAAAAATTTTACCTTCCCCGCTGCCTCTCCTTTAATTGACAAACGGCACCGTAAATTCTCCTTCCAGCTGCCAATCAGCCTCCAATAAAAAAAAAAAAAAAAAAGGCGATGTTCTAGAAGCGCACGCCGTGGCCGTCTGCAATCCGCGATGGGCCCCCAAAACAGCTCACATCGATGCTACGTGCAATTTCAACCGAAGCGATCTCGCCCATCCGTTTTGCATGCCAGCGTTATGATGCAGTGGGATAATTTCTTCGCCTTGCGTTATTGCCTACCATCGAGATTGTATCATTGTTAATAATATTTCGTTTGGTAAACACCATAATTCTTCAACCGATATCATAGAATCGCGAAATCGTCTCACACCTCACGTGAGAATAAAAGAAGGTAGTTATTTCCCTTGGCCCACGCATTCGAACATTGTACGTGCCACATAAGAAAAATCCGCGTTTCGGTGGGTTGCATTCGATCCTAGCCTTCCGTTAACATCTGGTCAGGGGAACATCCAAACTAGGCACCTAATTACATAAATCGACCTTAGTTCGCAACCATTTCTAAGCCAATGATGATCATAGACTCTGATTTTTAGATCTTAAAAAACAATTGCAACATGAATAAGGCGAATCGGTCGAGTGTAATGTCTTCCAACCTCCTGCATCCTATTGAATAATCCTCTGATCTGTTAAGAGAGAGAGGAGGGAAAAAAAAAAACACCAAAGAAATGAATGGGAATCTTCCGACCCCCGACGGGAAAATCTTACGGTCAGTAAATCCTCACTGGGAATTATACAAAAAGAGGTTCACGCGGGCGAGGGCAGCGCCCCTCAAATATCCCGTCGTCTCCGCGGAAAAAAGAAAATGTCCACCAGCCGTCGGATCGCATCCGATCGCGAGAAGCTGGAATCTGCGCTGTCCCATGCTCAGCCAACTCCGCCAGACGAAAACGATGTCGCAATCATGAGGGTTAAAAGAGGCTCCACGATCACGGATACGGGGGGCAATGGGATCCGAAAACCGACCCGTGGCGAGGCAGCCTGGCATGCGCGGCTCGAGTTCCTATGCCCGCGATCGAGCGAGTATACGGTCAAACACTAGTTAAATGCATTACTGCACGCGCTGTCAAGAGCACGGACAGGGTGTGATCCCGCC
>JAXCLR010000001.1:64674834-64693089 GCA_035584095.1 Annona squamosa
AACTCGGCGGACTCGCGTGAACATTCCCCCGCAAATGCAATCCGTATATGAGGTAAAAAAAAGTCCAAGCGTAGAAAGTAGAAATGCCATAAAATTTTCAACTTCTTGATTAACTAAAAAAAAAAAAAAGACAAATTAGTCATTGATGAATATTTTATTTTCCTTGTTGGTTGACGGCAGGGAGTCGGAAGCGGCGGGAAGACGCCAAGAGCGTGCTTTGTGGTTTGCATGCAGCTTTTGGGAAACGACGCGCACGGGGCAGCAACGTAGAGACTCATCAGCCAGGCTGCCGAGCGCAAGACTAAACCGTACATCTGGCGGTCACGCCCATTGTCCTAGTAGTTAATTATATATTATTCGGAATAATTGGCCAATACGCCACTCACACTCACGTGTGATACGCAATTCGGATGGCGTGGGGCAGCTGCAGCGTAAAACACTCCCAAAGACAGGCGGCTACGGAGTCCAAAGATGTAGACGGCCGATTTTTCGCATTTTCACATTGTCTTGTCAGCTAAAACCAGGTTAAATGAACAACATCTGTCACAGGCAGATACCTACGTCTCGGCATTAGCGGCCTACAGATCTGACCGAGTGGCCTACTCCATGCTACTTTTTTTGGGTAGAAAATTCCGATTTCCGGACTGCCTGTCTGTATCAATAATGCAAACGAAGCTGAGAGCCATGCGGTGAAAATCCGCCAGGCCGCCGGCCTCTCAAGTCTTCCCCATAGTGTAGACTCGATACTGGGCCTCGCAAGGCAGCCCAATTGAGATTAATTGAGATTGTTTTGATGGGGGAAAAAACTGAGGTTGTCGAAACTCAAGTCAAAATGATTGAAGATTATGCTGTTAAAGAGAGTGTAACTATTTCTAGATTGGTGCACTGGCCATTTTTTATTTAATTAAGCATCCTTTTGTGAACTATCAAAATTATAGTCTCTAGACTCGAAGATGCCGCATATCATGAGTGCATTCGAGAAAGTGACCTTATTGATGTTGATTCTTCCGTTGAGATATCAAATTTGATAAAAATTGATATGCTAGTAAAAATAAACAATTTTAAATATAGTAGTGTTGACACCTCTCCCTCAAGCACAAAGATGGATATATGGGAATGAGATCCAAACCCAACAATGACAAACCACTCAAGAATAAACACCAATGGGTTCTACGTTAATGACCTATTTAAGCAAGTCCAGAAAAAAACCAAAAAGCTAGGCTTCTAAACAGGCCTGTCCAACTCAAACCCATCTGAGCAAAGCTCCACCAAGCCTCAAAAGTAGGCCCTTCAACTACCAGGTTCAGCCCACAAGAGCAAAGCTCCTACAGGCCACCCCAATGGGCTCTACAATATAGCTCACTAGATCCAACTCATCAAGCCTCAAAAGCAAGCTTCTTTACAACAACCCATCAGGCCTCCATAACGGTCCACCCAAAACAACAGGCTTAGCCAAGCTCTAGCCCCACCAAGTTCCAGCCCACTATGGAAGAAGTCCACCAAGTTCAAACCCATGGACCAAGTCCAACATCTCAAGTGGCCCAAGGCTCACGCTCTCACCTAAAGCTCAAGCCCATAGACCAAGCCCAACACCTCAAGTAGTCTAAGGCCCATACTCTCATCTATAAAAGGAGGTACCCCCTCCCTCCTGAAGACACTTGGAGAGGCATCCTAGAGGGGAGGATGGGAGTCCGCAGCAAAATCCCGGCATCTTGGTTTTTCGCTCCTCTTGCTCCACGCCTCTCTCCCACTTTTCCCTTTCCATTCTTTCCCATTCTCTCAAATATTTCGTTTTACCCCTTTTTACGCCCATGTAAACCGCCTCAGGTTGGCAAATTTTGCCATATTAGCCTCAATCCGAAGGCCGGAATCCGAGTTCTATACGATTAGTGCTTTATTTCATTAAAACAGGGGCTGATCTCTCTTCGAAGATCAGTGGCGACTCCATTTTCTTTATTTTTGCGTGCGTGTTTGAGTTAACGCTCCGGCAAGACGGGTGCACGTGGGTCCACGGATTTCAGCATAGCATGCTGCCGAATTCGTGACTTGACTCATGTATAAAAAGCCCTGTCTTAGCCATTATGTCGTTGAATCCACGAGAGAATATCTATATGCCCACACTAGCTAAAGATCGTCAATACTAACCCTTTCTACTCTATGAAAAATGCAAGTTCCGACCCTTTCTACCTGGTCCAGATTTCACGAGAAACGAGAAAGACGTCCGAACCCATCGTAGCGCTCGCGGCGGGTGCTACAAGTAGATAAAATAAATTATCATTTTGAGAAAATGTGAGCTCCATTTTCGGCCAACTATATTATATGGTAGAGAACATTTAACTAGAATGAATTAAAATTCCCTTATGCGCACATATGCATACGTACATACATTCCGGATAACATTCAAGTGTAGTCCAACTAGATCATAATTACAGTGAAATTCGCTACAAAATCAAGCTTATTTGATTATGAAATTAATATCCACTTTATTCTTTGTATTTAGAATTATTTATTTTAATAACATATCAATTTTCATCCAAATTAAATATGTATATGGGTGTATCTTAAAATAGTACACAATCAATATAGTAAAACGGGAACGCCTATATGAAACCCTTATTTTGTGAAACTTTCTTCATTTTTAAAATCTTGATGGTTGATAGAAAATCTACTTCATCTATTGTATTTAGCATTATTTATAGTATCCCCAAAACCTTTTTATTTTTTAAATTTTACTGTATATGGGTCCCATTTATAAATGTATAAAACCAATATAATAAAATGGTTAAATTTTAAAGTAATTTTTTCAACATCTAAACTATCTAAAATATTAATAATATGTAAATAAATGATCCTATAAAGTATTATTACATTCTAATATATGTGTGAACGGATTTAGCGTACACATGAATGCACCTATTTTTTAGCAAATGTGGCCTGTCCATATATTAGCTTGGGATAAAATTTAGTCTTCTAGCTAAACAAATGATATAATGAATAGATTGAATTTTTCATCAATGATTAACATTTCAAAAATGAAAAGGGTTTCATAGAAGTATTATTCTTATATAAATATATTATTATATAATATACTATTACATGTTAATATATGTAAGGCCCGTTTTACTATTTACTACATTGTAATCATGGAATAATCTATCCACACATGAATAGTTCTCATATGTAACCTCTCATTTTTAAATTGTTAATGATTGATGTAAAATTCAATCAATTTATTATATTTAATTTCATTTGTTAAGTTTGAACACCAATTTTCATCAAAATCAAATATGCGCATAGGTTACATTTGCTCAAAAATAGATATTTTCATGCATAAAGTAAAAAAATACTTAAATATATTCATATATATTACAATATAATAATACATTATAGAATCATTTATTTATATAATTGTGATATTCTATTGATATGCTACAATAGTAATATTTTAAATAGTTTACAGATTGAAATTACTATATAAAAATTATTTTATTATGTTGATTTTACACATTTGTAAATGGAGCCCATATATAGTGATTTCAAATAAATAAAAAGATTTTCATAATAATATAAATAATACTAAATAATAAATATGATAGATTTTTTTTATCAATTTTCAAAATATTAAAATGGAGAGGCTGTATAGGGCAGTGGCTTCATAGAAGCAAGCCGTCACACACACATATATAGTAGTATGATCGCATAAACGAACCTTTATAAATCGCGATGGAGACGGGGACAGGTGAGAACATAGTCCGAGCTATACGCGTGTATCAGCTCCGTGTATGGATAATAACATTAAGCTCATGAATCGTGCGATAGGCAAATCCGCAATAACGATCCCATGCAGATCCGCACATGTTTTCAGGAAAATATGCGAAACTAAAAAACCCAAAGATACGATTGACGTAGCAGAAGACAATTATTAAAAATAAAATGAATAAAATCACTATATATTTTTTATTATATAAATAATTATTCGTTAACACTTTATAGCAAATGATCGTGTGAAAAAGAGACGGTGGAAAAAAGTCCATCTCTTGATTTATTCCAGCTGAAAGCTGAATGGCAACAATTACAGAAAATGTAAGGAGGACCTATCAAAAAAAGAAAAGAAAAAGGGCGACCTATCAAGATCTGGATCCGTTGCAATAACAGATGGTTACAAAGGCCGCAAGAACTAGACGGGCTATTCCCTTCTACAACTATACTATTTCTAACAAGACAAGATCTTTCCCCTCAGCTTCCACCCTTCCATCTCTCTCCCAATCACCACCATCAACTTGCTGAAACGCCCGATTCTGGACAGCTGTATCTGAATCATCAGCTGATTCATTTGCCGTAACCACCTCACCCACCAACTGTTCGAGCTTGGTCCCAGAGACAAGTGCTTCCTGCCTGAGCATCCTCTGGTGGGCCTAAATCATGCCCAGGTCCACTCTCTCGAGGCTTATACCCACTACGAAACGAAGCTGAGCAAGAATGTGAAGCTGAAACATGTGACTTTTTCTCTGCGCATGAAGAAAATCATCTAGAATGCTAATTCATGAAAATTTTGAAAAAATAAATAAATAAAAGAGTAATATAAGATGATAGATGTAATGTTTAGAAGTGGAAATAGATTGGATGATTGTATCGAAATATGTAAAAAACAGTTAAAATTAGGAGACTAATAATAAAAAAAATTAGAACATTAGTAAATAAATATATAAGATCTTATTTAAAAAATACCTAGAAAGAAGTGGAAATTTTTTTCACAACTATCGTATCGGACCCTTATTATACTTTGTTTCTCGGTAGAACATTTTACCCTCTATCTAACGCTACATGAGGTCCTTTGGATGATTCAGTAGTTGATATGAGTTGTAAGTGTATTAAGGTAGGGAGTTGGACATAGTTAGACAGAAGTAATGGTCTTGTCATTCCCCTCTTAGAGTGTACTTTCATCAGTTACTTAATCTTAATCATTTAAGGTGGATGGCCTGGTATAATTTATATATAAAAAAAATACATGGGCGTGACTCCGTGCGACACGCGAGCTAACAGAAAAGATCTTGGATCATCGGCGTGCACCTGACAATAATACGGTTTTTAGCCATGAAAGATGCTGGTGTTTGATTGATCATTTGGGTCCATGAAATCTCGCTTTAAGGGGGAAAAATTAGAAGAAACAATGTCTCCATGAAAAAAATAGAACATGGGTTGTGTTTGGCAATTTATAAAAGTTGTAAAGTTAGAACTTTTCAATCTAAAACTTGTCACTCTCCATACTTATTTTTTTTTAAATTATTTTTTTCACATCTTTTTATACAATAACCCTACTTTTCAATAATTTCTACACAACTACCAATACAACTAACCTATTTATTTTAAATTTAGGAGATGTTTGGAAATCTCATGTGGGAAATATGGGAGGGAATTTGTGGGAACACGGGTTTCAAGGCATATCATCCATCAATCAAGCATCATATTTTTACACTTTTACCCCTATATTCTAATAATTTTTCCTATCAATTACTTTCTAACAAACCTATTTATTCCAACTTTACCCCTATCATTTCATATTAATCACACAACTTTCAAAATATTCCATTTTCTACACCCACCAAATACCATATTTCCCACAACTTTTACATTCCCAAACGTCCCCTTATTCTCTTTACTCCTCATCATTACCCCTACAATATCACATCATTCTCCACTAATTTGACAACTTTTATATAAAAAACTTTTCATCAAAAGTTTTACAACTTCCCAAACACACACATGTTCATACCTAAAGTAGCCAAGAACCTAAACATGAGGGAGGATCTTATGCATCAGATGTAGACCCCGTGCGTATGGCCATGGGATCCTATTTTTTTTAAATTTTTTGACAAACTTGTAAAATTAATTATGTTTAATCTATAAATTAAGTTTCACCATTTTGAATATTTTAAAGTATTTTTTATTTTTAAATACATTGATATTTTCATAATTTTCTATCTCAAAATGCCACTATGTTTAAAAATAAAATTACATATACCAAGGACTTTTGCCCTTAAGTTCAAATATACTCTCTCAATATGAAATCTCTCAGATATATCCACGGAGCCAATTGCCTGCTCTCGAGAGCTTATACTCATTTTTTTAATTTTTTTTTGAAAATTTCTTCTAAACAGTATTAATCTAGGTGTATTTAACATGTGTATAAGTTTTTACCATTTTTGGAGTATTTTAGATATTTATTTTTTATTTTTGAAAATCAGTGACATTTTAAGTAATTTAAATATCTAAAATACTCAAAAAATGGTAAAAACTTATACACATGTTAAATACACCTGGATTAACATTTTTATAAAAAAAATAAAAATAATAAAAAAAATGAGTATAAGCTCCTAGGAGGAGGCGTTCGGGCTCCTATATCCACCATCTATGACCCGAATATCAGATGTACCTAAAAACGTCATAATCCGTTAGATGGGCGTTGGTGTTAAGTGAAAATGTCAAATTTACCCCTAAAAATTGGGGCATCATTACATGACTCTCTCCCTCCACATTCATCTCACTCTGATCAATTGTCATCGCAGGAGAAGATCCGAAAGCTTGGAACATTGACCACACCTCGAGAAAATCTAACTTACATGCCCAAAAAGGTTAGCGTCGAGTAATTGAAAGCTGCTACTGTGTTCAATCTACCAAAGCCCGCTAGCATTCACGCTTTGAGGAATACATAAAAACTCACACCTAACAAAGCACACAAGCTTCTTCTATGCATAGACTCTAAAACACAAGCTAATATCAAACGACTCAAGAACCATTAAATTCAAAATAAAAAACAATAAAAAAGAAACTTGAATTTCTTGAATAGATTTTTCAAGAGACTAACATGGAGAAGGGGACATGAGATTCAAATCCAAATCTTCTTTCCGCAACACGAACTGAGCTTTGACGGTCTTCCGATTCCTCAAAGGCAACGTGGGCTCCCAGTGCAATCTTTTCTTGGAACGTAGAGGCGCTCCAAACAACTTAAAACGAGCCCCATTATGATTGTTGCTGTTATCATTGCTTTTGTTCTTGTTGTTGTTGGGATTTTGGGGCTCTTCAACTGCTGTCAGAGAGCTGTTGGAAGTAGCTTTCGAAGAGTTCAAAGGGCCTTTCACTCGAGCTTCCCTCGGAAGAGTTTGATGGAATTCAATCACGGGCTTTTGAACTACGAAAATAGTTGAAGAAGCGGCTATGGCAGTATCGCATATCATCAGAAAAGCGGGATATGCGTTGCTAGGGGCCACTGGCCTCACGTGATTCCGCGCGAAGGAGATGATGTTGTTATACAACTTTTGCATGTGGAAGAGCTTGGGGGATGACGTTAGTGACGATGGCGGCGGATCGTGCCAGTTCTCTCTCTATCGAAGTCCGGCGGCGAAATGCTCGTGCGGCAGGAGTGCTAGGAGAAGACAGGCGCCGGAGGTTGATGCCCTAATTTTTAGGGATAAATTTGATATTACTTCTTTAGCACTGATGACTACCAAATGGACCATTACATTCTTGAGTATATATGATATTGGGTCATAGATAGTGGGTATATTTGAAATTAAGGACAAAGATTATGAGTGTATTTGAAATTAATCATTAAAAATAAAAATATTTTAAAATATTCAAAAATAGTAAAACTTGATTTATAGATTAAGCACAACCAACTTTACATGTTTATAAAAAGATGTAAAAAATATGTCCTCGGCCGCTTGTGATCACACGTCAAACATGTTTAGAAAAAGATGGGAGATGGGATAAAAGAAAATTTGTCTTGATCCCCTATCGATTACACCAATACCTTGTGCACAAGCCCTGACATTGACTTAAAACCAAGAATATGCATTTGCTTATATTCAATCGACGTGGGCGATGAGTCGATCACAGTCTCTACATCTCTTACGTGGGTGATGCTTTTTTAGTTGAACGGGTACAGCGATTCGGGGTTCATATAACCTCTTCAATTTTAAATTTTTGATGCTTGACATAAAAAATTTAATTAATTTGTTACATTTAATATTATTTATTTATCTAGAAAATTAAGTTTCATCCAAATCAAATATGTGTATGGGTTATATTTAATTTGCTCAAAAATTGACGTATTTGTGTATAAATTGAAAAAAATGAGAGCTATTCACATATATTAGAATATAACAATATTTTATAAAATCATCTATCCATTTAGAATGATATTCTAGACAGTTTAAATATTGAACATAAAATTTAAAAAATAATATTTAATGTCAAATTATTTTATTATGTTAATTTTATACATTTGTAGATAGAAATCACACACAGTGATACTAAACAAGCAAATGAGTTTCAAAAATACCTTAAATGATACTAAATAAAATAGACGAAGTAAATTTTTTATCAATAATCAAAATATTTACAATGAAAAAGGTTACATATAAGAGGAGTTTCCTAGAAGTATTCCTGCGACTTAAATGGTAGCCAGACTCTATCTAGTATACTTGAGCATATTTAGCTTAAGTACACCCAGGCGCATAATCATTTTTTTTTAATTTTCAGTTTTTTGAAACTTATATGTGGGAGCAAGCATCAATATCTCATGTATATAGTTATGATATTTTTATGTTTTTAAATGTTTTATTTGAATTATACAAATTAAAAAATAAGACATTTTTCATGTGCTAGGCTACCAACACATGAGAAATGCCTTTTTTAATTTTTATAATTCAAAATAAAATATTAAAAATAATAAAAAATGCAAAAATTATATATGTCATATTCATGTTTGGGCCTACATAAATTATAAAAATATTTTTTTAAAATAAAAATAAATTGTGTATTGCACTTGGTGCACTAAGTTTAAGTGAACTTGGGTACACTGAATTATTTCTGATGGTACACCTATATATATTTATGTTTATTTTCTTATTATCATTCTATATTGAATAACAAGGAATTAGATTTGTTATTTCAAATCACACTTGACATCTACATAAGCCGATGGGACAGTGTGTTGAGCCTAATTGTACTTTGCTTGCTGATCATTACGGCCTACTTTTCGATGCACTTTTTATATAATTATCTTTTAATTTTTAATTGTTTAATGTGATTTTTTTGCATTTTTTTCATACAACTATCATATCTCTTTCAACTTTGGAGATGTTTCAAAATGTACAAGTTGTTGAAATTGTAAGATGGTGTGGGTGTGGGTGTAGAAAGGGAATATTTTAGTAATTATGTGATTGATATGAAATAATATGAGTAAAATTAGAAAACAAGACGGTGGGATTGTTAAATCATTTCTAGGATAACTAAGGGTGTTAATGGGTAGGGGTGGACGGGTTGGAGCCAAATTCTAATCCTTACCCATTTAAAATATCTCAACCCTAATCCATTTATTAACTCATTTAAAAATCTCAACCTTAATTTATTTATAACTCATTTAATAAAGGGATTGTTAATGGGTTATGTATATAAGATGTTATTGCTACATTAAGGCTTTAAACATTACATAACTTCGTTAACATGGCTAATTAGAATACATAGTCATTACCTGTGCGTCAAAAATCAACAATACAAGCTATTAAAGGAGAAATCTAAACATGCAAAATATTAATATACTTATCGGCATGAGTCTGGTAGCAACAACATGGTGAGAGAGGCGTCGGAGATAGACTTAGGTGGGGGGGAGAGAGAGAGAGACCTCACTCACCTGTCTGAAAAGAAGATCGACGATAGCTGGTCGAACAGGAGCAGAGACTGTGTGAGAAGAGAAAGAAGCCTTGGCAGGGGGAACAGAAATGGATGATAAACGATGAGCTTAGGGCAAAGAGTGGGGTCAAAGAATAGGAGGTGGACAAATTGCCTAAGGCACTGAGAAAAGGATGGGCGAAATATCGATCTATATACAGAAGTCGAAAAGGGAAAATTTTGGGAGAGGAGAAGGACAAAAATGATATGCAAATAATGAGATCTAGGGCAAAGAGTGAGGTAATCTGGAGAACGGGAGGTGAATAGACTACCACCTAAGGCGTTGCAACAGTAGAAGGGATCAGTCTATCGACTGTTGTGGTGCTGAAGAAATGGAGGAAGGAGGTCGAAGAAGGATCTCATCGTGAGCTTAGCATGAGTAGCAGGAGAATTTAGACGCAGGTGGGAGACACGGCTAGTGGTCTTCGTCAAAGTGGGTGTTCTGCAAGATGAAGGCACAAGTGTGTGGCAAGAAGAAAAAAATTAGGGTGGGAGAATTTTTGAGTGGGATAAATGGTTATATGGGTTGAATGGAAAATACTTTATTATATTAATTATATTAGTATATATACAACCTGTCAATGTTTATATGGGTTGAACTAGTCAATGGGTTATAGAAACAGGTTAACAGGTGGTAAAACCTCAACCCTAATCTATTTATTTAATTAAATAGTTGAATAGGTTGGTGGATCATAAACCATTTATTCAAAAATTTCAATCCAAACTCATTTATAAATGAGTTGTTGGGTTGACCATTACCATTAACACCTCAAGGGATAACGTATATACCATGTTTTTCATGTAATCCCATGTTGCCTCATTTCCAAACATCTCCTATATTTATTTTACTCATAATTATTGCTTCCATCATATCATAATGCTTTCTTATATTTTGAAAAAATTTTGGACCAATTTCCAAATATATTCACTACTTTTAATCTAAATTCTAAACTCACAAAGTATATAATTAATCTCATCCATATCCTTTCTATGTGAGACTTTTAGATGACAGATAAATATTGTTAAGACAAATCATCTAAGGAATAACTAAATAGTTTGACATCTGTGTGTTAGTAAAGTCCTTGTTTGGAGTCCCTATTAGAGTAATGGTCTCCATTTATATTACAAAATAATGATAGGAAAAGTCAAAATTGCCATTAGGATTTAAAATTTTTGTTTCGCTTTGGCCTTTTATTCACCAGGGTGCTATAAAGCTTTTCACATTAATGCTAGAATTAGGGATTGAATGAATATGGTAGTAGCATGGGCTTGTTGGAATTTAAGAGGAGTCTCTAGGATGCCCACGAGGAAAATTTTAATTAAATGGGGGAAATCTTGCATGGTGTTGTAGTTGTGATTTTTGTTGCTTGCCCAAGGGATAATGAGTTGTAAGTTGTAGCTATGTTGCTTGTGCTGCCCTAAATCGATGCAAGCTATGAACTTCACATTTTATTGATTCCTGTTAGGTTTTGAAGTTACATACAAATTCAAGGAGCTTATAATAAATTGGTTGACAATCGAATAGTGGATCATTAGCAATGCCAATTGGCTGATTAAAAGGGCTAAAGAGATATGATTTTAGCATCACCATCTCATTGATTGGCTTTGATTGACCATTAAGTGGTCACTGTTGGAAGGACAAAGGAAGCTTATTCGGATAATGCTCCAAAAATTTGAAGGCGATTTGCAAATATGCCAATTTAATTTAATCATAATTGTAAATATATTCACATAGTTTCAAAAATTATAAATTATTCTCGAATGATTTGACTATAATTTTAAATATATCCACGCCGTTAATGCACTTGCAAACTTGTAGATATATTCGCAATTACAAAAATTAAGTAGATATATTTTGTTTTTACACATATACTCATGTAGTTTGCAAACTTTTATAAATATACCAATGTTGTGATAGTACAGTAACGGTGTCATATTGACATAAATATATTTATAATTATAGTCAAATTATGTGTGAGTAATTTGTAATTTTTGAAAATTTGTAAGTATTCTTGCAATTATGGTCAAATTATCTGGGCATATTTGCAAATTATCCTAAAATTACTGTTATAAGAATGAAAATGCATCATTCTATTAAATTATTGAAGTTAAGAACTCAAAGATGACCAGCTCGCAACATTAAATAGATTAAGTAGAATCTTATTTTCCATAAAATTGCCATCCATTACAGGGGATTTGACGACAAATCATATGTCATCTGGATTCTACCATCTATTCTTTGCATCATATGTTGTAGAAAATTTCCTTAGCAATTACCTCTAGCCAAAACTTGAGATAATGTCTTCAGCTGCATATCATAAATTATTCGATTGAAAAAGAAAATATGATGTAATTTTTATGCATCTAGATTTCCGTTGTTGTATACTAGCTAGGTTTCATCCTTTAATCACATGCGGATATACCAAGGAAAGATGTTGCATTGGCAGGATTCAGTAAAATGCTAAAAGGATAATTTCATCATTTAAAAAAATTTATCTAACTTAAAAATCATTGTTCCCCTGCCATTCAAACTTTTATTAGGGAATGAGTATAGTTGGTATTAACAACATACTTAAAACATATAGGCAAAAATTTTCAAACTTAAGGAAGTATATTTGGAATTAAAATAAAATGTAGTAGTGTCTTAGGACTTGCCTAACACACGGTGGCAACATGCCACAAGGTTAAGAGTTCAAACTTCTCCTCATCTCTTTTAAATTTTTAATATAATTTTTTACATTTTTAATAAACTTTTTTAAAACTAGTATATGTAATTATATTTTCATCTCATTTTAATACTTTTGATTTGTAATACTGGCCCTGCGAAAAGTATCTATTTCAAACCACAAGGTAATGCTAGAATTGTCACATGGAAATTTTAAATACAATTTTTATACTTTTAATAAACTTTTTTCAATACCAATGCATGTACTTACGTTTTCATCTCATTTCTTGGTCCCTTTAAAACCCTTTTAGTCCTTCCAAGTAGGATTTAAGACTTTTGATTTATGATGCTGGCACTAGCGAGAGTATTTACTTCAAACTAGAAGATAATGCTGGAATTATCATATGTGGTAGAGTCTGTCGTTGTCTTAATTATGTCATTAGACAGGTTAATGTTTTAATTACACATTATTCTTAGTGATTTTGTGCTGCATTCAGAAAAGAATGTTGTGCATGTTTAGGTGATGTTGGCCTATTGAAGAAGAGGAAGAATAGCATGACTCTGAGACCAGCCCACAATACTCCTCATAGTAGTTCTTGTTAGATTTGGATAATGCGAAAGCGTACCTAAATTCATTAATATCATAACTTTTATATAGAATAACAGGAACAATCTTACCGAGTGCAGAGTCTTCTTTTACAATACTTTCTTCTCGAAATAACAACAACCGATGGGCAACCACAATTGTAAATTATGTGTAGGATGGACCTAGACCCCCCTATTTATATAAAGCTTTCCCATCATGCTCAAATAGAAAGAAAATCAACAATTTAAAAAATTGTCAAATTTCAAAATATGAGCCACCTTATAGGATCTCAGAAGATCTAATAAATCTTATAAGATCTAACATTCTCTCAATTAGACCTAATATATATATATATATTAAAAAAATTTCTATCTAAAAAATTTTTATAAATTCACCATTCGAAAACTTCTGGATGAGTGCAATTATTTGAAAAATACACCCAGCCAATGAATATACAATTCAATTTTATACTTAAATAAAAAAAATCTATTAATATAGATCATGGTAGTTATATACAATATGTGCACATTTCCTTCCATGCATCATGATATTATCAAACTCACTTAACTCAGTTTTTAATAGTGGATTTATAATAATGTAATATATTTACAATAATGTCAACTTTAATTTCATAGATAGATAATTCCTTTTGTTTTAATCACACATTAATTGTTAACATCATACAATAAAGAAATAGAAGAAAATCAATAATAATAATCATCACATATAAGATCTCAAGATATCAATTACATCCTTAATTATCTGTGTAATAAAATTTATATCTTTTATATGTCCTAAGAAAACTTTAGGCATCAAAACGTATATCTCAAATTTAATTTAGATTTCTCGATTTTTAATGATCTCTTTAAATAAGAATTACTCGTATTAACATTACATTGTTCCAAATATACAATATAGTCATTCAAAGCGATAAGTATCTTAACTCTTTAAGATCTTTTCAATTTATTAGTATGATCTACATTATTATTACAATGAGTGTCACTTAAAATAATACCGGTTCATTATTAATCTCAAAATAATACCAATTCATTATTAATCTCTTCAATTAATAGCACTACATTTCCTGACTATTGATCTATCTTATTATAATCAATAGATTCAATTCTTATATTTGTTAATGAGGTACATAAGAAAAAGATCCTTGACCTCCTCAAATTCTACATTAAATAGATTTATTCTCCCGCTATTCTCACCATTTTTAATGAATTCATACGTTTTAGTCTCACTAATTCTAGTAATGTGTTAAGTTAAATATCGCTCTTTTATAGGAATCTAGCAAATGATACAAATAGTTAACTCAAGTGACCATGCTCAATATAAAACTTATCACTACTATAATTTCTATGAAAATTTAAAATTTTTTCAAAGACTTCAATAATAGGAAAATAAATTCATAATACAAGAAGTCATCGATATATGTGATAATACTTTTTACTTTTAATGTGGGAAGTCATCAATGAAAGTAAAAATGTGATAATACTATAAATAGTGGTATACACCAATTATTTCACTTTTAATACCAACAGATACATTCATGATGGACAAGTTATCAAAATATGAGCAATGTACATTTATTAGATCGTTACATGATATTTCATTATCAACAAAAAATAAAATAAATTAAATATATTGAACTTTGAATTACTAAAATTAATAAACAAACTAATAATTTTGATAAAGACATTACATTCTAAGATACTGATTAAACATAAAAGATATTATATTGATCTTATAAGTTCCAAGGTCAACTATTAAATTAATCACTCATGGTGTTGGAATAGGGACACTAAGGTCAATATATCAACTAAGCATTTATGATAATTTCACTTAAAATATATTTTATCACAACAAAAGTGACATTTGTATTCCTGTTACTTATCTTTAAAAGAAATTTCTTTCATTTCTTTTCCCTTTTTTGTGTTGGTCAATATTAAAATTGATAATTAGTGAACTTTCCTGCATCAATCTTTCTTTCTTTTGCACATACATGAATATTAATATATTCAATATCCATATTTCTTTATGTGCATTTTTAGCTATTTTAAAATAGCACAACTATGATAAAAAAAAATTTGATCATAAATATAACCAGTAAAAATTAGCGATTTTCATCTTTACTGCCTTAAGTTTCTAGCTATGTCAAATATTCTCGTAATCATTATATAGAAGTTAATTTATTGATAAGAATTTCTAATTTAACCTATCGAATTGTTCCTTAATTAGATAAAAAATATTTCAATATTTTTATTATCAAGAACAAAATTCTTGATATTCTTTATAGTTGTACTCTAAATAACAATTAAAGACAATTTATTATAATGCTCTCATATTTCAAATTGAATCTTCTATTCATCGATAATATCATCAATTATGAAATTAGGCATTTTAATACAAAGAGCTAAATTTAGGTCTAGACATTCTAATAAAATAAAAAATTGTTCATGTCAATTACTGTAATTTAGTCTATTTAACCCAAAAATATATGATAAATGAGTGTAAATAAATGAAATCATAACTTTAGCAACCGTTATTAAGTTTACAATACCATAATAATTCAGATAATCATTATATATAATTCTAATTATAACCAAAGTCATAAATATCATACAAATAATAATGCACGATTTAAATACTGTTATGATAATCAAATTAACTAACGCTACAAAATTCAAAGATATCTCCACTTTTGGGCAGAAGATTTTATGCATTTATGTAGTTCTGGTTTATTATTACCAAAATATTGAATTACAGCGGCCTTTAAGTAAAACTACAATCTAATATTCTCTAATGCAATTTCTATTATAAGAGCAAATTGCAAAAATATTTTCTTTATTGTTCAATAAAATTTTGATTAACTACATATTTTAGACCTTTGGAGCAACTAAAATATGAAGATGAACAAAATTCACCAAACAATAAATTTTTTAATTATATTTACAAATTTAACTAACATTCAGTGCACTTACATGATAGAGATAATCATTATATGTAATTCTAATTATAGCTAAAGTCATAAATGTCATAAATATCATACAAATAATAATGCATGATTTAAATTCAATACTATTATGATAATCAATAATTTTCAATAATTAACTAATAGTACATATATTTAAAGATATCTCGACTTTTGGGCAGAAGATTGTATGCGTTTATACAGTTCTAGTTAATTATTATCAAAATATTGAATTATAACTACCTTTGGATAGAACTACAATTTAATATTCTATGATGCAATTTCTATTACGAGAGAAAATTGCGAAAACATTCTCTATTGTTCAATAAAATTTTGATTAACTACATATTCTAGACCTTTGGGGAAACTAAAATATAAAGATGAACAAAATTAACCAAACGATAAATTGCTTAATTATATTTACAAATTTAACTAACATTCAATGCATTCACATGATACACAATTATGTAAGAGCATATTCATCATTCTGAATGTTAACAATTATTTGTAATGTTTCTCATTATAATTTCTATTATGAGATAAAAATAATAATGATATTATCTCTTATTATTCAATAATTATAAAAATTGCATATTTTAGGCCCTTTAGGGCTACTAAAATATAAAGAATTTAAAAAAATTTTATCAGATAAAAATAACAATGATATTATCTCTTATTATTCTCCTAATTTTAAATATTGCATATTTTAGGCCTTTTCGGCTACTAAAATATAAAAAGTCAAAATTCACTAAACAAAAATACTTAATGAAATTACTATAATGCAATTTCTGTTATAAAAGAGATAATGATAATATCGTCTTTTATTTGATGATTCTGGAAGTTATATATTTTAGACCCTCTGGGATGACTAGAAATGAGAAAATAATCAAAGTTATCAAATATAAATTGTTACATTAAATAACTTATAATGCAGTTTCTATTATGAGAGAAAGATCACAATAATATTTTCGTATTATTAACTAAATTTGGTTAATCAAATATTTTAGACCCTTTGAGGTAGCTAAAAATATATAAATTATCAATATTTACTAAATAAAAATTGCATAGATTAAGTATAATGCAATTTTTATCATAAAAAAAGGAACCAAAATATTTTCTCTAGTAGTTAATAACATTGAAAAATGATATATTCTAAACTCTTTGGGGTAACTAGCAATATTGGATTATTCAAAAAATTATTAAATAAAAATCGCCTAATTGTTTTACAAAATCAACATTCTCTGCACATTAATTAGAAACAATAACAATAATACATATTCAGTTATGAATGTTGATAAAATTTGCATAATAATAGTTTAATTTAAATTTAATAGAAAGCACTAAATTATTAGCTTTCTAATATATAAAATTAACCATCCATATGAACTCTCACTCAAATTATGGAGTATAAAATATTGAGAGTAATTTAATAATAATGATTATTAAGTTTATTATTTACGATTAAATTCTATAGTACTTCTTTTGATTAGCCGGATAAGTAAGGTGGGGCATAAAAGACTCCCTCTGCATATTAGGGGCATAATTAAATAACCACATGATTTACTTTAATATCTCTTGCTTAGACATCAACTTTTAGTCATACCATAGAATACAATTTTACCATAAAAATTTAATAATCATAATTTATATAATTACTCATATATTACATCATTAAGAAATTATAAAAATTATTATTTATTTTATTTGCTATTGATGGAGTTTCCTTCCCCTTTATTTTATTTTAAATCTATTAATAGTCACCGTCACACCAAGATGAATATGACGGTGTATAATAGAAAATATAATTTCCTATACGATGCATAGCAAGTATATCTCTAATCATGGCAGTGACACATAGGGGTGCAACTCGAGTCGGGTTATACCGGGTTGAAGTAAACCCAAACCCTAAGTCAACCGGGTTGGAGTAAACCCAAATCCAAATCCAAACCCAAACCCTAAGAATGTAACTCGGATTCGGACTGGGTTCGGGTCGAATTCGAATTGGTTTTGGTTTGGTTTTAGGTTAGAATTTGAGTAACCAATAAACTATTTTTTTCCAAATTCAGTTGTAATTTAAAAGAAAATTATTGAAATATACATATACGTGTTTATGAAGTTAAGCCTCATGCTGAATTCTGCAATATACTTTCAAAGAATTTTGCAACATCATGCTGAATTCTGCAATATTCTTTGAATGAACTCTGCGAGCAATTTTTTTGCACCCTATAGACACAAATAAATGACAAATTAGTTAGTTTTATGACTAGTTGGTCATTTCTATTTAATAGCTAATGG